>JACTOM010000929.1:16172315-16772315 GCA_015832385.1 Elymnias hypermnestra
GATTCCCGTCACATCGGACTATGAGAGTGAAGGAATAGAGAGTGCACTTGTGTACTATGCCTGCCAATCCGCAGTGGAGCAGCGTGGTGGGTCTATGCTCTAAAAACCCTCGCTCCTCGGAGTGAGGAGGCCTGTGCCCAGCAGTGGGACGTTAATGGGCTGCTACTTACTTACTTTTACTATAACATCATTATCTGTTGTATATTGAAAATAATAATACAATGATTCAAGAGTGCTGTAAAAGCCTACTTTAATAAAGGATTTAAGATATAATTTAGTGATAATAATGAAAGAACTTACGTTACTATTAAGAATGTGACAAAATTTATAGTTAATTTATAAGGATTCTGAATCGAATTTTGGATTTACTATTAAAAATTATCAATAGTTAGGTATATTTAATACTTACTGGGTGGAGATGGCAAGTTTCTTATATTATGTACAAAGACGAATCTGCTATTTTTTGACTCTGTTGGTCCAAATTCTAATATCATTACTTCTCCAATTTTAGGCAAATGTGAAATTTCATTTGTTGGCAGTGACACTGTGAATAATTTAATGGTTGTAAAATTTTATTCTTTATCATAATTTAAAAACTGTCCTACTAATATTATATTTTTTATTAATGAATTTTGGCCATGGCAACCTATCTCACATTAGCCAATTGAGATGCGAGATTTTATGGGTAAAACTCACGTGCATTCTCTATGTGCGAACTTTCAGTTTCATAATTCGGAGGGACAGCAATATCGTTATTGCTGTAAGAAATTATATACGGACGGATAAAAGTGTTAAGCGATGGCAGGATGGGGGAAAGACCCTCCAAATTCCAACGTTGGACGAATATTGATAAATTCTTTGTATATTTTTTTCCATTATCAATTTTGAATTAACCCAATTCGGTCAAGACCGTTAAAGGATTCTTGTCTTTCACTGAACAGCAGAACAATATGGAGCTGTTAAAGCTTATGAAAGAAGCTATTGTAGATGACAATATATATTGGTATTATGAATAAAAATTCCTTGTCACCGTGATTAACTCCAGCACTACTAAACTGGTTTTCTTGTTTTTTGTACCATTTTGCTGGATTTGGTAGGTCATACGCCGGATAGGATTTTTTGAAGTGAATCTCCTTTGGGCGCTTCATTTTTTTACGGATGAAACGAGTGATTAGCGTCATGAAGATGTACAGCATTTTTTATGCTAATTCGTTTGAAGGTTAGGTAATTCTAATATTGACAAAAAACACGTGGCATTTTTATTTACAATTCGTAATTTTAATAAATGATTTGTATTTTTAACACTTTAAATTTCGAAATTTTTAATATTTTAACGACAATTAAATTTATTAATTTCTTAACAGATCTTTTATTTTTTTCTTCCCTAAGTCTCGGAAATCTAAAGTTTTAGTTTTGTATAAATATAAACAAGACTAAAAATTAGTTTGCCAAAGAAGTTTCGCTTCTGATATTTGTACTTTGTACGCACGCAATTTGAATTAAATTTAAATTTATTTTTCAAACAAAAGACCGTTAACTATAACTTCTGCTGTCAACTAAGTCCGACGTTTAAGCGTACGCAGGTCAGCTAATAAAATATAGACTTGTAAATAAATTTACATAAATATGACAAACTTACGGTTAACATTTAGGTTTGATAACTGGATATGGTGGTCTTGAGCCGGCGGTGCCAAAGGACATGAATCTATTTGCAATTGTAATTCATAATATTGATTTTTGGTTTTATTAAACGCTTGTGTAAGACATTCCCAAATTTCCATAAGAAGTAAGTCACTCATAACTCTAAAATAAAAACGCCTAACTATTAATATTTTTTTGCATTAAGAACCCATTGATATTTATTTACACATAATTGTGGTTCATGTTATTAATTATAGTTAATATATATAATATAATTTAAAAACAAAACTGTTTAGTGCAAGCCATAAGATTTAGCCACTATTAGTTTTTTTTACGTAAGGGACTACTTGTTAAGTCAAATGACAAACAATTCAGATGTTGAGAAAGTAACATATTCTGTTAAAAAACGAAATGTCCCTTTTTTATCTACATCACAACTCTCTAAGCCACTTTAGTCTCACCACTAGGCCAAAGGCTAATGGCTCAAAACAATTATACTGAATCTTCATAATAATTTCTGCAACACATATAGCAGTACATTTATTATTATTAAACAAACAAGCAAGCATACATCATACACAGTCACATACATTCTCAAACTCCAAGTCATCATTCCAAAAATGCTTGGTTTACAGTGTTTTACGATTTTTAAAAATGTATTAAGGTTTTACTTTGGGAAGAGAAATTTATATTTTCAATGCTCATATGTTCACAGCAAAGAGTTATGAAACACAAACCATTAATTTCGAGGGCCCCTACATATAATGAATAAACTCGAATTTAGACATTGTTTTTGTAATTACGATGACTATATCGCCATAAGGCGTAGAGACTCGAAATTTGGTAGGAATATTACTTTTGATGAGTAGAGGTCAGCTAAGACCGGATATTACAAAATTCCACGGGGGGTGGCGGGGATGTTGATTAAAAATTTCAAATTTTCATTTTAACATAATGGAAACTATCAAAAGTAAGTTTTAGGAAATTCCACTCTCAAAGGGCAGTGTGGGTATGTTTCTTATTTGTAAAACAATTTGCTTGAATTAATGAAAATGCCACCAAAAAAATATTCCACGCAGACAAAGTCGCGAGTTCAGCTAGTAAATTATAATGCGATTAAAAAATGACGCAAAAGAAAAGTTTTTCATCTTTAGCTAAATTATTTATTTGGCTTTGAAACACCCTGAAGATTGATGAATGAAGAATTTATATTTGACTAGTTATATGTTGGGGCTGTAGATTTATTTGTATATATGCAATCATGTGTTTTTAGAGGGAAGACCTATTTCCTTTTTTTTCCATGTTTATGTACAGTAATGTTAAATTAGTTCATTAAGTAAATTCATACCTGACATAATCCTTATGAGCATTATAAGAATGGAAAATTGTTGAAGGCTTGTTATGGCTTAATATTGGAGGTGGTTCAGTAATATTTATTTGTTCAGCGAGCCAATGCGGGTTCCAACGAAGAATTGTAATAAGAGTCAACTTATCTAATGAGAATATTTGCAGCTTTTGAACATCAACTAAGGTTGTTTTAACAGAACTTGTTTTCCTCATCTTATTTCCAGGTTCAATTGTAAAATTGTAAACTTTTGGAGGTTCAGAAGAAAATCGTACAGTCTTCTTTGGTTTTCTAGGCTGCAGTGGTTCCACCTTAGATACAAGCTTTCCATGATATGAATCTTGACTCTCTGTTGGCTGTTTAAGACTTTTAAAAGGAATTCTTATTTTTGAATCATTTGTACTAGAAGATTCAATGGAATTGGAATTAGACTCTATGACAGGTTCCTTTTTACCACTTTTTTCTTTTGATTTTAATATTGTATATGAGCTGTCTTTATCAGATTTTCTTTTAATATCAATTTTCATTGATGTTTTACAGTCATGTTTTGAGGATATAGATGCATTTTTCCCTTTATGTTTTATTGGACTAGCTTTTCTTTTTGTTGGATTGGTAGCAGCATGTGTAACATCACTGAGGAATGCCCCCCGATTTGATGAGGTGATTTTTACATTTACAACAGGTTTATTTGCACTATTTGTTAATTCTTTACTTTGTTCATCAACATCCCTATCTTTACAAGCAATCTCCTTAAGTTTCTTTTTCCGTTCTTCCTTTTGTGAAGATGTAATTTTCCTTTTTGGTGAAGAGTGTCTCTTTCCTTTCCTTGACTTGGGTGATGATTTTGATTTACCTGCCAGATTTATGTCAGTATAAATTACTTATAACAGGATGGTCAGAAATAATAAAAATAAAATACTTACTTTCTGAAGTACCATACAGGGAAACTGCATAGGATTTCTTTTTGGTGGTTTTAGTGTGTGGTTCTACTATTTGAACTTTTTTAGCTATTCTATTACCTTGTTGTTCCGAAGTAAATGGTTCAGCAAAATTTTCATACTCTTTGTTATGATTAAATGCATGTACAATATTTAATTCATTTATCTCCTTCATAGGCTCATTCACATCATTAATATTTTTTTGAACATCTGGTTTACTACCTTGGTTTATAAAATTATTGCAAAGATTGATATTATTATGCCCTATTTCCAGCTTTTCTTCTAATACATGGTGCAAATCTTGTATTATTAGCCTACTGTCTTCATTATACAATTGATCTGTGGGTGGCTCTAGTGGTATTTTTATTAAATCATCTAAAAATTCATCATCATTTTCATCATCTTCAATAATAACACAATCCAGCTCTTCCTGCTGACTATATGAACCATCCTTAGGTTGATTTTCTGTTTTATCTTCTCTAAATTTATGATTAGTAAGGGGTTTGCCGGGTGAATTTTGTGACAATCTTCTGTACCATTGTTCTGATTCACTGTCACTGTCACTAATAATTTCAATAGGCTCATCATCATAACTTAAGTGTTCTTGTTTAACATTAAATACTTCATAATCAAAATTATATACACTTTTTTCACATTTAATGTCTTGTTTCCTTATATTTTCGCTTTCATTATCTAATTTAATTTTCTTAGCAGCAGATCCATTGTTTGTATTTGTTTCATTATCACTATCAGACTTGATAGTAATAATATCAGCTATGATATGTGTCATAGGGACATTTGCATCTAAATCTTCTTTATAGTCTTCCTCTTCAACCTTTATACTCATCTTACGTTTTAGTTGCACCTTTGGTTCAAGCACTGGTGACTGTACATATCTCTTTGCATTATTCTGAACTACATCAAATGAAGCTATTTCTTCTTCTATGTGATCTAGTTCACTGTCTTGAAATGTAATTCTACTAGTAATAGGCAATGAACATTTTTCTAATTTAAAAATATACTTTTCATTATCCTTAACATCTGCAAGTGGAGCACCAATAGTCCATCCAAATCCAATTACATCAGAGTCAGATAGCATATAAGGTACATTTGGCTGTATTCTCTTTAATCCAACATATATACCATTTGAACTCTGTACAATAAAAAAGATTATGATTAACATATAAAAAATATATATAAACACATAGTAAAGCTAATAATTTTTAAGTATCAAAATGTATTGTAGTTTGTTGATGTTTTGTTAGACTTAAGTCAACTCTATTATATACTTTTTATTATTGTAGACAAATTTAAACCACATCATTCTGTCAATTACGGGATTTTATCTATAACTTCTCATAGTTTTTAATTTAATAAATAAACTGATATGGCATTGGTAATCCTTTAACAGCCTTTAAAAATACTCTACAATAATTTGTTTTCAAAACAATAAAGTGCGTAAGGCTTCTTCTAAAACAGGTAATTCTTACTATAACGATGCAATGTTTATTTATCTTATTAATTAATAGTATGCAATACAGAAATATGGTAAATATATTAATGATATATATGATAACCTTCAAGTCCGTGATTGATACTTCTTCATCTTTGACGCATAACAAGCAGTGATTTCTTGATATAACAATACTTGATAGTGTTATAGTATTATTCAGCCCTCTACCGATTGTGACTTTGTCTCCTTCACAAAGCTCAAATTCCTCATTGCCAAAAGTTTGGCGACATAACTTCCATTTAGTCATTTTAAATTAGATGTACTTGCAGAGGACAGGAAAATAAAATTTTGTTGCGTTAGCCCATAATTGTGCATTACTTCATTGACCAATTCAGTAATCTGCCCATTCTTTTCCCATTTTACTTGTACTTTCCTCAGCTTTTATCCTAAGATGCCGCTTAATTTAGAAACAATCTTCTCTTGTCAGTTGCACTGTCAAAATCATAACAATAATGTCAAAATCATAATGCTAGTTTTAAATAATATATACTCTGTAATATAACGTAACCATAAATCAGTACAATACTCTATGATTTGAACTAGTTTAAGTTTTTTTTATTAAATGCAACCTTAGTAGTAGGTAGTGGAAACAGTTTTGTTATTCATTTTTCTGTTTCGCGTTTTGTTACCCATTAATCTCTTACAAATAGTCAATGAAAAAACAATAATTTTTAGAACTCCATTTGTTGCAGTAGAGTAACTTATCATTTTTTTATTCATACGTTCAGCGTCAGACTGGTCATATAGTCGTTGGCAATTGCCAGCCGGGCCCCGGCCTGCACGGCCCCCCCCCCAAGGGCCTGCCTTGCTGCGACAACCGTAGGAGGAGGTCCGCGCAGGCAGTCCTAGCTTTTGCAACCTAATTTTAAAACTAGATCAAATAGTTCCTTCACACAATTAGAGAGAAATTATGTTCATTTCGTCACCTCCGGAAACTGGTTATGATTTTCAGAACGGCAATAAATTTTGATCGAATTAACTTACATTGAGTATAATTAGATTTTACATTGTCACATATATATATAAAAAAATCGTAATTAAATTTCAAGGTATTCTCTAATATTTATAAATAACATTTAACGAACCTAAAGTATTTATTCAATTTTATCTCATATTAATAATGAACCTGATGCCAAGAAGTCTTTAAAAAGAGCCGAAAGTTGCTTAGCAAATCGCGGTTACCATTTAGCGGATATAATGCAATAATAACGAGAAAAAACGTAAAGAGCAAATAAATGTCTTATGAAAACCAAACCAGACCTTATCTTTTCTTTGAACAAAGTTATAGGTAATCAAAAAGGAAGTGGGACTTTTGCCCCATCTTGTACAAAACCCAAAAATCTTTGCAAAAGTAACCAAGCACTCAATGGTTGTTTTATTCCGTCGTTGATAATTATTATTTTTTTTGCTTATCTTAATTTGTGTACCTCAGTATTTTCTAGTCACAGGCCACGGCTAGCTAACCACCCGGGCCCTTCTGGCCCAGTCCGATCCTGCATACGTTTACATACTAAATAGATAAATAAATTATTATAAGTATAAATAACAAATAATTACCATATTATATATACTTTTTAATTATATTACACTTATGAGTCAAAAAGTACTGACTTAACAGAATGCTACTTATCCATTTTGTATATAAAAATAATAATAAGCTTGTGGCTATAATGCGTAAATCTATTTTGACGGTTTAAATTATTTAACCGATCGATTTATGTACAAAATTTATGGTAAAAATTATTTAAAAGAATTACGAGAAAATTGCCATGAAATTTTGTATTCCCGTTTAGTCTTTTATCATATAATTTAAAGATAACTTGTGTAATTCATTTTTATGACCTATAAATATTGAACAGAGCCATTCTCACTCTCACTCACTTATTTCAATCGATGGATGCCCACTGCTGGATAAAGCTCTTGACGGTCATGTCCATTGTGCCCGATCTTGTGTCTCCTGGGTCCAGAGGCTACCAGTGACCCTCCTTATATCGTCGGTTCACCGTGTGGGAGAGTCTACCTACACTGCACCGTCCGGTGCGGGGTCGCCATTCCAGCACCTTCGGGCCCCAACGTCCATCGGTTCTTCGGAATAGGTACCCCGCCCATTTCCACTTCAGCTTGGTGATTCTTAGGGCTATGTCAGTGACTTTGGTTATTCTACGGATCACCTCATTTCTGATTTGATCGCGTTGAGAAATTCTAAGAATAGCACACTACGTCGCATGCTTTGTGACTTTGAGCTTTCGAATAATGCCCATAGTAAGCGACCACATATCCGATCCGTATGTGATCACTGGCAACACGCACTGTTTAGAGACTTTTGTCTTTTGGCACTAAGGGATATTGAACGAAAATATCTTACGTAGCTTTCCGAACGTTACCCAACCAAGTTGGATCCGGCGGTTGGACTCTTTCTTGAAATTGGACCTACCTAGCCGGACTATATGTCCCAGGTATATGTCCCAGGTATACCAGTCAATAGTTTGGAGTGCAGAGATTAGACCGATGCCTGGATGGACCGGAACAAGGATATTGGACATAACTTTCGTCTTATCCATGTTCAATTTTAAGCCCAACTGTTGAAGTTTATAATGACCACGCCGTCGAAATACCGAAGGGTCAAATATATCTCAAGTACCTTCTACAATGTTGCGATGGGTGATTTCAACGAAAAACTTGGTGAACAAAGCGCGATAGAGTTGAGAGGGGGGCAATTTGGGTATGGGCAACGGAACCAGAGAGGACAGATGCTCGCTGATTTCATGGAGAATGGGGGCCTCTATATAAAGACTCCTTTTTCAAGCAACAGCCGCTCCGAAAATGTACCTGGCTGAGTCCCAATGGTTCCACGAGAAATAAAAAAGACTTTACAGAGTCATTATTCTTCAGAAAAATGATACGAGGTGTATAAAACGGCGAACTGTTGACGCCTTTTAAAGGTCTAGAAAGATATGTTTGAAATATTTTTGAGGTGAAAATATATCGATATATAAATTTTAAAATTGTCGAGATTAATTAACGTGGACTGGCGCAAAAGTTAAAATTTTTGTTTAAGGACAAATTTGTAAAATAATTTTGTAAGCGTAGCCATTTCAGGTAAAAACTAATTATGATTTTTAAATGCCCCTATCGCGGAAAGTCATATACTTTTATGTTATGTTTTCATTGCTTTAGTTCATGCATTTAGAGGGTTTTCAACAATTCGCAATTTTTAAAGGGTTACTTCTAAAATTATTTCTACGGCCTCGCTGGCGCAGTGGTGTGAGTATTCACTTTGCTAGCAGAGACCCGGGGTTCGATCCCCATTAGGACGTATTTTGGAAACTTTATTTTATAATTTGTCTGGATTTGGACGGCTCTAGCCGTGGCTAGTTACCAACCACCCTACCATCAAAGACGTACCGCCACGCAAAGAGATTTGTTTTCCGGTATGATGCTATGTAGAAATCATATGAGGTAAATTGCCTCTTAATAGATTAGCGCGCTTCCATCTTAGGCTGTATCATCACTTACCACCAGGTGTGATTAATATCAAGCGCTAACCCATCAGCAATAAAAACAATGGAACAAATTTGAGAGCGAAATACACTAGCTTACTTAGATATAAAATTAAAATGAAAAATGTAATGTAAAATTAAAGTGCCTCTTCGCCATTATATAATTTTTGTTTATTTATTTTAATTACTTAATATTTTTGTTACGCTGCACGGTAAGCCAATATTTTTTTGTCAAGAATAATAATGTAAAATGTGTATAGAACAAATAGATTTTGCTACGGGTATAAATTCAATAAGTTCATAAATTTTGTCTGCTATTTTCATAGTTGAATTGAATGAAAGCTGCTCATAAGAGCTTTATGAAAGAAGGAAAATGTGTCGTTGTTGCGTTGCGCAGAGAAAGCTCTGGGCGGCCGCATGCGGGGCGGGCGGCGAGCGGCGAGCGCAAAATAGCGGCAGCGCACAGTTGGCCAGTATCGGTCCATTCGAGATCGCGCGTTACCACGCTCTCTGGCGTGATATTCCAGTACCCTATGTGAAAAGACGATCGCGTGCTAACTCGGACACTTCTACTCATCCGCTCAACGTTCGCTCGATACCTGTCCGGGCCTAATATATTTGTGTGCCACTTGTTTCAAGTGATCCTGTGGTGAATTTTGAAACCCATATCAAGAAAAACACCACATTAACGCATTCTTCCATTCGTGTTCTATGCAATCACGTACAATAGAAGGTCCATTAACTTCCTCAAAGGATCCTTCCCTTCAAGGTTGCCAGAGAAGGTAAACAACAGTTTTTGTTGCAAATAAAGCCTTTTGTTTAGAAAACATTTACATACTGCTTTTCTTTGTTAAGATAGGTTGGCACTATTTAGCGTTTTCCACTTTGCAATTCGCAACTTTAAACGTCAAAGTTTTGAATTTGAATGTGTATAGCTATGCAAGATAGAGTAACTGAGCGCTGTGCATGAATTTGCATCGATTCGCATTTCGTACATGACAGTTAGTGACCCATTTTCGCAACCAAGACATTCTCTAAGAAAATTCAGCATTTGGCAATAGGTATGCGTTAGTAATTTGGGTGATAAAAGTATTTTTACAGATATATTTAGAAAAAATACTCAGGAATAAAGGCAGGCTTCATGTTCTTTAACTCGTTATTATCATCTAGCAAAGACATTTCTTGTAGCTGCATTTATTTTTAATCGACAGAGTGTTATTTTTAAACTAATTGTATCGTAGCATTGATTTATTTATAAAGATTTTTATTTTAGACTGCCGAGATTACCTTATTAGTAATAAATTATTGAAAAAAAAAACACGGCACACTCAAGGTGGATATAGATTTTTTTATATAATAGCTTTAGTATGAAAATACTGCAAGCTACATAAAAACACTATATAGCCGTATGTAAGTCAATTAAAAGTGTACAAAAAAAGCTACAAGTTTTAGATTTCGACCGATACAATATAATTAAAGCTTAGAAACTCCCAAAGGATAACAAAAATAAGAAGTCATTTTCCTTTGTTAGTGGGAACCTGGTCAATTTTTGTATTCACAGCAATATATGAAATTACATTATTACCAAAATGTAAAACATTAATATTGACACTATTGTCGTTCTTTTTATCAGCCTAACAGAATAATTTAAGTGTAACAAACTAAATTAAGTGCTCAAAAATCCGGTTCAAAAATTAGATACGTATGTATATACATGAGAAGTTAGCAAATTTACTGAACACACAGTATAAGTTTATTTTATATGGATAAAACTTTCTGACAAATGTTCATTATTGTATAAAGTTTTCTTACAACTTTTTAAGACAAAGATCTCTTAACGATGACGGATCCAGCCAGTAAGCTTTGGCACCTATATATATATATATATATTTTGCGCTGGGAAATGCCTTTACGCAACTCGATGAAAGAATAATTCCATCGGGAGTGTGGGACTCACTGATAACAGATTACCCACTAAAACCCAGCGGATCCCTTCCCATCCATTAGTGAGATCACTAGAAAACTAACTGCATTCCACTCTAGTGACCCGGATGGTACTGACTATGAGGATCTACCGCTCAATAGAGTGAGGCATGAAGAGCATAAGTGCGACTTCTGCCACCAAGTCTCCTCCGACGGCGAGGGGGAGCTCCAGCCTCTTGCTCCCTTATCCTCTCGTTTGCCTCCTTCAGCGAGATGACGGTCTCGCAAAAGAAGGCAATCGCCGTCCACCCAACTTCACTGGCGAGCATTACTCCAATTATGCTCTCCAGTGAAAGATCTCCTCTAACCAGCGACAACAAGATATGCCGCTGGGGTGCCCACGCTGGACACTCCGCCAGGGTATGGTGCGCCGTATCCACAGGAGCACCACACTCATGACAGGCGGGCGTTTCCTTACAGCCAACGACCTGGTGCAAGTACTTGCCGAAGCAATTTGGCACGTATATGCCAATATTGTAATTTGCAACGATGTTGATGATTTTAATATAAAACAATGTTGTACATAACAAGATAAAATTATAAAGGCGGATTCTTTAATTTTGAAAGGCTAATTCTTGACGCGTAAAATAAACTTGAAGGTGTTATATAGCATTTTAACACAATATTATATTTTTTATAAGAAATAAGGAATGGATGAAATAGGGGAAGTCTTCAATTTCATTAGGTACTGACATACCTTTGCAAAAAGATACTAAGCACTAACAGACTTCGCAAGCGACGCATTACGTTGCTTGTGAAATCTTGCGTTGTGCGAAATAGTATATATCTAAATATATGAAAATACACTATATAAAGATTATATCTGATTCCTGATGATAAATTCAGCAAGTTCCTGTAATTTTAATAAAACTACTGCTTCTTCCATATAGTAAGATAATGTATCGACACATTGAAATACACCAAAGGGTTACATAATCGACAGCCTCACTGGTCTACGAGAGAGCAACTTCTGCTGGATTCATGAGTCCTTGAATTCAACTCACAAAGTATATGCCCTTGGTTCAGGAGCTGGCGGTGTGTGAATACTCTTTAGCCTCGGAGAGCACGTTAAGCCAACAATCAGTAAACTCTATTCACAAGGCCTACAAAGAAAAAAAAGGGGCAGGAAATCTAACCAGACATAAGTTTTTGTACTGTTTCTCTGTACAAAAAGAAAAATATCGAATTAATTAATGTAACTCGTTAATTCATCATTGTGCTTGTGCGAGTGTTGGGTAAATGGTCTTAAAGCTTTGCCCCGAACTAGTGAGGTGGTTCAACAGCGAGACATTTATAGATAGCTAGTTACTATACATAGTGTGTAAAGAAAATAAAAGGACTACGTTGAATAAGCAGATCTTTATTGCTTGGATATACTATTCTAAGAGGCCCAAGTGCGCGATTTTAGTTGATAACTGCTAATGTCGATTTATGTGCTTTTATGTCACCATATATCACCATCGTTTACAAACACTCCATTACTTATATATACTTATTCTACAAAGTATACATAAATAATAAAAATAAATATATGTATACAACAAAAAATACTGTGAGGTAATGTTATTTATCGAAGGAATAAAGTATAAAATCCCAATTTTGTAAGTGTTTCCAAAATAAATTATTTGTTTGTGCACTACCTTTTATACTAATGATATGTTTTTTTAAGCAGATTTTTTTAATCGCTATAGGATTCAAAAAATGATGATCTAAATTCATCGTTTAAACGTAGGGGCCATCAATGTATTTGTTTTGTTACAGTACTTTTTACATACGCCAATTAGACTTAGAGGCTATGCGATGTAATTAATTATTATATTTTGCCTATGCTGATTTACACCCTTTGCATATTTACATGCTTTGCGTGACTTAATAGAAATATGTTTAGCTTTAGATATATAGCGATTATTATCTTTATTCCTCCATGTACGTTTTCCACATGACTAAGTGACATCGTTCAAAGAATACATCTCAAATACACCATTTTAAGATCATTTAATTCCATGATCTACTCAATTCTAAAATAGTAATTGTAATAACATGTTTTTTTATAAAGCTGAGAGTAGCGCTTAACCGTGATGCCACCTGATGGTAAGTGATGCACAGTTTTAGACGGTAGCGCTATTATCAAATTAAGAGATACTCCACTTCGCAATGCTATATCTCAATTTATCTCAGCACCGTAACGGAACGATGCTATTTGCTTTTTCTGGTGGGATGGTAAAGAACCATGGCCGATAACTCCCACCAATCTAGACCCAGACATATCAGAAGATACAATTTTCATAATTTATCGTTCCGGACTAAACCAACCAACGTGACAAAGGAAAGACATTTTTATTTCCATAAATGAAATCATCAAATCCAACATTGAAGTAGGTTTTTACAGTACCTTGGAACAGTCAAATACAGTCATTTTCTCTTATTAATTTCAGTGTACGACAAATGCTGACATTTAAAAAATACTTAAAATCTATATATATAATTTTAAGCGATTTCCTTTTCAAAATTTAAAAGAGCCAACGAGCGGGAATTTAAAAGGTCTTACAATGTGCTTCTTATAAGGATGGCGAAGAATGCCCAGAAAAAAATTGCCGAACTAAGCACAAATTTGTATAATAAAATTCCACAACCACTTTTGGGCTACCCTTTACATAGGTTTAAGCAAAATGTCAAAGCTCTCTTACATGTAGTACGTATTATATTGTCGGAGAATATTTAAAAGACAGAAATGCTTTAAATTGAATCCATTCCCATATAAAGGTTCAATAATTTCATATATAAAGTGTTATTATTGTAAAAGACAAGAATTAACCAGCGGGACCGTTGGTAGATTTATCAGAAATAGTCGTCAAGTGTATACTTGAGGATTTAAATAACTTGTTTAGCCTACTTTCAACGAAACTTCACCGATAACTTGTGTATTATTAGTGTGAATACATCCATCCTAGTGATAGTTGTTCAAAAGGCTTCGATCAATATGAGTTTGTTATACAGCTTTCATGAATAGCACGAACAATTACCTCTAATAACTAGCCTGCAAGGTTTTCATACATGTAATGGATTCGTAGTTAAATCAATACATAAACCACATCGAAAAAATTGTAAACTTATTAATGGACTTATTATAAACATTTTCCCCCCGATATAAAAACGTTATTTGTATGTGGAAAGGCAAAAGTTCAATCAAAAAAAAGTACTAACTTTTTTTCTGTTCTGAGATGTGATTTCTTCTAATTATAACAATGATTTAACTTAGGAAAGCAAAAGATCGACGCCACAAAAAGTTTAGACCTGGAAAATGTACATATTCTCTAAATTTATCCAATCAGAGATTCAACTCAAAACCGTTGAGAACGAAATACAATAACTTTACTGATCTATATGTCATATACATTTTACTCTCATATAGAACAAAACATCTGACCCTTGCGATTGTTCCCTCCTCGATCCCATGGGAACGTAGTAAACCGTAGTATTTAGTAACCGTCTAAATTTTAAGTTATGAAGATATTTTAGCGAGGTGGAGAGTGAATTTAGTGATCTAAAACCATCTTTCAATTATTACCTTTTAATTAAACGGGTTTGGGATACATTGATTGGATAATTTTAAGGTAGACTAGCTGACCCAGCAAATGTTGCTTTGCCATATGATAACTATTATCGCTATTAAAACGTAGAGGTTGGTGGTAGAAGGGTGAAAATTTAGGACTAAATGTATTTATGTATTTTAATTCCACTTCACAAAAAAGTAACCAAAAAAAACAAGAATTTATTCTGGGTGAACCACTCTTAACACTTAGGGTTGTAAAAATCAATTATAAACCTAATATCATATCTACTGAATAAAATTTCATCAAAATCGGCCAAAAGATTTTGGAGGAGTATAAACGCTAAAACTGTGACAAAGAATTTATACTTAATATACTTATAAATATATCAAATGCAGAAGCATAAATTGGCTAAGGTATTAGTAACACTCTCTGTAATAATATTTATTTTAAACGCTAAAATAATCATCGGTCTCTGTAAAATGTTGCCTCTTATGAGATCCTAGACACAAAAGAGATTTCAACTTTTAAATAATTTTCCGATATTGTGATCTTACAAAATAAAAGAAATTGGTTGCGAATCAATATGTGTGAACATTAAAATAAAATAAAAATACTTCTATATATACATAAAACAGATTTTCAGGAAAATAGAAAAATAAAAGATAAAAGCTCTGAAGTCGCTCTGCTGGCATAGCTTTTACGAAATCACCTACTTATTTGCTATTATTTCAAATATTTATTTTGAACCCATCTTGGGGAAGCTTTAGTCAAATAACTTTCATTTATATATCTATATGAAACATATAATATACATGTATTCGCATGTGCTTTCTTTACACGTACCAATAATTATTAGGAAATATCCTGTATATTTCATAAACTAAAATTTTTGACACTAAAAGTATATCAACATTGTTAAACAAACGAGTGAATCTAAATACACGGTTCGGAAAGCGGATATTGATCCGTAAGCGGCATGAACAAAGGGACCGCTTCACCTTTACTAGAATACTAGGGCGACTCTAGGCAACAGGTCCAACGTAACAGGTCTTATATAATAGGGCAGATTTTGTTTCATTTTTTGTTGTTACTTTGAAGTGAAACTTCCAAAGGCACGGTAGGTAAAATTTTTGTTACGCGTTACGCTAACTTTATATGTGTGAATATACATAAGTGTCTGGTGGATATTTAGTCAGTCACACTTAACTTGTGACAGAGAATAGAATAGATGATATAGATGTTATTATAACATCCTTTAGATCCTGACAGGTCAGCGCTTGGCTGTAATATGACTGGATGGTAAGTGTAATAATAAAAGCACTATTCTGGAAGGAGGTAATTTTCCTCTTAATTTTTGCGTAACACATCGCGTCGAAACGGAAACTTTTTGTTTGACGATATGTCTTTGGTGTTAGGGTGGTAACTAGCCTTGGCCGAAGCCTCGTACCAGTCCAGATCTAGATAAATTGGAAGATACCCAAACTATTCTCTGCCAGAAATCGAATCCAGAAAGTGAAGAATTGTATATCGCCATCCGCCGTGTTGTTTGGCGTGAAAATTGATTTTAATTTGTTTTTATACTTAATACTTATTTCATATAAAGACATATTTGTGATAATTATTTTTTTAGCGCTTGACTGTGATCATACCTGATGGTAAGTGTTGATACAGACAGAACCGTGCTAATCTGTTGGCGGTATGTCTTTGCTGGTAGGATAGTAACTAGGCAAGGCCGAAGCCTTCCGCCAATCCAGACTCAGAAAAATCCGGGGCCTATGCTAGCAATGCGAGTTCTGGCAGCACTACGCCAGCGAGGCCGTCAAATTGTTTAAAACCTCCGTAGAGATAGAAACTTTAAAGTAATAATTATAATTGCTATGGGATATGGGATATTGCTATATATAGAATGAGTAAAAAGAGAGTTTTTTTTTAACTTTTTACTATAATGAACTTCCGTGTCGAAATGTTATTATCTATAGGGTGAAAAGACATGTGACGGATTATATTGAGTACATTTAATCATGAAAATTGCCTGGAATATTATTGTTACGTTTGATAAACTATATTAATTTTGATATTTATACATTTTTAACACCTTTTAAAAGAGCCTTGTCTACCTAACAGCAAATTAGCCTTCTTTGACTCTAGGGCCTCGTTGTAGTAGGTAAGGTAAAGCCATTATGAAAGTAAGTTCGATTTTTAGACAACATGAGGTTTTAGTACAAAACGAAGGGTTTCGTTTCTAAAATGGGAAAATATTGAACGGAAACTTGTTATTCTTTATAATTTTAGTTTTTTTTTATAAATATATTAATAAGTTTTTTTATAATGTTTTGGAGCAGAAAATTAAAATCCATTTTGGGGCGGGCTGGCCTATGTTTAAGGCAAATTTTTATGCTTTGAATTATACAGGTTTCCTTAAATAATACAGCCATATCTGGAAATATATATAAGAAGAGTTTCTTCTGTGCAATACTACATCAAAGAAAATATTTTTATTCGCTAAACTAGGGATTTATTCGCTTATGAATATGAGTTAAGTATGTGCACATAAAAAAGAACAAAACAGTGTTAAGTACAGCAGTAGCATTAGTTATAGATTAATTAGAAGATACTATATGAGATAGAATAGTTTAATACAAATGTTTCCATATACATATATCTTAGTAAAAATAACCATTATTATTAATATAAAATTATCAGTATTAAAAATTTTGTGAAGATATCTCAAACGATGTCTATTGAAAAACTAAATAGAGTTGTGATGGAACATAAAGTCTATTCGCGAGAATTTATTGCTTAAATTATAGTCAACAACACAAAACAACTGTAGTTGAAGTAGATTTAAAAGCTTTTAGTAGTATAAATTACATTTATATAATAATAAATTAACAGATTCGCATAACATTAAAATTGCAAATAAACTTTAGTAGTTAAAGCATCTGTGCCATTGTGCGATTGTATTACCTGTTAAGCAGCGGATGGGCTTCATCTTTAGATCTTTTGTGTACTCCGTATCTCCAAGTGCACTCTTTAATTTTTTAAGCACCCATAATAGGCGTTTAGGTCGGATGCAGCGCAGGACACAGCTTGTGGGGAGCAGAGTCATTCGCGTTATAGCCAATCCGTCGCACTCAGACATTATTGGTCTAATAGCCTATCGCTCCAATTTATGAAGATGCTGCTTATTTATTCAATACGTTGAGTTTCTTTATATTGTGTGATATTAGTTTTTATCTGCAATATATATATAAGAGAATGAAATATAAAGATATAGTACATTCTATTTTAAAATATTTGAGAAAATTTGTTTACTAAATGTTTGTACTTTTTTTGTGCATAAATTAAAATTTGTCTACTTATTTATTTTATATAAAAACAAAAATTATTTCTGCTTATGCACATTATAAACGACTGCCTCATTGGTCTATTGGTTAGCATATTCGACTACAGACATCAGGGTTCGAGTCCTGGACTCGAAACCTGATGTCTGTAGTCGGGCCAATTCGAATTTGATATTGAGTTTTCTATTAAGATTTTCTCAATATTAGCCCGAAGTTGGGAAAAATTTGGCGGTGTGATCCACCCCCGTGCCTCGGAGAGCACGGTAAGCCGTCGGTCCAGCGCCTGATCTCTCTCCGGTCGTGTCGTATTGCCGTCACGTCGGATTATGAGAGTGAAGGAATAAATAGTACAGTTGTGTGTCCAATCCGCAGTGGAACATCGTGGTGGGTCTATGCTCTAAAACCCTCTCTCATATGAGTGAAGAGGCCTGTGCCCAGCAGTGGGACGTTAATGGTCTGCTACGTACCTTACTTTACGTTATAAAATTTGAAACCATCTAACCGATTTTCTCCAAAACCGGTGGTGACGGTACCCTTCGGCGTACATTAGTTAAATCTTGAGGTTGCCGCGTAATTTTCTTCCCAATTACCTACCCGTTTCCCTCGCGTGGATACACTCGCTTACACATCCGCCTCGACAAGGTGTCTTTCGCCTGTCGCTGAGAATACGGCTCTAGTCTTCTGCGAATCGTCAAGAAGGTAACCGCACGTTCTTTTTTCTAACCGCCTAGACGACCGGGAGTGTTATATTGCCACATAAACTATGAGACAAACACGAAAGAGTTAGCCGTTGGCCGTGTAGCTGCGTGATAGTGTTAACCGCCACCGCAACCATGACCGTCCACAACTCTACTTCTAGAAGTAGCAAAAGAGCCCGACACTCAAGGTACGTGCACGCGATTTCTTTCTCCCTTCATCAATATCTTTATATCCTTCTATCAATACCCCTCTTACGCGGACACTAGATTTCTTGTTTAAATCTATCCGCCCTATACAGTCCACATTCAACCCGCTCCTTGGACGGTAGCTCCATCCTGTTTTATTAGAATGACATGTGAAAATGTCTTTAGACATTAAACTCACTTATTAAGTCACCACGAAATTTTCCAAACAATTCGCGATTGACTAGAAATTTATTATAGCGTATCTTTGATTACTCAGACACTAAGTACGGATTTTTTCGCGGTATCGGAAAGTACTCTACGTGTAAATAATTGAAAACATGACAAGGTATTGGCTGCTTAACAAGAAGATAATTAATGATTTCATCGAATTTACAAAGTAGAAATAAATCATAGGAAGATAATATTTATATAAGATTTGCACAACATAGTAGGTAAGATCTAACTTTAGATTAGCGGGAATCAAAGCGAGAAATAAAACTAAGTACAGATGTTGGAGGGCAAAAACTGATTATGCACTCTCTACTCTAAGAACTTTTATAAATGTTCGATTGGATAATAGCGTTGCACGCTCGATGAGTCATTGGGGTGTTATTATTCCTCGTAGTTTTTTTGAATTCTTGATTTCAACGTATATTTCAATAACTAGTGGAAATGCCAGTACGTGGACGATTAAAATGCTTATGTTTAATGATGTTTGTTGATAAACCTGCCAGTATTCCCCATTCCTCGCATTCATCCCTGAACTGCTGAAAGCCTAATTCTCGTAATAAATTACGGAACATGCATCTCCATGCTCATATTCTATGATAGCGTGGTGTTTCCTTGGTGGAATTAGAACATTAACAATTTGGAATCTATAAATGATGACGATTTGTAGTTCAATCAATGGGTACTTCGCTAATTTCCAGCGTTGATCTACTATTGAGTATATATTGGCAATAAAATCTAATACATCTTTTGTGGGCCCCCACAGTGAATCCGAAAGTGTTTCTGTTATCGTTCGGAAATGCAATAAGGTGCATTATTGTATTTCCTAGCGATAAAAAATAACATTACAACTCGACATTTAAAGACGCTATCGCCTGCAACTCCTTAACATATAATAGACCGCCAATAAGTAATTATATCACATAACGTGCATCAATATTATAAGTAGACTATGGGAATAAATTCATGAAGGTCTTTAATCTTTTAGCGCGTTAACCTTTCAACGCGTCTGGCATCCCACCATATTTACACCATTAGTACGAGTATATGTATATTTTTTTAATGCTTTATTAGCTAAACAATCATGCATGACTATAAAATAACTCTACTATTTAAACGTATTTATCGGATCTGTATATATGTTATCGCATGTTTCATGGTGTTTTAATAAGATTGCGTTATATTTTTTTTATTTTAAGATTAGCTATGCTGAATCAGGAAATTTTATGTAAGAATATTTCTTTAGTTCTGCAATTGTATTAGAAATATATTAACTTTCTGCAATGATAATTAGTGACCTTTCATTTCTAAGACACATATGAATCTCATACAAAACATGGAAACAGTAAGTAGTCTATCTGATATTTTTCATTGTTCTCTGAGTGATCTCACAAAGGTAGCTTTAAATATTATATGCTATAGGATTAATAATAGGATAAATCTTTAGATAATAAGATAGAACAAGTTTTTCACTATTGTATTAGGATTACCTGTGATGATAGTGATTAAAAAAAAATAAATAAATAAATAAATAAATAAATAATAAATGTGTCTTCTAAGTCTCGTTTATCAACATATCGTCAAAATAAGTTAATCCGAACGTAACAGATACAGATATGTTTAGCATTTATAATATTAGATAGATTATAAAATTTATCGGTATTAGTCAGGACAGTGGTAACTAAGGATGGGAAGGATTTATTTTCTAATAATTAATTTTAAAATATATTACTTAATTTTTCTTCTGGTTGAACGATTAAAAATCCAACCTTGATAATATGCGATGTAAACATTGCGAGTTGGCAAGCCGTCTCCATGAGGAATGCTAACGAGATTGGCCAATTCTGCACCCACATCGCCACTAACAACCAGTTTGATGAAAGCATTTACAGCTATTATTAAGAGCTTTGTATATGCTAATAATTTCGTCTCGTTACAGTTGTTAAATCTGTCATAATAAGAGTTACTAAATATATACAGCCTATCAATAATAGGGAAACAACCTGCCTAATGGCACTCGGGGAAAATTTAAAAATAGCTTAAGAGGTTAGACCTAAATACAGCTATAATACACGCTTCAAACAAAATTTCGCTGCGTTCCATTTTAAAGTAGAGATCATGTCGCTTGAATGTGAAAAGCGTATTTAACAAATTTAATGTCCTGCACGTAATTAATTTGAAGTAGATGAGCTTATATTTTGTTGCTGAATTGATTGACTATTCTTATACACTAACCAATGTTAAGTCTACCCCTGGGCGGTTTGATATTCAAACATTAAATTATTAAGACCAAATTTGAAATATAGTAATTTATAGTGTTTCCCTATTTACTATAAGTTCCTCAGAATTCCAAAATACTTTTTGTACTCATTAATATTGTTTGTGAAACTATCGCATAAACCTCTTGCTTCTAGAAACGAATTTTAAGAAATCCAAATTTAATAAGTGATTTTGATTTGATATTTGAATTGATTCAAAACGCAAGAACTTTGAATGGTTCATACTTATGTATAAAACATTTTTTAAAATTGTAAATTCAACAATAGTTTACGTATTCATATATAAGGATAAAGTTACAAGGAATTTGCTTTTGACTAAAAAGTAGATTATAATTGTCGGTTTTTATCGTTCGATATTTATCTTATTGACTAAATGCAACTAAGAAATTTAATCGGAAACTTTATAAATACAAAACTGCTGTTGTCCAATAACAAAGTATAGTATGTTATGAAACTGTATCAATTAATCATGCAATTTAAAAAATAAGTTATATATATTGAATATAGTAGGTATTTCATTAAAGGTTTTCCCATTTTATTTATTCTGAGCATATGAAAGAAACTTCATATTCTATTACTTATTTAATAATCAGTTTAATCACTACTCGAACTAGCTCAATTTCCCTCACCGTCTCCTAAAAAAATACACTCCGAAACGCATCCTGAAATACTATATAATCAAGAAAAACTATACCGTAAGACTGGTAAGGCTAGTGAATTTAAAAAATGGTTTTTAAAATTTCGATAAATATACCTTTTTTTAAATCGATAACTATCATAAAATAATTTTTTGAGTACTCAATTTAAAGAAATTCTATTGAAATCAATTGTATATATAACAGTCGGTAACATATACGAACATGTAATGATCACTCGTGTTTTGGCCATTATCTAAGTTTCAATACACACATCATTCTTTGGAGCCTTCTCTACTGAAGGATGTAATCCACAAATGTATAGTTATTGATGTCAAGTTCCACTAAAAATCATCAGTAAAGTGACTAGCTCCTAAATAAGCCCGTAAATATTTTCTAAAATTGAATTAATGTCTGCAATCGTTATTACGTAAAGAAAGTTAAGAACTCACTAGGCTTTTGGATTAGATAATATAGTCTAAACCTAAAAAGTCTTTAAACCGGTTTTTTTTGATTAATCGGTAGGTACCGGTGATGAAATCATAATCGGTTTACGTCAATAATTGATAAACATTGCACAATAATTTTGTTATGGGCCATCTTTGATGTCCGCCTTTGTCATATATCTTGCTTTTTGTTTTATATTGTCACTAAATACTAGTAAATACAAGCTAACACAAGGTACCTGCTCAACGCGTATCTAGTTATAACTATTTATCAAGATAATAATAAGATAACAAAACAATCACAGGTTTAAGATAGCTAATCGATTGGAGAGTGTTTTCCGATTGCTCATGGGCATATATTTAAAACTAGCTGAGCAGAGCAACTTCGTCAGAGTCACAAAGGAGAGAAAACATGCTAATTACAAAAAAACCGTTAAAGCGGACTTTTTCTACAATTATTCAAATGGCATAATTCCGCCATGCAAAGGTCGTTGTATTTTTCGCGTATTTATCTCGATGTCGTTGGAAGATGGGTGTACCGAAAGGATTTAAATGAAATGAAGAAGTTAAAACATCGTAACAACAAACAAAACTAAATGTTATCTGTTAGAATGTATTTGCTTTGTTTCTAAATTGACTGCTTGGTTACTATAATTGATTAAGTTAAGTTATTTTGGCAACGAATGTTCTAATATCACGATACCTGCAATGTACATATCGTGGCTATTGTATTATGTTTCACTTTGACATTTCAGGGACATAATATTGGCAATTCTTCTGAAAGTAGATATTTCTCACAACAGCCCTGACCTATATAAAGAAGGGTCGGTTTTGCCAGATATGGCGGAACGTCAAATATGTTGCACAATTTTATGCTCGTATATTGCCAATTTTGAAACGATATAAGATATGGTATTTGATAGCTCTTTAAATTATCCTATTGTCTATATATTTTAAACTGAAATTTTGCTTGTTAAATAACATGTTCAAAAAGCGGTATGTAGATACTTTTTAAATGTATGTCTGTCTATCTGTTCCGGCAAATTTCGGGCAGAATTAATTTTGAAAAGACTCACTGGAAGATATAGTTAGATTGTGTAACTTTATCACCTTATATTAAAGACTTGTGTTTCTGTGTTATTGGCAAGTATTAGAACATGTAGGAAAAAGTGTAAATAATTTCATACAAACGTGAGATTAGTGGTCGAGTACGAACTGTAATATATGAATAGTCATACTCGATGTGCATATGCATAAGATTTTAATTGTGATAGTTGCAATAAAAGATTCATTTCATCTATAAAATTGAACATCGCAACTTTTCCAGGTAATTTTTCACATCAACATTGAGTCAATGTGTCTTTTAAATCGTTAAAAACTATTGCCGTTGTGCTGCGTTGTATAAGAATTTGAAACATTCTATAAAAGTCACCTGTAATTGAAAAGTTAAAAGCACAGTATGCGGTAATTTATTTTATCTAATCTGTCGAAGCTATTGTGCTATTATCTAGAATCTAGAGTAATCTGATTATTTTAGCAATTATAAGTTCATAATGTTAAATTAAAGAGTTTTTAAATATCGTCAAACTAACTATTCTCCGCGGATGCTAATTGCGGATGATAGCCTAAGGAGTGTCTTTAGTAAAAGTCCCGTCCCGCCCAGAGATTAGCCGGGATAAACACATAGATTTTTTTATATATACTTTCATATTGAACGATAAGCAGTTAATTAGAAATAAACACTCCGAATTTATTGATCTGTGTGAAATTTGTTTTGAATGTACAAAGATATAAGAGAAAAACGATTTAGTGTCTTGAAAATGATTTAATGTTATAGAGAAACATTGGTAAAAATTATTCAAGAGTCATACTTATGTTAGAACTTAGGTTAAGTTCTAAATATAGATGACTATTTAATCCGCACAATATTTCTTTTAAAATAATATTTCTAGAAAAAATTATATCCATTATAAAGGCCTTTTATCCTAGGTATGAAATTTTAAATATTGAAAAAGGAACAAAGTTTTGAAGTTCGTCTCTGACAGACGCTGGCGAAAGCTACAGTAATGAATAAAATATTGCTAGGAGCTCGAAATAACATCGTGGAGCAAGGTCGGGTCGCCCGTATACATAAGATAGAAATAAAAGTTCTTTTTATGCGCCCAAACCAGGATTACCTGCCTACGTTGCTGAATGTTGCGAGTGTTTTCATCTTGGTATGAAGTAAAAGAAACGCACACTCCATTCGAACGTCTGAGCAATTGGCATTATGAATTTCGTCATTTCAACCATTTGTTTCTACATATAAAATGTTTCCTCTTTTTTTATAGCGCTTATTTAATTTCATGTCATAGTTTTAAACAAACAAATAAAGGGCATAATCTTAGATAGATAGATGTAGACTTTATTAAACACCACAACAATAGGACAAAAGAAAAATACAATAACTTCAAACTAACTAAATTGCACACTGCAATTGAGTGGTCTTATCGCTAGATAGCGATCTCTTCCAGACAACCCTTGCAGTTAGGGAGACAGTCAAAGAAAAGAGAGCGAAGGTAGGCGGTGTTACTAAAGAAATAGACAATCTTACTTTATTTTATACTAGTTAAATCTATTGCCACCGGAAAAACTAAAAATGTATAACGTGTAAATTTTAATGCCGCTTTTAGAGCCTTTATATTGGCCATATTTACTCGTAAAACGAATGTATTCGTAGGTACTAACGATGATTTATGATAAAACAATGCATTTTCCGGATTAGTATATGGTTAACATTTTTTTATATATTTTAAAATAATTCACTTTTATACCAATTACATATTTAACACATTATTCATTATTCATAGTCACGAGTAGATTGATATAAGTGGAAAGAATTATTTTAAATAAATAAAATATAAATTAAAATATTTTGAATATGAAAGTCATAAAAATCCGAAAAATACATTGTTTTATAATCTTCAACTATAATTGAGTTAATACAACTTTAACGTAGAATCTAATTCACCTTTACTTATGCAAGTATACATGCTGGAGTACATGCATAAACTCGTAATACAAAGATCATGCCATAAAATTTTACTCATACTCATATTTTGTTGGCGTCGAATAAATAATATGAGTAATGCTAAATTGCTTAAGATATATGTATGAAATACGTAGTCAATTCTAATTCCTTCAACATTGCTTCAGACGAATTTTAGAAATAGTATTTTTTATACTGTTTTGGTTCCATGAAAGAGAAGTCACCATGCATTGTTTTATGATATCTGTAAGGTATTAGGCGGCATTTACGATTTAACAGTTCCTATTACCTTTTTCGACCCTTTCAACAACATGGATAAATTATACACCTACACATACAAATTAGTTTACTAGTCTTTGATTTTATCGCAGAGAGACGTAGCGAAGGACTCTAATTTTTTAATATGTAAGAAAGTATGTTACCAACATAACTTAAATTATATAAATCACTTTATATGCATTATATTTTTTGCTGACTGCAGTGTATCGGAGCAGTTTCACCTAGTTGGCATGCGGGGCTGGCAGCCCCCCAGGCGCCCACGTCCGTGCCCCCTGTATATTTCTGTGGCGTCACCTGCTCCGAGCTATAACGGTGGTGCAGATGCGTACACTTGGCTCCCTGTCACGATGTTGCAATACTTAATGACTGTCATAGAGCTAATTAAACTTTCTCTCGGCATTCGGAAGTTCATTCGCTATATTTAGCGCCACTAAAGGGAATTGTATGAGAAATACATTTACGTTTTAGATATTTTAAATACTTGGTTTCATACCAAGAATTTTATCGTGCTCATCAATTCGCAGAAATGCTTTAATAGTGTTGATTAATAATAGTGTTGATTTAATTTTGTCTTAATTACACCATTTGTCTTGGTTTCAGTTTATTATAAAACACCAACTGATATTTACCAACAACTTTTATTCTCTTCACTATTTAAATTTATACAATTTTACACTATTTAACTTCTTCGAGATTCTTTTCAAACAATAATACAACTCATTAAAATTACCTCGTATTGCATAACATTTCGTAATATTGCACAATGGTTTTAGAATTAATAAGTGTTGCCACTATCTTACTCAATAATTCACATTATTTTAGAGCTATCAGTGTTGCCAGTCTAACAAGTTACTCACTTAACAATATAAAAAAGAACGTCCAAAGTAAATATCAATTACAATAAAACCTATAATAGACAAACAATCACTAAACAATTTTTTTCTTACCAAAATACAACATCGCCTATAACACAAATTTAAATAAAGTTCAAAAGAATTTAAGCCTTGCAAATATGTCAACAGATTATACCCAGTCCTTTCTCTCTTCGGAAGAAAAATAATAAAATATTGTAGTTTGTTTAGGAACTACTTTAACATAATATTTAAATGGAACGAGAGCAAAATGTTCACAATGTAAATTATGCTAAAGGGATGTACCAAATGTCGACATAAATATTTATCAAATGTGCTTAACATATAAATTACTTACATGCCATTACCATCTTAGGTAACATGACTTAGTATCTTAGGCGAGATCACTGTCGAGCGATATACCATATATTCTTTAATCGCGAATAATTTTGAAGATGTGGTCGAAAATCATCTTCACATTATTGCCTTTTTAATAAAACTTTAAATTTCTTTGGTGGTTTGGTTATAAAATTTACAAGTAGAAATATTTGTTGATTCATATTTCAGCTTATACGGATGGGACGTTTTTTTGTTTTAATTGAATACTTTATAATTAAAATTGTGTTATTTATTAATACAATTAAAACGGTGTACAGCGTTTAATAACACACGCCTTCACTGTATCAAATAATAATTTTATTAAACCAACTACTGTGTAGCGTTGATTCGTAATGGAACTGAATGAGTTCCTAAAAATAGTAAAATTGTTTGCACGTTTGAAGACAATTTCATTGTTTACGTTTCTCATGTATTAAAATTGTAATTTTAGGGGTCTTTGCAACAATATTGTGCGAATATGATTTTTGGCAAAGCTAAACTTGATTCGATAAAGAAATGTAAAAAAAGGTAAAATTTGTGTGGATAAAACAGAACAAGTGATATAAAAAGTAAACTGAAACCAATTCCTACGCCAACTAACATGAATTTCTGTTATAAAACAAAGAAATAAATTTTAATTGCTGTAACATTTTTACAATTAATTTGTAACTTTAGTTAACGAATTCATATTTGAAAAGAGTCTATTACAATCATTTGTCAATCACTACAATTAAAAAAAAAATGTACTGGAGTTTGAGTAGACAAATAAAATATATTTTATTAACAATTTAAACTTGAACAAGATATAGATATAGAGAGTGTGAACTAATAGTAGCAATAGAATTATGCATATATCTTTATCAATATTTGATCATTATAAATGTGATCAAATGTTTAAATTGTTTTTCACACATTTCGTCGGGAGTATATTGTATCTTAGCTACGAAATAAAATTTATTGCATTATAACAAAAACTTTCTGCTGGACAAGACAATGTGATGGTAGGTGTCATCTGGCCATCTGGCTGGCATCTGGCTGGATGGCAGTGACTTGGCAACCCAATTTCTAAAAACACTTTTTCGCATGCATTGCTATATGGTAACATACATATGTACATAGCATCACGCCTCATTCCCATAGGGGTAGGCAGAGACTACGTTCTTCCACTTGCCACGATCCTAGCATATTTCTTTCGCTTCTTTCATTCTCATTAAACCTTTCATACAAGTTCGTCGGTTTAGAGTACTCTTGACCTGGCCCTTATTTAAAATGTCCTGGATTTGGTCTAGGAATGTTCGCCTTGGATTTCCCCTTCCAACTTTTGTATTCACTTTTGACCCATAAATCAATTTTGTCAGTCTCCTTTCATTCATTCTCTCTACATGCCCAAACCATCTAAGCATACCTTTCTCAATTTAGTCACTGCGTCTTCTATTACACCACGACGTTCTCTTACCATATTATTTCTTACTTTGTCAGTTTCAATCCGATCATACTTCTCAATGCTCTCAACAAATTATACAATTAGTTATTTGTAAAATAATTATCAAATTATGCTTAATTTTGGCGAAATTTAATGCAGTGTAGGACGAATGGTCTTAAACCGTTAATGTGATAAATTGTAACTATGAGAAGACAAAACTTTATAATCCAGACACGAGGTCATTGTTACACATCCCTGTTGAATTCTAAATGCGGAAAATTAAATTAACCTCATTTACGTTAATGGATTAGCTTAAAATAAAAATTGAAATATGCATATGATTTACAATGAGGTATGCCCGTAGATAATTTATAATTTTAATTGCGTATGACAGTGGTTTTGGTGACTAATACTATTCAAAATATATAAGAAATAGTATTCAAAACCAAAATGTTGTTTATTCAATTAATCCTAATAAGCTCTTTTGAGTCATCGAATCGTAAATCATGCAGCGGTTTGAAAGCTTGATCCTGCCGAATAGGTACCGGTCACTCTTTTGAACGTTTACTTTTACAATAACAACGATTTTAGATATAAAATCATTGATACTGGATTCAAAAACATGCAATGCTGTCATTCACAAATTCTTTAATGGTTTAATATGCATATTACCGTTTATAATTTATAATAATATTCGTTAAGTCCTCCATCCTAAGATAAATGTTCTGAAATTGTACAATTAATGATGAAAATGAAATTTTGTACCTTTTTCTCTGGCATACCATTCAATTAGATTGCACAAAGCTTATAGGCATACTATAACTAAGTCACAATAGGTGGCGCGTAAACATTCCAGATAATTTAGCATTGCAAGATACGCGGAGAATTAGTTACTCGTAATTGGATAATATTTTGTTTTAATACGTATTTACTACTAAATAAACTACACGACCGGCTTAGGACCGACGGCGTAATGTGCTTAACGATGCACGAAAGTGTAGATTTCTAACTTAAGTAATTACTGAGAATTCCTTATCAGAAATCACAATATTAATGTTGAATGTGCGGACCAGAGACTCAAACTCAGGACCTCTAGTTAATAACTGCAATGAAGCAGCCAATATCAATGATTGATCTTTCAATGCAAGTATAAATGAGGAATATGTAACTTGAACAGACGTCAAGGTATTGACAGAATTCAAATAGAATGACATGTAGTTGTTTGTTTTTGCAATGTCAATAACTATTTTTACTCTTCTATATTTACTCCCACCATTCGAAACACATTTCTTTCGTAGCTAGTGGTCGCTCTTCGATTTATTGCTAGTAAAATTACTGAAATGTTCGTACCTATAAAATTGAAATTTAATATACATGTTTGCTGTTTGTTACATAATTGGCCCAAGCAAATCTCCTAAATAAAGTTTGTTATTTTTGTGGCAATGGTGTTTATTTGTCTATAAGTGAAATAGAACATAGGCCTGATAGGACGAAACAAAAGAAAATAAACACGCCAAGTCTAAAAGTGCCTAATTTATAAAGATGGTCGTTTGAATGAAATATTTCATTTCTTATTTCGGCATTTTATTAGATAACATTTAATTTATAGTACTGATGTTATTACCAAGCAAGGTTATAAATGTCGTTATAAGATACAAACACTAATAACAAAAGATAAATCAGTCCTGGAAATGTATCCAAATTACTTTTGATTATGAGGTAAATCAAATCTACATTACGACCCACCTTGACGACCTCATTTGTGCAATGGTGCGAATACTTGCTTCTCTAGCAGAGGATCTTGGTTCGATTCTTGGCGGGACAATTTTTGGAGATTACATTTATTGTTTGTCTGAACTGATTTGAACAGATTGTTTGAACTGGTGGAAGGCTACGGCCGTGGCTTGTTATCACCTTAACAAAAATGACGTGTCGTCAAGAAAAGAATTTAGGTTATATTTTTATATGCCGTGTAAAAACCATAAGAGGTCAATTACCTCTTATAATCGTTAGGGATAAATTACCTCTAATGACCATAAGTGGTAAATCATTTTTAAATTATCAGGTATCATCAGTTACCATCAGCTGAGATAACAATCAAGCTCTCACCTCTTAGCATGAAAAAAAATATTCCTATCAAATCTATAAAATAGAAATTAGTAAAATCTGTGAAGCTATTTCGGTGTACGGTTTTTTTTATACTTTACGCTTGGTGGAAATGCGTCTGAATCCACACTCTCCAACACTATAGAGTGGTTTTGTGCCGGATAGGTTCTCTTATAGAATCGTTATGACGTGACGTCAAATATGATCAATGTTTGAATGTATAATGAAGACGAGAAAAGTGAAATGTCGATGAACTTAAGCTTTTAGAATGAATTTCGCGTTGAACTGGCGACCTCAAATACAGCAAAAAGTAAACAATTCAAATATGTTTTATGTACTAGCTTACACTCTGTATTAAATGATATTATCGTCAAAATAAAATTATTTAAACGAAAAATTTATTAGTCCATTGAAATGTTGCAGTTTAAGAACTTAATATTTAATTTTTAACAAATAAGTAATTTTTTTATAAAATGTATAAAAAAAAGTTATAGAGCTAGAAAGAAAAATTACACATAATTTTTTGCAATTTTTTGCTTATATTTACTTGAATTTTAAATTTAAGGTAAAAGTAATATGAACATATTTGTAGGCAGAGCGATTTGCTACAAATTATTTTTTCATGATTTTTTGTAGGATGCACAGTTTTCGAGATATCGCGAAAAAGGTGTTTGCACCCCTTTTTTCAAGATGACGGATACGGGCGGCACTTCCATAAACTTGGGGTTTAGCTTCTATTGACCCCACACATGTCCCAAATATAAACATGCGCCCTCTGAAAAATGCAAAGGTCCATGTCAGATTTCGATGGACTATACGAGCATATGGCAATATTGACTATCGTTTTAGAAGGGTCAAGAGAAAGTGGATTTGCCTTTTTTTGACATATTGTACAAGTATTTGTTTCTAGATCATATTTTTAATAATTTACAGGTTTAATAATGATGTCTGTAATAATAAACGTTGCTAATTTGAGTTAGTAGTATACGTGGTGTGGTTGAAGCGATAAATTCTCATTAACGACTCGCATCCGTCCGATCGCGCGGTTCATTCGAAGGCGGGCGGCCTATTTATACGTTGTGATTATTTCATAAAAAACAAACAAATAGCCCATAAATAACTTTGCGCTTGAAAATATTGGTTATTAATATAAGATTTTTAATTATTGAGTCTTAAATATACGTCTGAAGTTTTTCTTGGTCTGTGAATATCTTTCTCGAGTTGAAAATTGCGGAATACATGAAAAATAAAATATCTTTTTTTTTACACTGAGTCATTTCCCTGTATCTATGGAAATGTCAAGTAGCTCAATTTTTTTCAAGTTTATGTTACCGTTTGGATATAGTGCATTTCCTATCAAAAACCTAGACGCAGGGAAATGTCTGAAATACATTGTGTTTATCGATAAAATTGGCCACAAGCTCAATGACTTTACATACAATGTCTTAACATTTTATTGTTCCACATCAAATGAATTGAGATATAATGAAAAGCCTCTTGAAGGCTAAAGTGCTTGAATTATTATGTGGGAATTAAATTTCATGGGTATTGAAACGAATTGCCTCGTTGGTCTAGTGGTTAGGATTTTTGGCTACAGACCTGAGGTCGTAGGTACCAGGTCCGGCCAATTCAAAAATCGATATTGAATTTCTCTCTCCGGTCGTGTGGGACCCGCCATATGGGACTATGAGAGCAAAGAAATAGTGCACTTGTGTACTATACCTGCCAATCCGCAGTGGTCTTAAAAATCCTTCCTCATATGAATCAGTGAGGAGGCCTGAACCCAGCAGTGGGACGTAAATGGGCTATTACTTACTTCTGTGTATTATTGATAGTTTGTCCTGATAGTGTTTACTTCTTTATAAATACTGCATTTCTCAATAATCAGGACAATTCCACAGAAGATATGCTGTGAAGTAATCATAGTGGGATATGACATCACGCTTTTAAAACTGGCGCCAGCGTCGATAACTCTGTATTTGACGTATCCGAATTTATAGACCAAACATATAAATGTTATAATTATAAATGTTTTTGTTAAATAAACATTTTCCTTTAATAACATATTAACAGCCTTGATCTTTGGAGTGTAAATTCTGCTGCCAATGGTCACGGCTCTTGTTTCCTGACTATTTCTATAATATTCTAGTTACACGCAGCTGAACGATGTTTGCGACCACTAAATAAATGCTCATGAATTAAGTGTGTTTGAACAACCACTATATTAAACTATGAAGCTTACTACTCTATTAACATTCCAGGTATTAGGAATTTCAGCATAGCGTAAAACGTTTTTAACGTATATTAATAAATGCCTTAACTTAAGGGCCCCACAGTAACACCAGCACCAAACGCACGTTAGCGTTGAACAATAAGAGGTTAAATCGTAATTTAGAGAGAAACATGGCAGTTATAGATTGTTTTGTGTTTGATGGTAAATCAAAAGAAACATTTTTATGCATGTAACACAGCAAAAAGTATCTAGTGTAATTATTCATTTCAAACTTTTGATGCACAAATGTTTTATCTACTTATACAAAAAATAACGAAACATATGATTTATGACCCTTGAATGCAAGCTTTATGCATCTTTTTTGTCTCTCCTATAATGTTAGTTAGTTAGTAGCAGCCCATTAACGTCCCACTGCTGGGCACAGGCCTCCTCACTCCGAGGAGCGAGGGTTTTTAGAGCATAGACCCACCACGCTGCTCCAGTGCGGATTGGCAGGCATAGTACACAAGTGCACCCTCTATTCCATCACTCTCATAGTCCGATTTGACGAGAGACTCCGACACGACCGGAGAGACATCAGGCGCAGGACCGACGGCTTAACGTGCTCTCCGAGGCACGGGGGTGGATCACAGCGCCAACTTCCCAACTTCGGGCAAATATAGAGAAAATTTAATAGAAAACTCAATGCTGATATTTGAATTGGCCCGACCCGGGACTCGAACTCAGGACCTCATGTCTGTAGTCGATCATATTAACCACTAGACCAATGAGGCAGTCCCATAATGTAATACGCCAAAATTATTCGTGCAAGGCTGTTTGAAGAAAAAATAGCATTGATTCTATATTTTAATTCTACTATTACAGGCTCCCCCTAGATCTTGATCAAATTTGGAAACCCTAATGAATTATTTTGTTATTCGTTCAGTCAAGTTCCAATGCATTTTATAATTGTAGTGGAGAACACTAAAAATAGAAAACATTAATTGGAGCTGTGTTTATTTTTTCTTATGTTGCTCATTCTAATATCTGTTTTGCCCTCCATTAACTTTGTCATGTAATGTAAAAAGTTTTATAATAAGTGAGTTATTAGACACTAAGATATTAAATCAATGATAATATATACGGTATTTTAACATAGATATTTAATATGTGGAATATATATTAAACGTAAAATGAAACGCCCATTGCTAGCACTATGCATATCATAGAAACGCCAATTTCGTTTTACGACTGAACGGGAGAGAATAACTCAATTGCACTGTTCTTCAAAGCGCAGTATATTCAGGTTATGATTAGCCCCACGTGATGTCTGTGTGTATTTGCTGTTAAATATCGATACTGAATTACTAGTTCGCAGGTAAATTTGATTGTTTACACGTCTAAAATTAATACACAATACGACGAGTATGCTATCCATCTGAAAATAGTACAAGGAATGCACTAACGACCGCCACTATAAGTGCTCTCTTGTCTGATACTGTAGATTCCATTCTCAATTTGATGTTTAAATAAATATTTATTTACTGTCAAAGGTTTACAACTTCGAATAAAAGCTTTCACATAATACAATGTAACATTACAAGTTTTAAAGTATTTAGTCCTCACACTCTCCCAGCAGATATCCTGTTCAAATTTTCAATCGTTAAAAAAATCCTTTTTTTTTTCAAACATCGTACCATTAATTCAATTTATTCTCAGAATATTCTCGCCCTATATTGAAATCTCAATCTCGTGTTAGATGATATTTATAGAAATTTATTTTAATTTTGTTACATTACTTGTTTATTTCGATTTTAAAAGACAGAATGAGGTGTTGGATTGTTTGTCTAATAGAGCAATCTCAATTTTAATTACTTAATAGATAATGTGTGCAATTTTGAAATAATGAAGTGAAAATTCATATGGTATGGAGGAAAAAATTGGCATGTTACAGCTAATTGAAACGATAATGTTATAAAAAATACGTAATTTAAAAAAAACAAAAACCAGTACTGAAACACAAAATTAAAAATAGCTGATGTCTCAGCCCGGGTCAATGACCACTAATTGCACGCGCGGCCGCCGCTGCGATTTTTTTATGCTCCATCATCAAAGGTGTCATTAGAACTATCGTTTGTCTTCGTTTTTGGGAGCGGTCTCCCAATACCTTGTACATAGGATGAATTTCAAATAAAATTACCTTATAAAACTTTAATACGCCAAAGATGTTTCACTTCCTCCACGTGTCCTCTTTTTGTGAGTTGCCATTTATATTTCAGGGATATAATCTTCATAATCTCATATCCCACGTCAAAACACCACTATAATTCTTATGCAGATTTAAAAGTCAGCACTCACCATTAATTCTTCAATATCGTTTTGGTGCATGTTTACTAAATAATATGTTATACGAGCTTTAGCATCTGGTAAATATCCGTGTATTATGTTTGAATTTCCCGGAAATGCGTGTGTCATATATCTAGTGCAGTGTAGCCCGTATTTAACATACGAGAAACATTCTTCGTTATATTTTGCAACATTATTGTTTTAGGTACATAAAATTCTCATCAATTACATCAGACGAAATAAGTGACAAGAATACTACATTGAAATTACTTTCTGTATATTTTTAAATGTCAAACATTTAGTTTTATTTTGTTAAACCGTGTATTCTTTTGTGCGTTGTAATACTTTTTTACGGAGCAATGTATTACCACATATCGTAGTGAAATCATGACGGAATAGTATAAAATATAGACGCTGAAAAGCAAACACGTAATCTACAAAACCAAAATTGTTTATAAAAAAAGAGAAACTTTTCGTAAAAATAATTTTTTGACACTATAATAATATTCTGTTGGTAAATATACTGACTTTAGTGCCTTTATTATACAGGTTTGTTAAAACAATATTTTGTTACTTTTAGTTACTACTTGTTTGCTTTCCAGTGTCGATATGTATTCTCTGTTGTTCAAAACTACATCATCATTAAATTTTACTCCTTCTATTATATGGTTTATCGTATTTGTAAGCCAATAGACAATACGTGATTCTTTCTTTATATTTGTTATTATTATGTATTTTAGCGAATTATTCGCATATATTTTGGAAATGTATATAAAATATAATTTATAAAAAAATATTGCTATGAACGTGGACTTTATAAGGCATCTTGTTTAATGTAATATCTTTATCATTAATGTTGAAGAGTATTTGTACTCTTTATCAACAAATTAACACTGCGTCAGGGAAACCGTGTAGAGAAGTAGCTTTTTTTAAAATAAGTAAAATAATTTGCTCTTTTTCATATTTTCTTGCGTAAATTTCGCGATACACGATCCATTTGACGAAATATCCGACATACCTTTATCGCTGCATGTGTTAACAGGCGACAAAATGTAATTGAGGACTAATATGTTGTCAACATGTTTTCCCTCTCAGTTCTGAATTGGGTCGATAAATATTTTAACATAGATAAAGTTTTGTTAGGTTCGGTAGGATATTTTCATGCATATAAATTGTCGAATTTACATATGTATACTTTAGAACGGAGTTACAATACATTAACCACGATATTATTGTATAAATCACCTTATAATCATTAATCAATTACATTTTAGTGAAAACAGTAAGCATAGATTCCACTGTGATGATGTTTTTATGTAAGACATTTTGAGACTAAATTTTTTTTCTTGATTTAGCCGTACTTAAAACAAAAAAAAAATACATTGAATGCTTAAAAAAAGGTTATATTCTGATATGATATTGGTAAACTTATTTAACTTAACTATACGTTATTTGTACTTAATGAACACCACAATTTCATTACATATCAATTAAATAACAGTGTCGTTGGCCCAATAGTTGACTATAGACTACAGAATAGACTGCTTCATTGGTCTAGTGGTTAGCATGTTCGACTACAGACATGAGGTCCTGGGTTCGAGTCCCGGGTCGGGCCAATTCAAAAATCGATATTGAGTTTTCTATTAAGATTTTCTCAATATTTGCCCGAAGTTGGGAAGTTGGCGGTGTGATCCACCCCCGTGCCTCGGAGAGCACGTTAAGCCGTCGGTCCTGCGCCTGATCTCTCTCCGGTCGTGTCGGATTGCCGTCACGTCGGACTATGAGAGTGAAGGAATAGAGAGTACACTTGTGTACTATGCTTGCCAATCCGCAGTGAAGCAGCGCGGTGGGTCTATGCTCTAAAGCCCTCTCTCATATGAGTGAGGAGACCTGTGCCCAACAGTGGGACGTCAATGGGCTGCTACTGACTGACTGGCCCAATAGTACATATAATTGCTTTTCGGCAGAGCTATCTGGTTTCGGTTCCTGGCAGGGCAAATTTAGTAAATCGTATTCTCTTATTTGTAATCTTAACGTGAAAATCGTTTTATACATAAAAATGAAACAAGTATGTTTTAAATGTCTATCTCATTTTTTATCGACCGACTAATTTTGGTACAAGGGAAATTAACAAGACGTTAAGGGGTGCCAAATTTTAATGCATTGTGGAATGACGAGTGAACTTGAATAATAAAAAAACTGTAAAGGGAGTTGCAAAAGCAGTAATTTAACAGCACTTTCGTAGCAAGCTTGTAGCTACTTTTGATAAAATAAGTACACAAAAAAGCCTACGCTAATCTAGTACGAACTTCTTTAATCTGTGGCTGTACAATTTATCTTAAACCAAATTTAAATTATTAATGAATACTTCAAAAAACTGCAGCAAATTTTCTGCATTACTAGTTAAAAATGTATTTGAACTTGAGCATAGTAAAGGATAAAAAAGTGTTACATTAACGATTGAAAATTTGTACAAGCTATATACAGAAAGATTATACAGAAGTAATATTTGGAATAGAATAAAGCAATAAGCCATATTATTTGTATATTAATATGTGAAGCAACAATTTCACACATGTTTTTAGGAAAATAGCGCAGACAGAGGAGTATGAAATTTCCCACACTTGTAGCTTATAGAGAGGAGTGCACAATGCTAATTATTTTTTAATTATGCACATGAAATACAGTAAATCAACAAAAAAAAAATTGCAGACATACGTGTATAAAGTGTATTTGCATATTTGTTATTCGATCATAATTATTTTAAGCGCTGTAAGGTTACATTAAAAAAAGTTTTTATTTTAAAAAGCACTAAGGAGGTTACATTATAAAAATTACTATAGTGGTTAAGTTTTCTTAAAATTCGTGATGTTTTACGTAACTTTATTTTTTCTTTCACGCGAATCTTTTTCCTGATTAAGAACAACACAAAAAGAATTTAGCAAACGATAAAAGATTTTTTTACAAAAAAACATTGTTTACTGAGAAGTCAACATCATTAATTACATTATCGAGAGATATAATATCGGGTTCAAAGAACAGCATTTTTTGCATGTTTTTTTTTGTTTCAATAAAATTTAAAAAGATATTTTTTGAATGTAATAATTTAAATTTCATATATATTGTTTGATAAAATTAGGAAAATTAACAATGTAGCTTTGGTCAAACCTGTTATTATAAAAGTATAGTCTTTGATAACAGAACTTTAATAGTGTAAAACTTATAGATTAAATTAATTATGGTCGAACTTCGTTAAGTTTATATATAATAAAAATAAGTTTACATAAATATATGCACGTGAATAAAAAATGATTATTACCTTACATTTGTTTCATAAACTAATATTTATGTAATGTTTAAAAAATCAATAAGCACTTGATGTAATTTTTATTATTTTAAAACAATATGTGAATGTTTTTAGTATAATGTAAATTTTATTTATGTCTCATACTGGTGCTCTCGTTGCTGTATCGGCTGCTTGCCAATGTATCGTAAAATGCTAGAATGGCTCGTAAATTCGACCATTATTGATACCCATTAAATTAGACACTTTATAGGTCGCGCGTAGTAAAAGCAGTGTCTGCCATGTACCGTCTGTAAGCCTTTGACACTTTCATTATTTTCTTACTAATTAACAATCATTTTTATTGACACGAGTTAATTGCTTATGAAGTAATGATATTGAGTACGTTTACTTCAAATTTCTTACGGTTTTCTTGATAATAATGCTATTTTGTGGTAATTAAACTTATCTTTTCACTTAAATAATGTTTTTAATAACTTTCCTGGTTATACAAACAAACCTGATGATAAGTAATTATACAGTGTAAGATGGTAATGTTTTCATAAGCAATTAGTTATTAACTTCTATTTAGTGAATGCAATTTTTCCAAAGTATTTTTACTGTCCTCTCACCAGTTCCATTTGTGGGAATTGAACCCAAGACAACTATATTGCTTGTATTGGTCCCATAACAAGCCAGGGAAGCAGCCAAAATATTGTATTTTAATAATATTATTGTTATGATAAATTTGGAAAATATCTGATCTATATTACTTGATTATATCAAATTTAAATATTTGCCATAAGTTTCGGTCCCTTTGATTATGTACTTAATTTTGTGCTATTTAGATACCACGGTTGTGCAATCGTTTTTAAAGAATTAACCAATAAACAAAGCGTTATCTATCTATATATATAAAAGAGATATCCAGGTATCTATTGACTCATCATGATATCTCTGGAACCATAAGGCATAGAGACTTGAAATTTGGTAGGAATATTCCTTTTGCCGAGTAGAGATCAGCTAAGAACGGAATTTACGAAATTTTACCCGCAAGGGGGGCTGCGGGGGTATTAACTATTGACTCATCACTATATCTCTTGAACCATAAGGCGTAGAGACTTGAAATTTGGTAGGAATATTCCTTTTGCCGAGCCATGTTTCTTATTTGTAAAACAAATTGCCTCAATTAATGAAATTGCTACACAAAAAACATTCCATGCTGATGAAGTCGCGGGTTCGGCTAGTGATCTTGTAGTAGGTATCTAGTATTATTTTTTACTCCTATGAAACCGAAGCGGCTTATTTTGTATGCAAAAAACCAGAGCTTCCAAAGATGTTGATTTGTGGCCGCTTCACCATGAAATAATTATTTATTACCGGATGACATAAAACTAATTTAACTTTACAGCTCAAAATGTATATATATAATGACAACAAATTTCAAAGCAACAAAAACAAAATATTTTTAGTTTTCCCAGACGTTACACAAATTCATTTACACAATTGTAATATGTTCGTTCGTCTTTATAAATGTTTATTATTATTAGATTTGAATCTAAAAATGTTTCACTACTGGTTACCAAAAGGATCAACTATTAGGATAATATGTATGTATATGCCGATAGTGTTCCTAAAAAATAATAAAAAAAACCATTGTGTGGTTTTTTAAATTTACGTTGCAATTGAAACAATTGATGCCACCTATGGGCGCCGCCATATTGACCTTAGGTGTTCTGCCGACCGCCTTTAGCTTTAGCCCTACTCTGCGGCCAGCTGTAACACGGCATACGATAGATGGACGAAAAAATTTGAGGCGATAGAAAATTTGTTACTTTAATAAATTAATAGTTATACACTTTTTTATCTTTTCCGTCAGCATCCCCTTTTAGACATTTCTTCCAGTAACAGATAATTATACAATAACACCGAATATTCGCTGTTCTGCGATTAGATATTATAGTCATTCTTAACATAATTTATGATTTTAATTGCACCTCATGTTCTACTTTAAAATTAGAGCGAAGCTGAAGTTCAAAATTAGTTTAATCACTCAGAGCTACACTAAAAACAATCCTTACGTGATGAGTGCCAGATAAATGTTTTTAAACACGTCATATGTGCGTATTACAAGCTTCTAAAAGCTTCACTAACGGTAATAAGTGCTCTGGTCTGGTGTTAATCGAATTCGTGTTATTGAAAGAAGTGTTGTAACGCTACACGCTTTTTTATAAGACTGTTCTGTTACATGAAATTGAAATAGTTTTAGACGTATAACGAATTAAAGAATTGAAGCTTCCGCGATTTGGTACGTGAGCTATATTTATTAGTGTATCGTGTACGACATGGATATATGTCCAATGTTATGTAAACAGAGAAATAAATAAGGTTACAATGAAACAAAAGAAATAACTGAAGAGACATAAATATGAACAAATTTTGAATCAAATTTTATTTTAGAATAAATACAATCTATAGACAACGGTAAAGCAATATCTATTTATTAAATCACAAATATGTGTATAGATTTCAAGGGTGACACTTCATTGCCTTTAATAGATCTGTAACAAACATTGAAATGTCTTTGTTTTTACAAATAAAATGTGCGAAAATTAAAAAATCATGCCATGGTACAATTTCTCCTAAAACTTTAATCTGCCTCCATAATGATGATGAAATGATATGTAAAACAAAATTTTACATGCAAATCTATAGTTTTTTAAAATCTTAAATAAAAATTGTTTCTTTTACTACATCATACCTCTAGAAACTTTGCTTAAAATCAAGGTAAAAGTCCTGCTAACGGCCATTCTAATTAATAGTACAAGATCTTTTGATTAATAAATAACCCTTGCTTTAATTTGCTTTTAAAGACACGCGATGTTCAATTCTTTAACGTTAAAAGGGGTTAACATAAAGGTTTTTCTATACCTAAGTATGTATTGTACTTTTTTAATGTTTGTAGTCACTATGTATGTATGTAATATAATACTCTTTAATGAACACTTTAAAAGAAACAGAATTACAAATTATGATCACAAGGTTTCCACAAGCAAATGTTAAAAAGCGATTTCTTCCACACAACCTTTAGGAGAAGGAGAAGTTGTGTCACATATTGTTGTGACATAAAAAATGCATATACCTTTATGTTTCGATAGTAAATTGTGCGCTCTGTCAAGGAATTTCAGTGAGCACTCGATTCTGATCGTGATTTCTCCCATTTTTATCGGACTATTATTTCTTTATCTTATGAGAGTGCTTAGAGGAATTGATCACAAACTCTTAGCATTCTATCCATTTAACAATATTATTAACCTATATTTATCTCCCTGACTTCGCTAGGTGAGGACTTGGAATTAACTCTACGGGAGAGTAAATTTAAGAGATTCTGATTTCTCTAGGTTCCAACTAGTGGGATGGTTCGGCCGTGGCTAGTTACCAACCTACCAGCAAAGACATGCTTCATCTAAGAGTGAGAGTCAAGCGTTAACTTGCTCGCAAAAATACATACATATATAGCATCACGCCTTATTCCCATAGGGGTAGGCAGAGACCACGTTCTTCCACTTGCCACGATCCTAGCATATTTCCTTCGCTTCTTTCATTCTCATTAAACCTTTCATACAAGTTCGTCGGTTTAGAGTATTCTTGACTTGGCCTTTATTTAAAATGTCCTGGATTTGGTCCAGGAACGTTCGCCTCAGTCTTCCCGTTCCAACTTTGCCATTCACTCTTGACTCATAAATCGTTTTTGTCAGTCTCCTTTTATTCATTCTCTCTACGTGCCCAAACCATCCAAGCATACCTTTCTCAATTTTAGTCACTACATCCTCTTTTATACGACATTGTTCTCTTATCACACTGTTTCTTACTTTGTCACTCAATTTCAACCCACTCATACTTCTCGTCGCTCTCATTTCCACCGTATTTATTTAACTTTTGTGGTTATTGTGACGTACCCAATTTTCACTCGCAAAAAGATAAATTTAATTATAGTTGGCTTAGCTTCTAACATTGTTATTGATATAGTATGTATTTTTAAATAAAATGGTTCCATTATTTGTTTATAAGAGTAATTTTATAGATAATACCGTATTTCTAAATCGAGTTACGATGCTACAAGTGCAACCAAGCCGTGACCCCTCTGTATAGATTATAAATGATACACATCAGCAGCTGTATCAAAAATACCACACGGCATATATTTACGGAGCCGCAGTACGCGGCACATTCGCTTCTAATGCCGGTCGGACAAATAGATAGGTCAATGTCTTGGACTAGATACAGCGCGATCCGATCTCCTATTACTTTTCTAAGGCTCATGACATAACTTTGCTGAAAATTGAAAGTATTTTGTAATTACGTCTATTACTTTAGACTGTCCATACGTAAAAAGTGCTGATAGACTGCCTCATTGGTTTAGTGGTTAGCATGTTCGGCTTCAGGCATAAGGTCCTGGAATCGAGTACCAGGTCGGAAAATATTGAGTTTTATATTTAGATTTTCTCAATATTTGCCCGAAGTTGGGAAGTTGGCGGTGTGATCCACCCCCGTGCCTCGGAGAGCACGTTAAGCCGTCGGTCCTGCGCCTGATCTCTCTCCGGTCGTGTCGGATTCCCGTCACATCGGACTATGAGAGTGAAGGAATAGAGAGTGCACTTGTGTACTATGCCTGCCAATCCGCAGTGGAGCAGCGTGGTGGGTCTATGCTCTAAAAACCCTCGCTCCTCGGAGTGAGGAGGCCTGTGCCCAGCAGTGGGACGTTAATGGGCTGCTACTTACTTAATAGAGAGATAGCAAACACTACGAAGTTTAAATAAGACGCAATCGTTCATCAGAAAAAAACTCTCATAGGCGTGTTAAATAAATTTTAAACGCGACTCGGTAAGATTCCTTAATTTAATAGCTATGACTTCATACTTGCTAAAACAAAACAACATCTGGCTATAATATTGGTATAATGATATGACTTTTCGTATGTTATCCACACAGTTCTATTTCGCTAGAGCCGTCAGATGACCGAATGAAATCGACATACGCGGGGCCTGACGGAAGAGATAATATTAAACTAACTCATATGTAATGCGGTAGCCCTGTATCAAGGCGAGGACAGAAATATCCGTCTTGACCTACGTCGCCATCTCATGTTATTTAAGTGATAGGAAACAGTCTGTTCCTTGGTGCCATTTGTAGTGTCGATGGCCTCTAGGGAATATACTTGATCACAGCTGTCGCCGGTTTTAATTTATCATTGAACATGAATCTTTATTTTAATAAAGCTCATCCCATGTTTTATTATTAATGTCAAATTGATACAAATATGTATCGTAGTACAATGTAATCTTATTAGAACTGAATAAAAAAACTTCATTTCATACGCCATTTAGTAAAAACTTCTTTAACTTTCCGTTATATAGAAATAAAATTTTTATTTAATGAATTCATATTTTGAAAAACTCAATAGGCATCAAGCGTCATCCACTTTGTATTTAAAAAGGTATTTGAACTGAAGTTGATAATTAAAAGAGTATTTTATTAACGAATCATCATTTGGTCAGGATTCATTCGGCATAAGTAAGACAATTTTTAGGAATTGTAATATACGAGTATATTAATTTCTTTAATACAAATCGCTGGGTCCTATTAAAGTCAAAGTCAAAATATCTTTATTCAAGTAGGCCTATTGATTCGTCAAATATCGTTTTTTTCTATATATTATTTAAATGAATGACTGATGATAATATTATAGAACGACTTACAATCTAAAGTTACGAGGGTTCCTCCGCGCCCTGATCTGAGAAGAGCCCACAACAAAATCAGTCGGGTGTACGTGTAATAAAAAGTCTGATCTATAAAACACAATTTTTCTGAGAGTTTATATCATTGAAACTGACTTTAACCTTTTAAGTTAATTTCATTAAGAACAATTTTAAAATCTAGTCTAAAATTTGAGCCGAGTGAAGGTTGATTAACCTTGACGAGATTTTTAAGTTTTTATCACTGAAACTAACTTCAAAGTCACCAACATAGCCCTAAGAATCACGAAGCAGACAATGGGAGGGCAATGGGAGGGGTACATAGTCCGACGAACCGATGGTCGTTGGGGTTCGAAGGTGCTGGAATGGCGACCCCGCACCGAAAGGCGGAGTGTAGGCAAATTCCCCACAAAGTAGACCGACGACATAAGGAGGGTTGCCAGTAGCCGCTGGAGCCAAGCGGCACAAGATCGGGCACAGTGGGTATCATTAGGTGAGACCTTTGTCCGGCAGTGGACGTCCATCGATTGAAGTGAGTGAAAGAGAGTGAGAAACTAACTTCAAACCGTTCTCTTGAACAGTTATGTTTTGTGTAGATCCAACTTTCTAAATATCAGGTCAGAGACCTTAAGGAAAATACAAAAAGTTCAAAAAGTTTGTATATGTATCGATAAATTGAGTAGATATACAAAAATTTATGATTAAGCGTGTTCATTATTAATTTCCTGAAAAAATCCTTAGCTATAGCTAGTCGCTTGTAAAGTGTAAGGTTATTGAAGATATTTGCGCTCCTTATTTGTTTGTTCTTTTCTTACTACCTAATATTAGCAACGAACTTGTACTAGAATTGGGTCGTCAATTGTTTATGAGAGTCATTTCAATTTGATTTAATGCACTTAATTCACAGATACAGGCATTGAGTATCCATATGCCAAACTAACAGGAAATCGCAAAAGTAGTGCCTAATCGTAAAATAGAAAATTGGCGTCGATTTGTAATCAGTATGAAATTGAGTACATACGATGACGTAATCTTAGTAATGACTCTATAATATTTTATTTTTTATACTGCTATCAGTGTAGTATGTTTCCGTTTCTCTTGGGATTAATATGTAAAAAGGTTTCAACAAAATTGATTAAGCATGGTAAACTTTATTATTATTCTTTGTGAGTTCCCCTAAGAAGACGTCGGAAGTAACAAAGTTGTTCACCTCATGAAAATACTTTAATTTCTGTTTATAATTAATTATTTTCTAGGTTTTCACATTAAAATTTTCTCTGTTAGCTTATCCGCGTTTGTCAAAAGCAGCAAAATCGTTAAAATTCTCTTAAGAACACTTACTCCAATGACCAATTTATTATTTTTTGAAGTTTTTCTTTCTTTGAATTTTTAATGATATAACAATTTTTATTTCCAAAAAATACGTTTTTGTATATCTTTGATGTACAAATGCTGAAAGAAAAAGTTACTAAAAACCAAGGAGAGTTACAATTTTACATTTTGCATAGATGTGGGCAAATATTATATTATAAGCAAGCTCTAATATACATATCTAATCTTTTGTACAGTTAATTATGTGGAATGTTATTGTAAATTTATATAAATGGTAAATCCATAGAAAGCGTAGAGATTCGGCCAAAATAAATTATAAGTGAAGACAGAAAAGCAAATTTCACTCGTCTTCCTCACTTTTTCTGCTTTTAAACAATTTATATTATAATTTTTAGTCAGTTTGTATTAGTTAGCTGTGATAGTCGAATATTAGTCTTTTTTTGTATCAAGTATTTACAGAAAGCTTTATCTTACCTTCTATTCGTGCAAATTGATTTCAGTCATATTGAATTAGTGGCCTAGTTAGAAAATGCCAAAGAACGAATACATTGCACGACTGCACGAAACTGTTCCACTTTTAAGTTACATAATAGGCATTATATAACGTACAAAATATGTAGTATTTATGTACATTTAAGTAAAGTCTAAGCTGTTAAGTGTTGACGTAAATTCTTTTGATGACATTACAATATTAAGAGTGACTGTCCAGTTGTTCATTGATTTGACGATGAAGACTTCAGAAAAATATTACCCTATAAGATTGTTAGGTAACTAACCTACCTAAATATCTTTCAGGTTTTATCATACATTCAATAATGCGATAGTTTTAACATTACCAAACTTACTCATTTACTCACTCACCACGTGATCTACAAAAGTACTTAGGATTGATTAGAAATTTTGCAAGGTGAGTAATTACAGATTTCCCTACTTTCCCACAGGGCCGGGAACTACGCCTGTGACATCGTAGAGAACAGCCACTGTATTAAAAATCACAAAAAATGAGTCTATCTATGTTATTATGTTATATATATGATACCCTTATTTTTATTATGTTACCTAAGATTTCGGAAAGGTTTTCTCAAAGTGGTTGCCTGAAAGAGATCATAAGGATAAGGCCGCTAGGTAAATGCTTCTTTTCCTGTGTTCTTGTTACAAGAAGTAGCTTTGTTTTTAGTTTTATTTAGCTTGTAAATAATTAAACAAGTATCATACAGAATATATATATGTCGGAGAATAAGTAGAAGGGGAGAAGCATAAAGCATGGGCATAGGGTTCTCCGCCGACATCATCGCTAGCGACATCCATAATTCAATTTCCATACTGTGGGCGTTGGTGGGTAATGTTAGTGCAATTAAATTTAATGTTCCCGATATCAATTTATACAAATGTCTTTAATAATAATAGCTAGGAACGCGACAGTTTCAATAGTCGACCGCTCTGGCAGACCGTCATTCGAGAACTACCGAAAGACGTGCGCCGGATTGTCACTATTGACTTTGCCCCACGCCGATAGACAGCTTGCGCCAGCGTACCACAGACTACCGCACTCAACATATATATTCAACAAAGTTTCCTGATATAAGACTTTGAAGCCATTTCTAATGAAGCCGATGTCTACGAAACCGGTTCCATTTGAAAAGCTGAGTGAGGTCCTAATGGATTGGGAATACTTATATATAAACAGAGGGAGAGTGTGCGATATACCTTTTCTATAAAAGTATTCCTTTCTACGAGTGGCATGCGACTAAATAATAAACTTAATAGGAATGACACACCCACTCAGCGGTGCTCGGTGATAGACGGCTGAACAGAGCGGGGATATCAATGCCTATACCAAAATTGTAAAACAGTTTTGTGTTACGCCTTATCAACTGTAAGCAACTTGCACTAGAAATTGCGCTACGTTACTGTATGTAGCATTTTGCATTTAAAAGTGATACACTATATTATTTATTCGTAGCATAAAGTACTTTCACTTATACTAAAGGTGGTCAAGTACAAATTTTGATGGCTTCGTCGGGGTAATGGTACGAGTGCCCGCTCGCAGAGGAACCAGATTCGATTCCCGACAGGGTAGATTTGGGTAATTTTATTTTTCATATAGTTTTAGTCCAGGTCTTTTTGTCCCTCGGAAATGTTATTGAATTGTTATGAATGAAGTATTACACTCCAACAAGGTGGGTGCGCGTGTCAGCTACACAAAAATATCCACTAAAACGTTGCGGAACTCGCTTCATCCAAGTGGTGCATACCGGAAGTTTGCTGACGCATTCAGCTTTGGCGCCCCGGATGGGTTTGTCTCAAAGTTTTAAGTAATTTTTAAGAAAGCTGAGAGTAAAAATTTCGCCGTTAGGAACCCCTTTCCCTTCCAGCGGGAGGGAGGAGCATCGACCGCTCTTTCCCTTTGCCTCTCTAACTGCCTTATAGAAGGAGGCATCTGCCCTTCGGATTAGTCTAGATCTGGCCTAATGGAAGGCTTTGGCCATGTAGTGATGTCTTTTCAGCAAAGACTCGTTTGAATCATCATTAGTCTGTCCGTTGGTAACAAATCTACTACCGGTTTGAAAAATTGATTATACTAAGAAGAAACTCATAAGTTACACTTTTAAACATAGTTTTTGTAACTTTACATTGTATAACATTTATCTTGCAATAAGAATCAAGTTCAAACATTATTATCTTTCAAATAATCCCATTTATTAAAATATGGTTATTGTATAAGAATGATTCATGACACATTTCTTAAAATTATGTTTAGGCAAATCTAAAACTGATTGTGGTATCTTGTTGTAAATGCATATGCTCAACCCGGCAAATAATAAACAATTCTACTGTCCGTTATGTATATTTGTCCATCACATTCAATCCACTTCTCCGCAAATTATAGTAACCCTTGTAAATTACCAAAGTCACTTAAAAATAATTACCTGATTAATTATCCTCAACTAGACTATATTCGAATCCCACTCTCTAAAAATTAACAACTCGTATACTGCTTTCCAAATGCGCTAAAACGTTATAGCTTGTGAAATTTCAGCCTTTGAAACGGTGACTGTCCGTAATGGCCCATAGGGCGAGTATCATCGGCCACAAGCGGCCATTCCGTCCCTGTTTCTGCAAATAATCGCTTCTAATTGCGTCCTTTACACACATTACTTTCGAACACGTTTTCCAACCACACATATTACAATATTTCTGAAATGTAAATTAGACAAATAAATTCACTAACATTTTTGTATCATAAATCTAATAATAACAGTTTTTATGAGCCGTAATGCTTAAAAACATTGATCATCTTTGACGATATGTTGTCATTATTGTACACCTAAAAAAATCTACAATACCCAGTAATAAATAATGATAAAATTACAACCTGACTCCAAGGGAATGACCGCACAAAACTTCGATGAAAATTCGGCTCTGAAATATGCGTGAAAATGGGAAGAGCCCGGGAGGCATGCCAAGAACACTTGCCGGGCTAAATGCGGACTGACACGTCACTTACTCGAGAGTGTCACGCAGTGTTGTGACACGGGCCTGACTACAGAGTAGTGGACTGCTGCGGACCGGCATTCGCACTATCCTAATTACTATTGTATACGTGTATAACGAGTAGTATTTATAAAAACCGCTCGTCCATTGTTGTATGTCAACTCATTAATGTGTATCATGCACTGACCTATTTTCGTGCTATGAAAAAATGAGGGCTCACTAAGTCTCTTGTGGTATAACGTATAAAAGAATTACACGTGTGGCGACATGCTTTGAACTTTACACCCTTAGAATGTCAAAATTGTAATTTTATTCTACTTCAATGCTCTAAGTCATTGATTTTCTATTTAATTTTAGTATTATTTAAAAAAAAAAGTTTGGCGTTTAGCTGAGTTCTAAATTGGGTGAAATATGTGATCTTAGTTTATTTCGTATTATTATGTATTATATATCAGAAATGCACTCAGCTACGTATGAATGGAAGACCTCTGTTAATTTGGTGGGCTTTAATAACATTGTATGAGGGATGTATGTAAAATAGAAATACAAATTTTAAATAATTATTTCTTAAACTTTCATAAAATATATACCTGTCCTTATAAGCATTCGTAAATATTGACATGACAAAAGAATAACATTTAAGTGTTTAAATTTCTTTTCAACATTGTATTTCAGTGAATTTCTTGAAATGCAGTTTCATTGAAATAAACGGAATTCAAGTTCGTAGCCAATGCGGTGATTCATATTTAAAAATATTTCTATGTACAAGTTGAGCGACAACAATTTGTGTAGACAGTGAATTTATATTTTGTTTCGAACAAACCAAACGAAACGACAAGAAAATGCGTGACCTAATTTTATGCGACCTAAAAGCAAATGAACTGATGAGCAACCATAAAATATTTTACGGCTTATTCGGCTTCATCAGCTCATTTCAGTTCTGAAAACAATGTTAAAGTTAAAAGGGCTCATAAAACAAACGGGTCAAAAATCGTATTTCAAAAAATTTTAACGGCCTCGCTGGCATTGTAGTGAGAGTATACAGAGGTTCGGGAGCTCAATTCTCGGTAGAATACATTTCGGAAATAGCATTTTTAAATTATTCGGTTTGGTGGGAGGCTTCAGCCTACAAAAAATGACGTACCTGTACCATACTATGTAGCACGTGAGTGTACCATCTCATAATGTATCGTTACTTACCACCAAGTGAAATTATAGCGAAGCGCAAAGATAAGTAAAAGATTAACGTCCTACTGCTGGGCACAGGCCTCCTCGCTCATAGGAGAGAGGGTTTTTGAAAAACTTAGGGAAAATATTGAGAAAATCTTAATAAAAAAGTTAATTGCGATTTTAGTATTCGCCCGAACGGGGACTCGAACCCAACACTTCATGTCTGTAGTCGAACATGCTGACCACTAGACCAATAAGGCAGTCAATTTAACAAAACGCTAAGCTGTTAGCAAAATAAAAACCAGATACATTGGCAGCCTTTTCTTAAACTACTTAAGGCATTGTATGTCAACGTAATTTAAACCAGATTTTATTAATTACGATATTTATCGATGCTCGTGCAACAAAATCATCTTGAGAATTTCTGTTTATCTCTTTATTTGCTAATCCTAACACTGCCTTTTTATCGCGGTTATCAGATGCTGAAACCGATTTTTATATTATAAGGCAAGGAATCTCTCTTTCACGTAGAGTAAATAATATCAGACTTGCAGACAAAGTAGCAGCATAGCTTTACCAGACTTAGTAAGTAGATCTACATTTTCATAGAAAAATTGACATGGAAATACTGATTTCTTTTACGAATTTTATAATGTGAATTTATACGAATGTGTGAAAACAGAACAAATTCTTTATACGAGCGGTGTTTTTAGGGTAACTTATCAATGACAAACCGTTTTCGGAACAAGCTAAAGTCAATAGCCATAAATAATACTTTATTGATTAATATCGCAACTTATTGACGTATAAATTTTCGTATTATATTTGATGTCGATGGCGTCGTAAACGGACAGATAAACAAGGCCATAATTGCGGTCATTAGCTAGCAGCACTCAGTCAGCGGCCACTCGTTCTAATTTGTTTTCATTTAATCGTTCAGAAAATTTATTCTAATGTTCATTGCGTTCTAAGTTACAATTCAAAGTGGGCTATTAGCGAGTTGTAATGGATTATGTTATGAAAATTATTAACACGGAAAGTGTAGCTTAAGTTTATTAAACCTTACTCTATATTTGACTAGACAGGTATATATAAATATATTATACTAGCAATTGCCCGCGGTTTCATCCATATAGATACCGATCTCCTATTAGTGGAAAGATAATTGAATAAAATGGTACATTGCAACCATAATGAATATGTCCATCACTTTACTATTATATTATATTATAACATTATTTTCATTAGATTGACATTTTTAAGTTCGATATATCTTTTGAATATATTGAAATATCAGATTTTAATAACAAAAACCGTATAGGTATATCTGTGGGTATCATTGGTATCCTTGAAATATATGCTAACTCACCAGCCGCAGGCGCAGTTATCAGGGCCGCTACAATTTTCTTTAGACTGACATTTTTAAATTCCTTCTATCTTTTCAATGGAATGTCCGATTTTAATAATTTTAAAAAGTATTTTACAGGTATTGAAAGGTTTGATCGCATTTTTATTAACTTTTAAAATGTAATAAAGTAGTTATAGTGGCATAACTACAGTAGTTGGACATATGATATTGCGGACTTTTTTGTAGATACGTTCTATAATATTGTAGAACCTTTTTTTATTCTATCATCAATAGTTACCGCAGTGCACGTGATAACAGAATTTTTGTGACTAATTTTTTCACATCCTGGGTTATATTAATGCATTTTTATTAGGGATCCCTATTTTTAATAAAGTAATATCGCTCAGTGAAAATGCAGCTTCCTAATCTACGTACATACATACATAGCATCACGCCTCATTCCCATAGGGGTAGGCAGAGACAACATCCTTCGACTTGCCACGATCCTTGCATATCTCCTTCGCTTCTTTCAATCTCATTAAATCTTTCATACAAGTTCGTCGGTTTAGAGTACTCTTGACCTGGCCGTTATTTAAAATGTCCTGGATTTGGTCCAGGAACGTTCGCCTCGGTCTTCCCCTTCCAACTTTCGCATTCACTCTTGACTCATAAATCCTTTTTGTCAGTCTCCTTTCATTCATTCTCTCTACATGCCCAAACCATCTAAGCATACCTTTCTCGATTTTAGTCACTACGTCTTTGTTATAAGTTGGCAATTGAATAGTCACAATCCAACCAAATTGAATAGTCACAAAAATGTAAGATCTATAGATATTTAGTAATGCTGTAATTTCATTTCGAAAATCATTCGTAAATCTGAAATCTGCAACATTCCAAATCTTTTTGACAGAACGAAGTTTGTCGAATCTGCTAGTGGTGAATAAAATTTTGAAATCGGTCCAGAAGTTTTCGTGTGAAAACATTAAAAACATACATACAAAAACACAAACGTTTCCTATTTATATTATTAGTTTAGAAAGAGCTGGCTAGCCATTTAAGATATACTAGCTAACAGTTTGACGGTTTAAAATAATGCAATAATACACTTTTCTCTATAAAGTAAACAATATTATATTAATTTATATATTGTTTCTACTCAGAGTGATTTAATTGATACCAGAACGTGAGAATTACAGTATGGTTGAGTATATTTATACCGACATCTTTTTTCAAATATTTAATCATTAATACACAAAAACTCAAAATACCTCTTATTTATCTTGATGTTAATATAGATTTCTTTTAAACATTATATAAATTTCTTTTACCAATAATTGTACAACACCATCTACTAAAAACTCACGTAAAATGTTAGATAATGACTTTTTTCTGGGTAAGGAGTTAAAGAAGTGTTTGATAGATCGTATTGGAATTGTTTCTAATGTGCTTTTTATATATTACTTGATGTTGTATGAACGTGAACGAAATTCGGAATAAGTGATGATATATACCCAAATGTGTTTACGATGACAATTATTACACGTTTATAAAAATGTTGACTCACTTGACTGAATAGTAGACAGATCGGTCAGTTCCATTGAAACGCCGCTATTGGAATTGCCTATTCACGATGTGTGGATGAATAGTACATTCAATTATTATACGTTTTGTTGGTGTATATCAGCGGGAAAGAAAAATATTACAGGCTTCACGCATAGTTATGTATATTATGTTTTAAATTTTCAAATCTTTTTAAATATAAATACAAAATAGAACCGTGATTTATTGACAGACAATGCCGTGCATTTTTTTTGCTGGCTGGGCTGTGTGTCTGACTGTGATTGTACTAGATGGTAAGAGATGACACAGTCTAAAAAAGTAGCGTTCTAACTTGTTAAACGATAATTTCCGGTAACTGTGGACGCAGCCAAGTGAGTACTCATTACGCCGGCGACGACGTCATAAAAGCTAATGCTGATTAAGCAGGATTTTGGAACTAAGGATAAATAAAAACAGCTATATTTTTAGATTGAAGTTTAGTTTAGACGTGCCAAACTAATATTACAAAGAGGAAAAATTTGTGTTTTTGTATGTAAGTATGTATGTATGTTTGCAACGTTGCCACACAAAAACTACTGCACTGATTTCAAAATTTCTTTCACCATTAGAAAGCTGCTTTTTCACTGAGCGACATAGGCTATATTACTTTCTCAAAAAATTGGGATCCCAAATAACAATGCATTATTACAACCCAAGGTGTGAAAAAATTTGTCACATAAAATCTGTCATCGCGTGCGCTGCGGAAACTATTGATGATAGAAGAAAAAAATGTTAAATAGAACGTATTCATATTTATAAAAATGTTCGCGATACCGTATGTCCAACTACTGTAGTTATGCTACTAGAACTAATTTTTCACATTTTAAAAGTTAATAACCGTTCCGACAATAATCGAACCATATTTTTTATACCTCTGTATGAATCCTTATCCTATTGAATGATATTTTATTAAAGTCTGTTTCATTACCTGTAAAATAATTTTCTAAGTATTTAAATCGGACATTCAATAGATATAATGAATTTTAAAATCTCAATCTGAAGAAAATTGTAGCGACCTTTATAGCTCATATTTCATATACTGTGTTTATTTTTATCAAGGTAAAAATTACTAGAGTGATTTAAAAAATCTTGATTCAAGAATTTTTCAATACTTGTAGAGTATTATTTAATTTGCTAATGTCGTATATTATATGTAAATGATGTTACCAATTTAAAAATGTATTACTTAGATACATATTCGTTGTAAAATAAAATCTGTATATTGATTGTGAAATCAAGTGTGTAATCATCTGAAAAAATGTAATTAAAGTCTAGTAATAAAACCTTTATGTTAACGAAAACAAATCTATAGTCCGAATTCATCAAGCTTATATTGATATATATACAAATGAACACAGTCAAAAAAGAAATCAGACTATACTCGTAAAAACTATAAGCAAAGACTGGATCCGAACAGTGCATCCGAACAAGCTAGCAATAATGCTAAAAAGACAAGGCTATCTCAGACGCCTCAAAAGGCACGACATCCTGAGGCTACAGTAGAGTGAGATTGTAAGCAGAGGAGTCTCTTCAATGGAAGACTCACAAGGACAACTGATCACAAAAGATCCGATTATAGTCTAAGAATTGATTGCAGATATTAAATAAGAAAAAAAAATCCGACTTAGTAGACTTTCCACTGCCACGAGCTCGGTATCTACGCGGCTGAATCCGCGGGGCATTGCTAATCTATTATAAAATACATTAAGAAGGCTATTAAGTATATTTAATACATACATAAATAATTATCGAACCTACATAAAAGCTAAATGTATTAAACTGAAAGTTTCGTGGTTTAATAACATATTTAAAATGTATTTACCATAATGAACATGATAAATCGTCGTCGTCGACGTCGTCGTCGTCGATTCAACCGATGGACGCCCACCGCTGGACATAGGTCTCACGTAATGACGTCCACAAGGCCCGATTTTGCGCCGCCTAGCTCCAGTGGTTACCGGCGACCCTCTTTATATCATCAGTCCACCTTGTGGGGGGCCTGCCTACACTGCGCCGTCCGGTGCGGGGTCGCCACTAAAGCACCTTCGGCCCCCAACGTCCATCGGTCCTTCAGACTATGTGCCCCGCCCATTGCCACTTCAGGTTTGCGATTCGTAGCACTATGTCGGTAACTTTGGTTCTACTACGGATCTCTTCATTTGTAATTCGATCACGTAGAGAAACTCCGAGCATAGCTCCATCGCACGCTGAGTGACTTTGAGCTTCCGCATGAGGCCCATAGTCAGCGATCACTGGCAACACGCACTGTTCGAAGACTTTGGTCTTCAGGCACTGAGGAATATCGGACGAAAATATCTGGTGTAGTTTCCCGAATGCTGCCCAATCAAGTTGGATTCGGCGGTTAACCTCCTTCTGGAAATTGGACCTACCTAGCTGGAATACGAGTATATGTCCCAAGTATGTGTTCTCATCAACAATTTCGAGAGCTGAAAAATGATACATATGTGATGATATTTCGATCCAGCTACATGGAACGTGGTCACGATATAACTTGGTTGAAATATCGACAAAATATATATATTCCATCGTGATATGTACCCGTAAATATATTTTAAATAAACTAAAAACTTTCTGAAAAAAAATCCTATTATAAAACTAAAGCAAACTTTAGTGGTGGTGACTGGCGCTATTAAGTGCTTAGAAGATAAGGATTATGTCATGACATATAGAAAATGGTTGAGTCTTTTCTCAATTACGCTTTAATATTAAAAATATCTTGACAGAAAGGGATGTGTCTGAAGATTCACAGTAGAAAATTGTGATAAACACGACAGCTACCTAGGTATTATGTAGCAAATCACAACTTTAACACCATTCAGTAAATTGCTTTTGTTAACAGTGAATTACAGTGTGGCGTGATGTTAGTAATCAGAAGAAATTATTTGTGTATTTTAGCAAAGAGTGCGTGTAAAGTTCAGTAGATATTGGGCCTCTAATTTACAAAGTCGTTAAATTTTCCTTTGGGGGGTTAAAAAGCAATGTTTTTTACCACTCATATTGATTTTTGTTTTGATCTATTATATTACGTTGGGTTAAAATATTGCTATAGAATACGGGAAACTGAAATTTGTTAGAATAACTAACTACGTAATTTTATCATGTGTATGTTTAAAATGTTGAAAACGGAATAGATATTTAGAAGAAAATATAAAATTAATTTTAACCAATTACGTGATAAAAATCCGAATAATAGCTTATTTTTTCATAAAAGAAAATCGTGAAATCTTAAGAATCATTATGACTATGTAGTTTATTACATTAATTACACAATACTCGGCTAGCCAGTGTGGTCTGGGATCTTGTAGAAATATAGGGAAATCCGTTATTCATCGTGAATTGTGAATTTAAGCGATTCGAAAATTTCATAAAAATTGGACTATTCATTTAGGACGAGCTCAGTGACATACACACATACAGAAGAGTCATAAGTATATTTTTAAAAATCACTCACTCATTCATCTTCAGAATCGAGATCTCTAAAAATGTTTCTGCAGTTGATATGTACGATAATTTCGCGATGTAACCTCGCATTAAGAATGGTTTTACTCGTAACCCTGGTATCGGGACTAACGCAAGTTACGAGACTACATATCGATGGCAAGTATGAAAGGGAGTTCACATTCCCTTGATTTGGAGCGCATATAAAGCCATCGGTATTGCATTTCAATTTTTTCAGGCTCTGTTGATAAATGTTCCATCGGCTTAAAGTTTCCTTGTGATTCTTCTTTCTCTAAGACTAGCCAGAGGAATTCGCTAAGAGATTTTTACTATGTACATTATTGAGTATAAAGGCAATGGCGTGTCATTGTTGTTTGAAAAGCCAAGGCCAGCACGCTTCGATTCGCATCCGATAAGCTTGAAGAGGTTGGAATTAACTCGGTTGAACGGATGCGAGACGTCACACTGTCTGCCGAGATAACGGCCCAAGTTTATGTAGCCATAGATAAACAAGGGCACTTACTATATAGCTTCAAATTACTACGCTGATGTTCTCTTACAATAACTTTCTCTGAGTAATTGGATTTTCCTTGGTTATGAAATAGAAAGTTATTATTCAAATAAATAATGTTACATTTCATTACAACACTTAATTATGATAACAAATTCTTGATAGTTGTTTAAACTTATATCCAATCAAGCCAGTTGACTATTTATCTCCTCTATATTTTTTCAATAATGACTATCAAGAGAGAAAGGTAATATAATCAGAGAATGTTGTACATGTTTTTATTTCTTCTATACTTTATAAATAGTTTAAAAAAATATGAATACGGGCAGTATTAAAGATCTTGATAATCATTTTCTCATTTCAGTTTTAAACAAAACAATAGTATTAAAAAATACTATATTTGTTTATTACTAATAGGTTAGTGTTTGCCTGTAATCTCACCTTTTTTTTCCCGCATCGCATGCATTTCCGCACTAACCCTTACTCGTAGCTTGGGTATGTGGGACTCTGCGAGGGAGGAAAGCTCGCAATTCCCACTAAAACCCAGCAGAACCCTCTTTATCCGAGAGTGAGACACCAGAGGATCAGCTTGCGCATTCCTACCTGGAGTCTCGGATGAGTCTTAATGACGATTCGCGGAAACGGGAGTAGGTGCGCAAACATGCGCTGCTTAGAATCCCGCCTCATTCGGCGGTGAGAAGGGCCATCTACTGCATTCTCCCTCTCTCGTTCGCGGGCTTCCTTTAGCGAGACTACAGTCTCACAGAAGAAGGTTTTTCCTGCCAAACACCTCTCACTCGAGAGCATCGCGCCTACAATGCTTCGCAGCGAGAGATCCCAACCAATCAACGCCACCAAGAGGTGACGCGGCTGGAGGTCTCCAGGCTGCGCATTCTGCCACATTGTGGTATGCTGAGTCAATAGCTGCACCACACTCATGGCAGTTGGGCGACTCCTCTCGGCCGATTTGGTGCAGGAATTTACCGAGACAACCATGCCCAGTCAGAATCTGCACCAGTCTGACCTGTGATCTCACCTGACCTGTGATGGTAAGTGATGATACAGTCTAAGATGGAAGCACGCTAATCTGATAAGAGACGATTTATCTGTTTTGGTTTCTTCACAGCATCGTATCGCAACACAAATCTCTATGCTTGGCGGTACGTCTTCGCTGATAGGGATATAACTAGCCGCGACCGCAGCCGCCCACTGGTCCAGTCTCAAAAAAATTAGGAAATACAATTGACTAAATTCGCCCTATGGGGGACCGAACTTGGGACTGGCATACTTTTCCCAGTTCATAATTTTATAAGGGATACAAATAGTTTTATTATTCATACTTACAAAATAGATAAAATATAAATCAATTAACTTGAGTTGAATAACTAATTCATCAAATAACAACGTAATATGTAGAAAATTTGAAACTAAATTAATATAAAGTTCAACGCTGTTAATATCAAAGTTTGGTAAAGCTCATCGGTTAAACGTTTTCCTATATGAAAAGGTCAAGTTACGTAAACGGGTCTAAATGTTATAAAGTGGCATTTGTATAAGTAAGCCGGTTGACTGTGTGAAGGCTTCACCAGATTATTTACTACCAACGGCGCCTCCACGCCTGCCCGTTCACAGCTCGAGATCAATACGGAGGCTGTCTCCACCCTAATATAAGTCAGCCTCTTATGCCTGTCGCATATCAGAATATTTATTGCTAATTTTCAATAAAATCTATTACCTGAACTTATATTATTTATTTTATTACTTTTTCTACACTATAATGTTATAGGAACAAAGGGCAGAGTATAAGAGGCAGTGCTATGGCTTGGTAGCGATCTCTACCAGTATATGTGTTAATTTTTGATGTGACCACTATAAAGATTATTCTATAAATATAAAATTCGACTAACATATTAACTGAAAAATGATGGAGTTCATTTTTCACTTAATATGTTATTAGAATTTTATAAGCCTCAACCACAAAAAGTTTGTAGCCTCAACGTAATTGAAAGGTAAACAAGTTTTATATATTAAAGTTGAATTCCTATTTAAAACTTTCAATATGTTTTTAAACGACTGATGGTATGTGTTTACAGAGAATTAATTAATATCTGGAATTAAAACAAAATACTACTCAAAATGATTCCGAAAAACTTTGGCTTTCATAACAGTGCATCTTTTCCATTAATTAAAAAAAATATATAATAAGGCGCCGAGTTAACAAAGCATCTAAATGCTTTAAACTCTATTGACATATTTGTGTAAACCAATGAACCAATTTTTAACGGACTTTAAAAAAATAGGAGGTTATCAATTCGTCTGTATTTTTTGTATGTTTGTTCATAACTTTCGACTGGGTATAGCGAAGCGAGCGATGCAACAAAAAAAGAACCGCTATAACTAACTAACAATACGAAAGAATATGCAATTATTTTTTACTTTTTAGAGCATATAAATATATTTTTAACAGTAGTGTTTATCAAGGTGGTTCTTTCGCTCTATTCGGTTAAAAAATATTGTGTATGTTTGGGTGGATTCAGAAATGGTTTAGATTAACAATTTGAACAGTTATGTTAAAGATTTCCCCAAATTTTTGGACGATTGGGAACTACGTAACATCGCCGGTGATAGTTTTCCTACACAGGGTTTGTGGCAAGATAACTAAGACAGTTTTATTCATCTTGTAATTTGAAACATAAAAACAAATACTTCTACGTAAAGTTAACAATAGTTTATTTATGGTCCAAATTCTTACTTCATAGCACCATCAGGAACATTAAGTAATGAACAATACGATTAAATATATCTTCGGTATATATATACATATAACATAAAAGTTTCTAACTTTATAAACTTTGACAATATCCAATCGATGATATAAGATATTTAAAATATATTAATTTTTTCCTGTTATTCTTTGTATGACTGAGCTTAGTTGGAATGTTATATCTGCGTACTTTTAGTACAACATACAACTAAAGCATAACAGGAAAATATCTACTTTATATTACGTTACGTGAGAACCTTTATAATATCAGTTCGCTTCAACCCTCCTATCCTACTATGTTGCATGTACGAGTTATGAATAAATAATATGAAGCCACCTGACTACAATATTAAAGGCTGTTCTAGATATAATCATTTCAGTATAGTATTATCAGAGAATTATTTTAATCAAGTAGGAAAACATTTTTATTTATTAAAAGAAAAGCCTGGGCGTAGACTGAGAGTAGTCACCAATCACACTGTGCCACTTCACTAGATACTTATAGTTTATTGTATCACATTAACAATCAGAGTTGATAAGGTATTATAAAAAAGTCAATTCCTACGCCATCTAGCGCGAACTGTTTAAACTGATTACATAGAACGAAATCATAGCCATACCTTAACTTTAATGTGAGCTTAATAAATGGCATTCTCATGTATGGAAATACGTAATATAAAAAAAATCTAAAAAAGTGCGTACAATGTACACATGACAGAAGTGAAACTTCTACAAATCTAATCCTTTAGATTTTCGAGACGTGGAGGAAGGGAAAAAGTAAGATATATTAGGAATTTTATGAATTTAATTGTCAATAAAATATTAAATGTGTCGATAACTAATACAAACAATTTATTGAAATCTCAAAAGACGAATTGTGAAACAAAATGTCCCGTGTTTTTTTGTCAATATTAGAAATTATTAATTATTTTTTGCTTTTGAATGTTATTTTATATTTTATGAAAAATAGTATATTAAATTACGAGTGGCATATATACGATATGGCATACGGTTTCAAAACATTAGAATCAATTCCTACGCCATCCAGCAAACACTTCTTAATATCATTACATTGGAAGAGTACCTCACCCTTTACGTGAGCTTTTTTTTAATGACGTACAATTTTTCGGTAGATAAATTGTATTAATGAACTGAAAAATTAATGAAAAATCGGAAAAAAAACTGTTTTTACGTTATGCGTCATCCGCTACTGATCGTTTTTACATCATGTGACAATATAAAGCTTGTAGGAAATTAAAAATGCATAATGTAATTTCCTAAAATCTTTTATTAGGGCAATATAAATTCATTTTTCTTTATTGATCAACACTGGGCCCAAATTTTTCAGTTATAGGGTATTTTCCAAGTATATTAACAATCGTAACAAGTTCAAAGCTTGACATGTCGGGTTTAAGCCTGCACGACTGGCGGCCATACATTATAATTTTGTCGGAGGGGAGCTGACAAGCTTTGAAAGCGGTTAGGGATGAAGCGCAAACTTGTTACCTTTAAAAGGAAAAATATAAATTATTATGGTTAACTCATGATGTTTTTATACGCGTTGATACTATGGTAATTCATTATATTGCAAAGACTATTCTTTCTACTACTACGTAGTAGAACCGCTACGCACGTAGCCAACTCGAAGTCCTCGTAGAGGTATTGATTGTTCGTATTCGACTCACCAAGGGTATTCCATGTAATGTAAATTATTCCAGTGTTACACAATACATATATTTTCTACGACAAAGTAACGTCTTGGAAAAGTCTTTGTAATTAATTTAGACACACAAGACCACGTCGACGTTTAAATTAGGAAAAAGCCTACCGGTTAATATTTGCTACGCGGCAAAGAGGTACTCTACGCTTGTTACGTTAATACAAAGCCCTACCGTTTAGAATAGTGTTTCCCAAAGTGAGCCGCAGGGGCCCCACTTTGGGAAACACTTAAAATTATTTTCAATTTGAATTTCAGTTTTTCATAAAATGTTTTTTTTATTTATTTATAGATAATCCAACAGCGTTTTAACAAATGTTACATATAAAAGTAAATACACTTAAAATAAAGTATGTAAATAATAACCAAAGCTAATACCCCCAGTATTTGCTCATATACCCCCAGCTATATTAATAACCCCAGCTTTGGTTATATCATTTTGTTTTTGATTTAGTTTTATAAGCTTTGATAATTTCCTTTTTTAGGAATTCTTTAGGTAGGTAGAATAATTCAAGGTGTGAATAATATAATGTGTGAATGTTTATAAGTTAGTGATAGACGTAAAATAAAAGAAAATCTTTTGAATTTTTACTTACCATGTTTTTTTTTACATAACGATTTCATAATGATTTCTTCTTAAAACTTTTCATTTGTGTTTTTTAAAAGAATAAATGTATTTTTAAAGGTTAAAGATTATGTATGGAGGGCATAAAAATGCAATCTTATAAATGTTAAGGTGGCCTAAAAAAGGATGGCCAACACAGGTTTAGAATTTTTATTTTACTTAACAAACTTTTAAAAAGATTTTAGTATTTATTTGTTTAATAAATTAATTCCACAATGTCTCATGAACTTTCGCGAATTATTGAATTTATTAGTTATTAAATACCGAAAACTGAACTTACTAAAATACTTTAAAATGCTTAAATAAGAAGAGCCCGTGCTTAAACAAGAAGAACTCTGATTTAGTTTTATAATAACTCTCAAGTTATTTGCATTAATTCTGTCTGAAAATATTGTTTTTTTTTAATACAATATTCTTTTTGGTAATATGGCAGACGGAAGTTAACTGTGGATCTCGTCATCGTCGTCGTCGCTTCAACCGATGAACTTCCACTGCTGGACATAGGTCATTACATAATGACGTCCACAAGGCCCGATCTTGCGCCGCTTGGCTTCAGCGGCTACTGGCGACCCTCTTTATGTCGGTCCACCTTGTGGGGGGTCTCCCTACACTGCGCCGCCCGGTGCGGGGTCGCCACTCCAGCACTTTCGGCCCTCAACGTCCATCGATGGACTCGGTTCGCGATTTGCAGGACTATTTCGGTGACTCTGATTCTACTACAGATCTCTTCATTTCTGATTCGATCACGTAGAGAAACTCCGAGCATAGCCCTCTCCAGCGCACGCTGAGTGAGTCTGAGCTTCCGCATGAGGCCCATAGTCAGAGACCACGTCTCAGAACCATAGGTCATCACTGGCAACACGCACTGTTCGAAGACTAATAGATCCAGATTGTGGATCTATTATGTATATAAAAAAGTAAACTCAAAATTAAAAGAATAATTTGAAATTGCTACGTTACATGATCAAATCAAAACAGATAGTTATGTATTTAATTTGGAACTGAGCAACAGATAACCGATCTTGGATTAGTGCTAACGAACACTTTAGCGCTGCAAACTTAAGACTCTCAACTTGTCTAGACCACTTAGCAATCTAAAGTGACAAACATGCTATTCTCTTGTAAACTGTAAAATGTTGCACTTTATATTCATTGCTCAAGTAGTTACGAATTATTAAGATTTTACTAAACTTAAGGCCTTTTTTCAATAATTTGAGATTAGTAGTGTTGATGCTGTGAAAAAGTTATTAACATTTTTTGTATGTATTATATATACATGTTATTTACTTCCTTACTGTAGATATTTAGAAATAACCTTAATTATATTAACATATTTCTTCTTCTTTTTATTTATTGGGAAAGTCTGAATTTCATTATCTTATTTATGTTCATGTCAACTTTTTGCGCATTCCTTTATCTTATTTGTTGGTTTTTAATATTGTTTTACAACTGATATTTACGAACATGACATATTAAATTTTTGCAAAACAATTTATTTATTAATTTATCAGCAGACATATAGTGTTGATACATATAATGATCGATAACTACTGAACTAGTATAAATTGTGTTTCAGTAGTCATCTCCCTCCTAATTTACTAGCGTTTACAATCAACAATATATCTTGATGTATACGAAAATAACATTTTTATTTTTAGATTTATGTAATAGGCATGCGAGTGTATGTATGTCTGTGTTGTGTGTATGGGTGCGTGTGCGTAAATGTGTGTCTGTTTTTTAATATAAGTGTGTGTGCAAATGGGTACATGTGTTTGTACTGTATTATACAATTATATTAAGCGTTTTTATTACATTATTATACTAGATACATATTATACAGTTTTTCTATTCTTAAAATTAATGCAATTTTAACTATCAATTATATGACATATAATAAGCATACAATGAAAATAATGAATAACTCATGAGCCTGTTTTTTAAGTTGAAACGGTGTAACTACAAAAACGCTTATTTCATGGCGGTTTTCGTTCTCCTTTGAAACGGCTCTTCCGCTTTTTTAATCTTTTTTTTTTTGTATATTTGATAGATATGAGTATAGGTCTTAAATATTTAGCACAGTACTACCCCATTTCATATTTTTAGTCGTTTAGTTTATTAGTTTATTACACATAAGTCGGAATCAAATAGTTTCCGGTACGCCGGCGCCATCTATTGGCGCTGGTCATAGTCAATGAGGCACAGTTCTCTTGAGTTCTCGAGTGTCGGTCCGCTACAGAGGTCGTCTACTGTTAATGTGTTTGTGTAATTTGATATCGAGAACTTTAAGTGATTGGACATTATAATCTGAGTTAATTAATAAAGTGTTTGATTACACCGACATTACCCACCGACGCCCACACTCTGGAGGTTGAATTATGGACCCCAATAATGACGATGTCGGTGGGTACCCTATGCATTTTTCTCCGACATATATATAGAAAGGTATACAATGAATGGCTTCTCAATAACTATATTATATCGTAATCCAGTGCAAGTACTCAGTTTTATTTAACCAAGTTGTAAAATAAATAGCTTCACTTTTCACTGATATTCAAAAGGGGACAGAGATTACAGTAAGGTAAAGTAACAATGTTTACATTCAGTGGGCGAGTGCAATGTAGTCTATAATTAGATTAGAGTTGTTCAGAAGGCCTGATACAGGGCGCGCCGCGCTATCTGGCAATCGATTTACCCCCACCCACCTCTCTCGATCTTGTCCCAGTGAGCAAATTGCCCCTTTATTTCTTAACGGAATACGTAAGCTTAGTTTAATTGATATTATCACGTTATTTTCACTAAAAGTATATATTTTATATGTTAGTTTTGTACTCGATTAATTAAAGTTCTCCGTCTCTTATCAATTGATAAGTGAGTCCATGTTAAAATGAATCGTCAAATAAGTATAATTGTTTTATATACTCGTGTCTTCGATTGTCGAGGTAATGTGCATATTTCGGTTAGGTATTTTCAAGAACAGGTATATTTTTTATAGTCAAGTATATTGTTAATCTTAAATGCCAGTTACTGCGTGCATTTCAATACCACCAATTATATAAACAGCTCCCTAAGTACTAAATTTTGCCAATAGAAATTTTTGTTGATTCATTTTGCCATTCATTGGATGTACGAAAAATATTATTGTGTTAAATTCTACATAATAGCAACAAAAGCACCACTTATTTTTAAAGCAACTTCTTCAATAGCGTGTTTTATACTCACACGCATATATTGTTGTCTTACAAATGGATGTCCATTACGTAATCGATATTATCTTAATTCATTAACACTTAACATAAAATCTAAGTAATAAAGATATTTACATAGATAACCTATATGTAAATAAAGGAATTATCTTTTACTGGGAAAGTAATCGTACATTTAGTAGATCTAATCCAACTCATTAGTAGGCTTATCGATAAGTGCATTCACAGACCAATGTAGATATAAAAATATATATTTTTCTCTTTAATACGAACCACAGAAATCCCCTTGAATATTTAATGCACCCAGCCATATTGATTCACCTATTTACGAGGGGTAAATTTTCTTTTTCATTTGTATAAATATTTCTTTTGACAGCGCAATGGTGTGAGGACGCTTTAGAACAGGTTTTGGATTTGTATCTTCTAGCAGGGCAGACTTATTAAATTGCATTTTCTAATTCATCTGAGTCTGAATTGGTTAGTGGCTCTGGCCGTGGTTAGTTATCTCATTACCAGCAAAAAAAATGCGTTACGGTACGATGCTGTCTAGAAACCAGGAGGCGAATTACATCTTACCAAGTTAGCGCGCTTCCATCTGAGACTGTATCTTCATCTACCAGTAAGTGAGATAATAGTCAAACGCTAATTTGTCAGCAATAAAAATGAATAAATGTACGCCCAAAAATGTTTTAAATTGTTTTTTATTGCTTGTTAATTAAATATTGCAAACTGATGCTCTTGCGGTTAATCAAAATATTTTAGAAGTAATATTTTCGGGGACATAGCTGTAGTATATATTTATTTATATAATTTGTTTGTAACCACGATTTATGTAATGCGGTAGAAGTATCAAGTATCTCTTCTAAAATATCTCTCCAATAAGGACCCATGTCCAGCACTGGGGCGTCCATGGGTACCTCACTTTACATTGAACAAACTAAGAAATCAAACTGTACTGACTTACGTCTATGTGTCTGACCAAAATCCTCCTAAATGGCTTACTGATTTTGTTGATGTTTTTGCATATGTTGCGGTGGATCAAGAATGGTTTCAAATATTAATTCGGTCCGGATTTCCTAAATTTCAACGGGTCAGAGATCTATGCAGGAGACTCCGTCAGGCATAGCTAAATAAACCGCAGATTAACTTGAAATTTAGGAAATATGCAGGTGGATCAGTATTGGTTTAGTATTATCAGGCAGGCGGATCAGTATTAGCTCGAATCGAAAGATTCGAGCTGGCTTTCCCCGTATTTCCATGGGATAGCTAACTATGCGGGTAATTACACCGGACGTAACTAGTATTAATTAAAATAATTATTCACCGATTAATTGATTTCAAAATTATATTTAAGAATAAGAGTCTACGTGATTGATAGCGTCATGCTCAAGCTAGTGAGAAATGTCACTATCTAGAAAATGTCTTTAACTGCGATTTTATTGTTAATCATCTTTAAATTTACCAGTGTATTGAGACAATATAATAATTTCATTTCAGGAGTAGCCTAGATTAGGCAGCGCGTGAACGGGTTTCAGAATCGGATGGGGGGGCGAAAGGCGGCGCGATGAGCTAGCGGTATGGGGGGCGAGGGGGCGGGCCGCGGCGCCGCGCACTGGCACGTGGGCGACTCGCCCCCGCGCGAGTCCATGGGCTACGCGGCGCCCGCACAGGATGCGCCGCTGGACCGCGGCCTCGCGCCGGCGCCCGCGCCCGCGCACCTTACACAGGCTGCGCTACAGCGCGCACACTCCAGGTTAGCTCTATAATGAATTCCTCCGAACCGAACTTCTGCTGATGTCATGTAGAGATTAGCCATATAGTCTACGTCTACTTTTGTTGCTGACAGGCTAGCGCTTAACTGTGATTTCACCTGATGGTAAGTAATAATACAGTATATGATGGAAGCGCGCTAATCTGGTAGGAGGCAAAATATATACCTCTTATAGTTTCTTCACAGCATCGTACCGGAACACAAATCTCTTTATTGGCGGTACGTCTTTGCTGGTATGGCGGTAACTAGCCACGGCCGAAGCCTCCCACTAGACCAGACCCAGACAAATTAGAAAATACGATTTTCTAAATTCAACCTACCGGGGATCGAACCCGGGGCCTCTGCATGCAAGGCGAGTACTCGCACCACTGCGCCAGCGAGGCCGTTGACTTTGTTGTAGTTAAAAATCTGTTCAGTGCTAGTATAAATGAAATTTATTCAGGAAGATCCCTAAAAATTTCAGGTCGATGTCGTCGCTACCACCGGAGCCTTTTATGATGCTCCGAGCGAAAGCTCTGAGCAAGCGTGTAATAATAAACGTTGGCGGAGTACGACATGAGGTGCTTTGGCGAACACTGGAAAGGCTACCGCACACGCGACTTGGCAGACTGCGCGACTGCAACACGCACGAGGCCATAACGGAGCTTTGCGACGACTACTCTTTGCAAGACAATGAATATTTTTTTGATAGGTATGTTAATATCTAATAAATAAAATTTCCCTGTCACAATGTTAGTTACCGTACTCCTCTGAAACGGCTTTACCGATTTGTACCAAATTTCATATGCGTACTCAGTAGGTCTGAAAATCGGCTACTGTCTATTTTTCATACCTCTAAGGGGTAAGGGTTGTTCACACTTAAATTTTTTTTTTAATTTTTGGACGAATTTTTTGTTTTTATATTTTTGTGATACAGCATACAAAAATACATACAACCCTAAATTTTCACCTTTCTATCACCAACCCCTATTTTTAAATAGTGATAATAGTAATTATATGGCAAAACAACGTTTGCTAGGTCAGCTAGTAAATACATATAATAAACTGCCTCATTGGTCTAGTGGTTAACATGTTCCACTTGGACCTGGTTTCGAGTCCCGAGTCGGGCCAATTCAAAAATCGATATTGAATTTTCTTTTAAGATTTTCTCAATATTTGCCCGAAGTTGTGAAGTTGGCGGTGTCCTCCACTCCCGTGACTCGGAGAGCACGTTAAGCCGTCGGTCCTGCACCTGATCTCTCCCCGGTCGTGTCGAAATCCCGTCACATCGGACTAGAACATTGACGGAATAGGGAGTGCACTTGTGTACTACGTATGCTAATCCGCAGTGGAGCAGCGTGGTGCGTCTATGTTCTAAAAACCTCCTCTCATATAAGCGAGGAGGCCTGTGCCGCAGCAGTGGGACGTTAATAGGCTGCTACTTTATTACCTTATGTTAATATGCCTAATGGTATAAGAACTCGCCCTTGCCCGGCATTAAGACAGTTATTATGCTGTTCCTTTTTCATTTCCTAATTTATCTCGGTTGGGAATCTTTCGCCGCGGCTAGTTACCGCGCTACCAGAGAACAAGGATAAAAAAAAAACATTTCCATGCGATGTTTTGTAGAAACCCTTATGACCACTACAATTTATATAACGTTAGCGTGTTATCTATTTAAACTATCATGATAAACCATTAGTTGAGACCACAGTCGGAATAACACTCATTACAAATAATTTTGATGTGAAATTTATTTAGGCAGATTGCACCTTTTATTTTATAAGTTTTAAATAATATAAATAGTCCATTAAACCCAAATTCCAATAATAAAACTTTCATTTTCAGGCATCCGAAGAGTTTTAGCTCAATTTTAAACTTTTATCGGACTGGAAAGTTACATCTAGTGGATGAAATGTGTGTTCTGGCGTTTAGTGATGACCTCGAGTACTGGGGTGTAGATGAACTTTATTTAGAATCATGTTGTCAGCATAAATATCATCAGAGAAAAGAGAATGTGCACGAAGAAATGCGCAAGGAGGCAGAAAGTTTGCGGCAAAGGGAAGAAGAAGAATTTGGACAAGGAACATGCGCCCAGTATCAAAAATGGCTTTGGGACTTACTAGAAAAACCCACAACGAGTATCGCAGCTAGGGTAATGTATTGAATGATACTAATTTTCATTTAATTTACTCTTATTCATGTTGGTACTTTAACAAGCTGCTAAGGATATAATCTAGTTTATAATTGAAAGGTACATGTATTACGAAATTGTGTATGAATTAAATATAATTCAACTAGTAGATATAGAGGCTTTTGTATATTGTGAGCTAGATTAAAAATACGATGGGTATTTTTTATCACATTTGTACTATTTTCACATTTCAAAGTAAAATATACACTATATTATTCTGCACAATGTAATACTTTTTATCACTTTAATGACTTTATTATCACCCTTTGTAATTGAATATATGGTATTGACATTAATTTATGAAGACACTTCAATGTAAATCAAAATTTATACTTTAATATTGTATACATTTTTAAGACACCAATGTTTGACACAGGTACACTTAAGTAGGTAATAATAAGCTTTAGGCATGAAATGGTTTAATCGTAATGCAAGCAACCTTGTATTGTGGTGCATGAATAACATCTATACACCTTACTGTTAGTTTGTATGTTTGTTTTATGGAATGTGGTGTTGTGTTCCGATGTTTTATGTTGTATGACCTGTCGCTGATCGCTTTTGTCGAAATTTGCACTTGATTTTGTCAATTTCATATGTATATGTATAAAATATGAACTTTATTTTCGACAACAGCGAAATATGATGGCTAATGTAAGTATGAGTTATCCTTACGTGTATTATTGTTATTTTGATTTCATTTTATTATTTGTACGATTTGCTGAAATATTATTTCTGTAAAGCAATTTTATACGAGTGATTTAGAGAGAGTCTTATGATTTTTATACTCATAAATTTCGTATAAAGAATTTCAATCATATAGTATATTATACCTGCAAATCACAAAAATTGCTACTATTTCAATTACGATAAACTATTCGTCTGTGCATGGTGATTATCCTGCACAAATAAGCCATTATAAGCCTTTTAAAGATTATAAGTAGATGTTTAACGAACCATTTAACGAATTTCTGAATAAGTATTGTCACATAAGTTTTAAAATTATTCTGTTACGAAAGTGTTCTTAGCATAGACTACATTGCCGTAATTCCCAAATACCATCAAAAATCTATTTCATTTGCATATTATTTTAGCTTTGGGTGTCATTCCACATATGCAATTAAATTATTTTGTAAATGTTTCGTTTCTGAAATACATTTCAAAGATCAATACGATAAAAAATAACATATTGGACAAATAGTTTCAAAGTTATAACTCAAATAATTTAATGTTTAAGTTCAGTAGCAATTTTTACACGACTTAAAAGATTAAGTGCACTTGATTAATAAAACATTATATATCTAAATCTTATTATAACATTGGAACCTCTTCAATCAAACATTGTAGTGTAAGAATAGATTTATCTAAATTGTTCTCAGTAATATTGATTAAGTTAATTGATCTCAATTACTAAAAAGAACAACTAAATTATTTATTATTGGGTTGATTAGCTTCTGTAAGTATCTGTTTGTTTTTAATAAATATGGATACGTAAAAAGAGGTTCCGTTATAATAATATTTACATATAATAAGTATGAATATATGATTTTTAGTTACAAAAATAACAGCTTTTTTTATTTTAGCCTTTTAATTGAGGCGTTTTATTAACATGTATTTGGGTATAGGTGAGGAAACAGGATATGACCGGAAGAAGCGGCGCCTCGTGTTTGATATAAAGTTGTTACAAATATTTCTTAATGTTCACAGCCGCGCGGATAGATCTCTGAATGAGGTCGTTTTTTAATAAAACAAAGCTTAATTGTTGTCGCAATAAGTCGCAAATATGGGATGGGCTTACGCGATGTGACCAGCCGCTGCCGGCGTCGCTCCGCGGCCTGCGTGCGTGGTCGCACGGGACGGAGCGTGGCGCCCTGCGGACCGCAGTCCGCAGTGCGCGCACCGCGCCCGCGCCGCCTCCCATCACGGCTGAGCGTCGCTTCACCGGCGTTTCGCACCCGATCCCTTCCTCCGATCCTCTACAACCCACCAGCGCTTCCGCTTCGTCGTACTGATCCGACTAACCCGACGCGGGCCATGGACGAACGCGCGTTCATTGCACTACCCGGACTGTTCAATAATATCTTACTAAACGCACTTCCGTCCATTGTGTACATGTAACTGTATTACTTTTTAACACCTCGACCACACAACACTACTTACAATTTGACACCGATAGATGTTATTTCTACACCAAAATTGTGCATTAATTTTAAGTTATCTATTATATATATATATATATATTGGCTTTAGTCAAGTTTAACTAAAACTGTAAATACTTACATACATTTTTTAACTTCGATTTGTACAAAACCAGATTGTTACTTTTGTATAAACATTGGCACTACTTACACTATTTGTGATACTATTTCATATAAATACTTACATACATGAATTTATGTTTTTGATGTGCGGCAGTACGGTGGCGGGGAGCGCGTCGCGCTCAATACGTGCATGCTTGCAGGTGATTGCGGTTATCTCGATCCTCTTCATCGTGCTGTCCACGATAGGGCTCACTCTCAACACCATTCCACAAATGCAAGTGTCCGACGAAAAGGGCGCGCCCATGGACAATCCACAGCTGGCTATGGTCGAAGCCGTGTGCATCACGTGGTTCACACTCGAATACGTGCTGCGGTTTAGTGCCTCGCCGGATAAATGGAAGTTCTTCAAAGGAGGACTTAACGTGATAGATTTGTTGGCTATATTGCCTTATTTCGTGTCTCTATTTCTTCTCGAAACTAACAAAAATGCGACAGACCAATTTCAAGATGTGCGCCGCGTTGTACAAATTTTTCGTATTATGCGAATATTACGTATTTTAAAGCTCGCTCGCCATTCGACCGGACTACAATCACTCGGGTTCACGCTCAGAAATTCTTATAAAGAGCTTGGATTGCTCATGTTGTTCCTTGCAATGGGAGTGCTTATATTTTCTTCATTGGCATACTTTGCCGAGAAGGAGGAGCCAGGGACTAAATTTATTTCTATACCGGAAACGTTCTGGTGGGCCGGCATCACCATGACCACAGTCGGATACGGTGACATTTACCCCACGACCCCGTTGGGCAAGGTCATCGGCTCAGTTTGCTGTATTTGCGGCGTGTTGGTAATTGCGTTACCCATCCCTATTATCGTCAACAATTTCGCCGAGTTTTACAAGAATCAGATGCGTCGCGAGAAGGCTCTTAAGCGGCGCGAGGCACTAGAACGAGCCAAGCGCGAGGGCTCCATAGTCTCCTTCCACCACATTAATTTGCGCGACGCTTTCGCCAAAAGCATGGATCTCATCGACGTCATAGTGGACACAGGTCAGTAAAACAAATTCATATCATGCCTCTGTTGCTTATCCATGTCATGTGTCCTTTGCCCGTAATCGTAACCTTCTGCACGCATGCCTTGTAATTTCAATGCATTTAGTATTATTGTTGATGAGTGCGATGGATGTTAATCGAGTGCACGTCGCATCGTTTAGCTCTCCGGACTCGCAGGCATACTCAAATCAGAACAGATCACGTTACATCGCAGCTACCGCTATATTCACTCGCTCGTTCCAAAGAGGTGTATCAGAGTGTTTTGTTCATTGTCTTCAGGTGACAAGTGCGTCCTCATTGAGGCGAGAGACGACGCCAGATGAGCAACTCGCTACTATCGCACACTCGTCAAACTCGACCCTTATTATTATGTTCGTAGCTCGGGATCGGGTTCGCGTCGCGTGTAGCTTGCGATGTGCGACGAAGACACTTTATCTAAGGTCGATTACATTGTCAGCGTAAGCCTAACGCTTCATAAAACTAACACTCATATCTTCTGTGAACTGTTGTGTGTATCCGGAGAACGCTGGATTTTAGACTATTCGTGTGGAATGTGTGTTGTGTTGTTCACGCCGCTTCATTTGTTCTAACTGTCGTTTAATTATGTACAATATGTAGGTACTTAATGTGAACGCTTTGTGGAAATAAGTGGGAAAAAGACCAGAAAACATTGCTACTTAAGATGGTGTGTCTCCAGGACACAACCTGTCGCAAGCGGACGCAACTAGCCTGGATGGCGAAGCACCGGCAACCACTGGCTGCTACAAACAGTACGAACATTCTATTGGCAATAAGCTACCACAGCCCGCTGATAATATCCAGGTAAGAAAACGACTTTACGTGGCTGGGTGCGTCCGCGGGTAAAGTTTATAATTAATCATTATTTGAATAATTCAATTTAGAATACGTAAAGCTAAGCAGCTGTAATATTTTGTAGACACGTAATTTAATAAAAATGTCCCCTTAGGCTTTTTTGTTTAAAAGAGCGAGTATTTCACCAGACTTGTTTTATAAATTAATTAAAATATTTAAAGCTTTAAACCGTAGTTTGGTACTGTATGAATCTTAGTTTGCACAATTTCATATAGCGTCACAAGAATAAATGGCACAATTTAAATTCATTTACGCTGCCTGGGTTACATCAAATTTGATTTGGATGTACCCAGAGAAATTGCTAATCGCGTATGCACTATTCGTACTTCATATAGATGCATAACTAAAAATTAACACATTAAGATGTAGTTTCAGAGCAGTCCTAAAAAGGATCGCCGCTTTTCAAACGAGGGCTTGGGCACACCGGAGAAACGCTTACTCATTAATCCTGACCCGACACCAGTAAGATCATGACTTAAATTCATTGGAGGCTTGAGCTTATTAGTTACTTATTTTGGTCCAACCAAGCTGGTATGTAATATATGTATAGACTAAAACTCTGTTACCATTATCGATATCTTTGACGCTATATCTAAATTTATTTTAGAAAGATTTTTCTTATATATCGCTAATGGTTGCACTTTGTGTGACGTAGACTGTTTGACGAACATAAAACTGTAGTCCATTCATAATAACCACTAATATTTTTTCTTTTTCTAGGAAAAGAAGATGGCTGAAAAACAGCTTGACTTGGATCAGCTGCCATCTGAGTTTGAATGTTGTTTTTGCACGTTCAAGGTACTAAAGCACTAACGCACGATAAGTATGTGTTGGAAGATTGTTAAAAAAATAATTTGATTTTTCTTTTTTTGCAATTAACATGATTGTGTTAAACATCCTAATTAAATAATACCTATTTAAAGTTTTCCATCAGCATTAACCCGTAAGTACGTTGCTTATATTTATTGTAGATAAGTATCCCGTAATTATAATATAAAGGAGAAATTCCATGTGCTCACGTTCTTTTATTTTTTATATTTCGCTGTATAATTAGAACAAAGTAAGTAAATAATTTCATTTAATACAATTATTTGGTACAAAATGACGTATTGTTTGGAAAGTGAGTGAAACGGATTCAACTCTTTAGACTTATACGTGTATATCATCTATAAATATAAATAGAAGTGAAGTACCTGCTTGTAAATACACACGTATATTTACAAGAGAATAATGCCAAAATAATTAGAATTTTATCATTTTTCGTTTGTCTTTTTGTTTGTTTGTCCTCGCTTATTCTCTAAGCAGGTGGACCGATTTTGATGAGACTTTCACTGCCAGATATAAAAAGATTAGTAATATATAATAGAAGGAAACCTTTAAAATTTTCAAAAGATGGCACACTGTACAAAAGGAACAAATGTAATTAATGTATTTAAGACTATTAACATCAAGGGTCATCAACTACAAGTTTAAATATATATATTTGATTTTGAGTGATTGAATAAAAAATTACTTCGCTAACGGTTGCAATTTCGCCCAACATATATATATATATATATATAGGGAGAGTATGAGCTAATATTAGGAATTGGATGATAACTTCGTATACCAATAGATACGTAATGTTATAAATACATTAAATGTAATCTATATCATTTGCTGTATATAGATTTATTTATTTTCACTCGTATAGGGTTACAAAGAGTTCATAGACGCCGAACAACTAATGCCAATGGCTACATCGGATCTTCGTCAACCAGTTTGCGTGGAATTAGCTTGCCTACAAAGACACCCGGCCCCGCGCGCTTTGCCTGAAGCAACACCAAACAGCCTTGACAGTCCTGGTAAGTTATTTTACTATATATATCATCATTTTAACAGTTAATATTAAAGCCGTCCTTGCACTATTTATGTATTGAACACGTGTTTCAATGTAATCTTCCAGTATGTCGCACTGATTATCAAAATTAGCACCGCTTAGCACTGAAATACCCACGTTCCTCTCTAAGGTCACTAAACAAGATTATGTAACAATTTATTTATTTATCTTTATTAAAAGGTACTTCGCACAGTTTACAACTTAAAATTTACAAATAAATATAATGTATCGCAATTAACAATAATACTGAAAAACAAACCTTAAATTAAATATATGAGTAATAAATTAAAATTTTAATCAAAATAAAAATAGTAAGATTATGCAAGAATGATGCAGTTTTAATATATAAAATATATAAAGGATGTGATTTTATTATAAACGCTATCAAAATGTTTTGTGTATAGCTACCCAACTACACTTATAATACAATAGTTGACTATTTTTTATTTTAACAAAGTTACACGAGTTTGCTATTAGTCTTACAGTTATAGTTATACTTCCTAATCATCACGTAATGTCCATGTAGATGAGAATCTTTAAATAATCGAGCATAAGTAAATTGGGACTAATTCATTGCTGAGGTAAATAGTGTTTTATTTCTTTTTTATTGTATATCTGAGCGGAATACACGATTATTTTATATTATTAACCCTTAAAACCACACCATCTTTAAGCAGAAATCTTGTTTAGTAGACAAAATAGAAAAAGTCGATCTTGCATTTCAAAGGCCACTTTTTAAATTTTATATGGATACAGAACGTGTTCATTCTATAATTTAACCCCCCCGTATTGTTTAAAAGTAGGCGGTGATAAGTAAATGTTTAGAAATTCAATGTTAAAACCGTTTTTCCGACCCGTAGATACGGCCTTTTTGTTAAGAAGTCTCTTTTTTTGCTCGCGACCCATATCTCCATTTCAACTGGGTGATGCGGTTCCATATGCGTGTATGTCTTACATTGCAGATACATTTGCATCATGCCTTACGCACCCTTTTCCTTCAGAGGGCGACATCACGTGCGACAACGACTCGTCAAACTTGTATGTGAATCCATTGGACGGTAGCGGCGGTGGCGGAGCGGGGGTGAGCGGGGGCGGGGTGTCGGCGGAGTTTAACAGTGTGCGCAAGAGCGCCTCGGGGGACATTTTGTGTGCGAAAGGTTCGCAGGGCGGGGGTTCCCCGCGTGGTTCTCAGGGCAGCTTATCGGGAGCGGCCGTTTGTGCTAGTGAAGTTAGCGTCACGCCGCTCGACGAGTCTCGGTCCAACTTACCGCAACAGACCGACGAATCTCGCGCCGCCGCCGACGATGCTAAACCCAAACACAGAAAAGCCCGTTTCCAACAGGTCAGTTGTCAGGTCTTCACGCTCCGACTGAAAATACACCGACAAATCGGAGTGCGTATTGCATCGCAGTCTTACATTTCCGATAGATACCTTTACATTGTTGCATGTTCGTGTAAATGTTTCCCTTTAATTTCTTTTAGTCCCAGTGGTTGCATGTCAACTATTTAAAGTTTACTTCCATTGAAGTTTCATATTCATTTGGTCAATAAAATGTGTTTTTAGGACTGGTCGGAGGAGGAGAAGAAGCCACCAAGGGGGATAGCTACGAGGATTATCAATCACCACATTCTGTTTGGTGCGATTTATATATAAAAATATATAAAAATGTATAAAATTCACACAGAGATTCTATTGTATTTTTACCTTTTACCTATAGGTAAAAATGGCAATAAGAGAAGTGGAGGCGGTTGGCCTCTGGAGAGCGATTCGCGATCACGATCCATCCTGAAGAATAAGGAGTCTCGAGGCACTGACAGCGAATTGCTCTTACAGGAGACAACCTCCCTTGGTGCTAACGTAAGAATACCAACATTAAATATTTTAACTACCTTTTTTGAAGCCATAAACTTTTGCTAAATAAGAGCGCACTTTCGATGATTGTTGTCCAAATACCTGTACTTTAATAATTGATCGAGCCAAGGTTGGGTCTATAATAACATGCTACCAAGTCTTTTTCAAAAATCATATAATACGTTATCCAATCCACTCCGACCGTTTTTAATTACCACTATTTGTAGTTCCTAAATGAGAACATTTAGGTCTCCATAAGATTTAACCGATACATATTTCTAACCTATTTTTAACAATTCTTACTATTAATTGTACACCCTCCCAATTATCATCAATAGTTAATAAATTACTTCTTATTCTTCTACTCAAGTTCAAATATTTGTTTAAAACTTGTAGTAGACGACACTTTGCTTTGCATAAAGGTGTAGAGCCTTCTAAGCTAAAGCGCACGTAACAGTTGTAAAGATTTCTTTTTGTGTAATGAGTTTAAGCAATCCATGTTAGGCGCTAATAAGTGTAAGATGTAGGAATTTTTTACTCAAATTCAAATCAATGCAAAAGACATACCATTTAGATATAAATATTTACCATCTTGGATTTATTCATCGACCTTTTTAAGATATAATTACGTAGCACATTAATTTTATCTATATCGCAAAGTTTTGAGACAAAGATAGGTAAATGCTGTATTGCGTACATTTACATTACAAAACTGACAAATAGTAAAAAAAAAAACGCATGCAACGGGCAGCCTTATACTATATAGTGGTGTTAGGCGCACTAAAATATGTTTGTTATTACATCACATTTTAAATCTTTGAATTTTTCAGTTCTACTGTACTATAATATGTATTGTGTATATTACAGGGTGACTCGGGTAGCGAGTCTTCACCGATTCGTCTTAAAGACTTCAAGAGTCAAAATCATAAAGGAAGTGTGGCAGATAGAAGCAATCTCGTGACGTAGAGCAAAAAGACTAAGGCCCTATGCCCTGTTTGCGCCTTGCGAAAAAACTCCCGCGCGTCGCTCCTAGGCGTAGTATAGTTGCGTACCTGCGTATACATGTTATCTTCATATATTAATACTTAGAGAACGCAATAATAAAAGAAAATACATAAAAATAATTTTAACATATCATTGGGCGATTGTGACTGCTTGTTGATAGACGATTATCATTTTGTAGAGTTTATTATAAATATTGTATAAAAAAATATTACTTCATGTAATAATCGTTCATTCCAAACGAAAAGTTAAAAGTACCTATTTGTTAAGTTTTTTTACGTGCAATTATTAATTGCTAATTCTAATTTAAGCGGATATAGTTTGTACAGCATAGTTGATGAAAAAAAAGAAGCAATTATTAAAATTAAAGATTTTCTGAAATTGTTTATGTCTGTTTTATTAATTTCTGTTACTTGCGAATGGATAAATATAAAATCATATTATAACTAACTGACCCAGCAAACGTTGTTTTGCCATATAACTATTATCGCAATAAACAATAGGGGTTGTTTAGGGTTGTTATGTATTTAAATTATATGCTGTATCATAAACATATAAAAACAAAAAGAAATTGTCAAAAAAATTTAGGGGTGCATCACCCCATTTAGGGGGACGAAAAATAGATGTCCGATTCTCCACCCTAGCCGATATGCACTCTAATAAGATTCATGAAAATCGTTCGAGCCGTTTCTGAAGAGTATAACTTCTAACACCATGTCAGAAGAATTTTATATATTAGATTATAAATGATTGTTTACATTAAAATTAATAAATAGTGGAAACATTTTACCTTTAAATCCAGTTACAATCTAGTATTAAAAATGATTGCCTGACCTGCACACAATTAGACATTGTTTCAAACCTGATATATTGCTCTTCCTCGCATACCTTTTCATTTGGTTATCCTGTTATTAGAGGAAGTTGACGTCGTGAAAGGAACATGTATGACGAATGCTGCACTGCGTATACATATTAGAACACTTGTTGTACGTACACAAAAACATTGACTCTTTTAATAAAAAGAGTGAATGTATATCATACGAGTATAACTCACGAAACAAAAACATACTTGTTTTAATTTCTAGTAGGCTGCAAAATTAACAACTCATTTACGGGTAACTGTATACGTCTCTATAATAAACTCCCACAAGACGTTTTAGAAATGTCAATTAATAAATTCAAAGTCTTTGTTAAAAGAAAGTTGATAGAAAAATCGTATTATAAGTTGCAAGAGTACTTAGACGATAGAAACGCGTGGGAGTGAACGAACTGCTCTAATTTGAATTGAAATATATTAAACTAATATGATATTGTAATGATGATGATAACAAAAAACAAAACACCCGACTGAGTTTATTGTGGGCTCTTCTCGGAACAGGGCGCGATGGAACCCTCGTAACTAGATTTCAAGTCGTTATGGAGTATCATCATCAGACGTACATTATAATTAGAGTGTGGAATAGAAAAGGAAAAAAGAAATTATGTGACGATTCAAAAGTGCTGTAATATGCCTACTTGAATTGATTTGAATGTGAAATCAAACGATGAATGGTAAAGCAAATGTCTCAGTAAATTTCACTTATATCCGGATGCCGTTGGAATATGGTGAAAAATGTTCTTAATAACAGAATACGTCGCAAGAGGGTAATATACGCCGAATTTCAAGTCACTCTGGTGAAAATTTTTGGAGATAACGCAGTAAGTAGTTTATCGCTTATATATTCGGATCTCGTGGGAATCTGAAACTCGTTCTTAGAATTACTTTTCCTTATAATTTTGTAACTAGCTGAACCCGCGATTTCATCTGCGTGGAATGTTTTTTGGCATTTTCATTAATTTAGGCAAAAGGAATATTCCTACCAAGTCTACGCCTTATCGTTCCAGAGATATCGTGATGAGATATAGATACTTGAACATCTCATATATATATATATATGGATAAATGATTTGCATAAAGGCTTAAAAATCAATAACAATTTTTATTGTATATGTAAATCGGTCATAAATAAAAGACGTTTATTTGTCAACAATCATATTTATTTTCAAGCGAAATAACCTTCAATTAAATTGTTTAACATAGGATTACGTACAATCATAAGAGCGTGTGAGTTAATTAATTTATAGTGAAATCAACATCAAGAGTCTTGAAATACAGCACATACACAACTCTATGAAATAAAATTCAAATTCGGAATAAGTAAAAAATGAAACTAAGTTCCTTTAAAAAAATAAATAGAAAAGTACACATAATTTAATGATGGTCCATAAATTAATACTAATTGTCATAGCACTAAGATATATTTTTTAATACTTAAAACAGCAGGCTGCGGTCCGTTATCCGACTAATAGTAAGTATGCTCCAACACCTTTCAAACCCTTTCAACTCTTTTGTTTGAAGAAGATACAAAACTCTTTAATGTACACCCAATACATAAAAATAACAATACAATTAAGACATACACATATACTTTACGGAAAACAATTGGCGGATATTGTTTTTATTTGTGACTAATTAGGGCTAGACTGTAAACTCACTTGGTGGTAAGTGATACATTGTAAGATCGAAGGGCGCTAATCTGGGAAGAGATGATTTAAGAATTATGGTTTCTATACAATATTTTTTGCTTGGCGGCACATCTATAGGGTGGAAGCCACCCACCAGTCCAAATTTCAACTACACAAAAAGAAATTTCGTAAATTTGTCCTTCAATTGAGCCTAATTCATCACTAATCGACTTATCGCACCATTGTACCAGCGAGGTCATTGAGAAATATCCACGAAATCTAATGCTCGATTTCACCAACATTACCTAAAGCTTTATTTAGTTACGGGAGCCCTTAGCTATAGAAACAATTCCCTTAAGTAGCCCCTAAATCCATTTAGGGGGCATAAAGTTTAGGGAAGGCATGTGAAATTGGGTATAAGTGTCAGAAACCGTTTTTAACTGCACGACCACTATGTAATAACTGCTGCATTTCTTACCGGTTTCTCGTCAGCGGAATCTACGAGTACATTATAATCCGGTAGTCGGTTTGTTACCTACGGACAGACTACTTTGTTTATTTTATTTTAATTTTTAATTTTCGCACTAATGTCGTTAAAACTTGTTTACTCATCAACTCAATTTCAAATGTTTTTAAAGTTCAACTTCTTTAGGCGCATGAGGGTAAATTTTTTTACTGATGAAACGCGGGATTGGCGTCACGAAGATGTGCAGCGTTTTATGTTAATTGCTTTGAGTTTTAATATTTACAAATAACGTGGCACTTTTAAACGACTTCAAAAAAAGGAGGAGGTTATCAATTCGCCTGTATGTTTGTTACCTCATTAGAGATTTCAAAAAAATATTTGTATAAACTTTTAATATTTTAATTACAATTAAATTCGTTAAATTCCTAACATATCTTCCCTCCCTCTAAGTCTCGGAAATCTAAAGTTTTAGATTTGTATAAATATAAGCAAAGTTTAAAAATTGGTTTGCCAAAGAAGTTTCACTTCTGATATATATACTTTGTAGGCACGCACTTTTAATTTTTTTTACACTTGTAGTCGATTGTATTTGATGGTAAAACAGTTTTAAGTAGGAATTGACATATTTTTTATAAACTACTGGTAAACAAAGAAATAAAGGAATTAATGATTGACAGAATAACTTATATTAGTCGTAGTAAATAATTGAACACAATAAAACACATACTAGTATGTTAATTAAACACTAAATACGTGTATAATAAAAATTTCAGGTGAGATTTTAGGGTAAGGGTCGAGCTAAAGGTCATCGTATATGACCTTTAGCATCATATTTGACCTTTACATATATATAGATATTTCATATCAATCAGTATAATCAGTAATAAATAACGTTTAAAAGTACCATGTTGACTTTATCATTTGTATAGGACCGCAACCTTATTGAAAAAAACTTATAAATAGAGTGACCATAAAATTACTTTGGTTTCAATATTCTCGTGAATATAAATTAATAAAAAAATTAACTGGTGTATAAAGCACAGGAATATGTAAAATTCACTTACATAAATGATCAAGTTTATTAATTACTATAATTTAATAACAATAATGGATTTTGATATATTTATGTTAACCTATCAATTACATCTTACATGTGAACACACAGGCACCTTACCTCAAAATGTCTTGGCATAAAATCATGGCACTATTCTGTATAGCACTCTCTGCCATATTTGTTTCTTTACGTTAATGTGGCGATTTAATTTTCATATTACAAAAACATAATAATATACATTTATGAAGCGTCAAAAAAAGCCTTTAAAGCTTTGAATACGGAAAAATATCACAAACTTTTGATAACAACTTCCGACAAACGCATACAGCCAAGTAATGGTTATACAACATCACAGTTTTTTAATCTCGTTCTTTGGTATATGCAAATAAGATTGTAATAGCCAAAAAAGAGATGGTAAATCAGTGACAAGGAAAATAATTGACTTTTTGTGCAAACACTATGATTCCTAATATAGACGAGAATCTGTCAGTATTTTGTGTAAATAAAACATTGCATTTTAGTTAAACAATTTAGACTATTCCTACAAAAAATATAATTAGTATATATCTACCGATGATGTTATTCAATAAGTGTGGATCTGTATTTGCGTTTTTTTTTTATTGCCTATTTGTGTAAATATTATATTCAACTTATAATTTATACTATTTGATCGCAGTTTTTACCCCCAAAGGAAATTATTAACGCGCTATTTAAGTTGTAATATGAATTAGATTTGTTCATGTTGGCAGTCTGTACTCATAGTCCCGATTATTTTTTAATATTGGCAGAAATGAGACAGAATTGGAACCATTTTTTTATATTATTTTAATTAATAATAAAGTAAAAATTGATATATTTTGTCTTAAAAATATAATTGACATAAAACGTTTTATTAGAAATAAATAATAAAGAACCTATATATATATAGAAAGAAAAAATAATACCAATTAAAATACATCGGTATGGGACGAGGTGGTTTTCTTATAGAATGTGACGAGAAATTCGAATAGGCTTTCGAGACAGATCTTTTCCTATAGTTTAGTAATAACCCAATGCAGATTTTTTTACCGAAGTTAATAAATTCATGATTATGATTTTACGAATATCAATTTAAAAAACAAATGATATGATATGAACATTAAGTAAATCAAACAATTCAATGTGTTAATTAGCGTTTACTGCACACACTTATAATTTTTTTTTTCATTAAATTAGTGATTTCGCGACATATCTAGCCAAAATATTACTGATTATGATTCCTTTTTAATTATAAAACAATTTGAAGACGCAGTATTCACAGGCTGTATATACTCATTCGTTGATAAAAACATAAATACAGTATCTTCTTAATTATACATTAATTTCATAAATACACCTAACATATAAATTGCCATATTAAATTCGTATTTATATAACGCACAATTTCAAGTATGGTAACGTTATCAACGTCATATCTGTATTATCACTGCGTGATTATTCAATTCCTTTGCTCTGAGTCAATACTTGTAATACTAGACACACAAAGTAAAATACGGTTTCAACTAAAATTTCAATCACGACTTTTAGATCATTTAAAATTTGAATTGTTACATGTTTTACGAAAATAAATAAATAAGATTATATTTTGTCAATTTCTACTAGGGAAATTTATAATTATTTCGTCCAAGTAAGTAATATCTGAAGGAGTCTGAATATCACTTTGGTAGGTTTAACTTCAAATGTTGTTCTATATTAAAATTATAAAACAGTAAATATGTTGTTTTACACAACAATTCTTGTTTTTAATAAAAGTGAAAATACTTACAAATAACTAATTTTATTATGTGAGGGCAAGAAAATTGAATATACTCAATAGAGGAAGAAAAGAAATTGTTAATAAACAATTTCTTTACAATGTGCTGGACAAATGTGGTTTAGACAAATGAAATGTTTGTAAAACTGAAAATAAAAGATTTTATGGGAATTTTTCTTTTAAAACAATCCCGAAGGTAGAAATGATAATAAACTATATAATAGCACAGTGGAAAAAGAGATAGTATGATACTAATATTTGTAATAACAGACGATATAACTGTTAGATATAAATAATAAAAAATATTTTGATACAGTCCTTTAGATTATAAAAAACTAGACATTGCTTCTGTACCTAGGTATATACCTGGATATCATAAGATAAATAAAATATAGTGGTAAATTACTTATTCACGGATCGAATTTTGTTTTTTGTTTCGTCCTTGACACAACGAAATCCAAAATTTTTTTAAATATTTTGCACTGTGTGATTCTTCAACCAAAGCAGCGAATTTTTTTAACATTATTCATGTTAAAATGCAAATGATAAACTTGGGGTATAAATGACGTTAAATATCAATTTGGTGGATTACGGCTAAAGATGACCAACTAAATCGAATCTTAATTCACTGACTTAAGAACATTGTTAAATAATAAACCTTCTGTTACTATTATAATATATCTGGTACTGTTATTGATATTTTGATGTTCTTTTATTGTAACATCCACTTTAATTCAATGCGTTAAGGTTTGATTCAGTTCACAATGTCTATCAAATTATTAACCTTGTCATTTTCAATTAAGACACATCGTGGAATTACGATTTTGAGTTTACATGAAGTGATCAAATATTTTCTATAGAACTAAATTCCTCGAATTTGTAAATTTTATACAAATAGTCCAACAACATGCGTTACGGTAATTAGCCAAAATTAAAATTATCCATTCAAAATTTAAGAGTTTTTTGTTCGACTACCTATACAGGTATATTTTTTGTGTCTATGGTCAATCAATTTTCCCGAATAAATGACTCTTTGATGTCACGTGACCAATAAAAAATTTACCATCGCTTGAATGATCGATTGCATAACCAACAGACGTCCGAACCTTATTTTAAACATACTGGTTGAATGATAAGGTCAATTTATAAAAGTTAACTATTCCCACCTAACATTAACATCCTTATACAAAATAACAATGTGCCAACAAAGCAACGTTATTTTAAAATTCTATTGTAGTACCTAGACAACGGCCATCGTAAGATGACCTTACAGGCGATACTTAAATAGAACAATGGCAGTTCTCGATATAATTGTCCAGTTTTCGCTGTATAAATTAAGCAGTGTGTACACTACCTGTGCCATGCGATTGTAAGGGCTGTCCGTAGTTTTCCCCAAAGCCAAGGGTAAAGCCCGCCGCCTCTCCAAGCGGCTCGAGCGACGTACTTCACGTAGTCGTATAAGCCCCAGGGCGCGTGGCCACCGTTCACATAGTAAACATATGTGAAACCATCTTTACACCGACCGTTTATTGAATAGTAGTAAGGCAGGAATGAGTGTAGTCTGAATCTGTAACATTTTGGTCATTATTTATTAACGACCGTATTTTTAAGTCCGTATTAAAGACGTATTTGACATAATATGATCTTTTATAAAATCATTTAAGTAGCTATTCCCAGCGGATTGAATCGTCAATCTAAATCCACATGAACACACAAAGACACATTAAAACGAGTCTAGCCATTTAGGATGACTACACAAGAGAATTATAGGTAACAATTCAATAGTTCCTTAATAAAATAACGCTTTTAATTAAGCATCCATTTTCCACCAATCTATATTTTAAAATAGTGAATATTTTTTCAAAACTTATACGAATATTTCTAAAAAAACCAAATTGTATATCGGAATCAGATTATTTTTTATTATACCTACATGTTAGCCTTAAACATTTTTAACGAATCGAAATTTGTAACCTAATCTAACAAAACCTGCAAAAAACGAAGATATTTTTTAAAAATCATTAACACCATTATATGTACAATATGTTTATTATTAACCTATATATTTAATTATTATATATATTGTTTAAGTAGTATTTAACTATTATAAATCAAGTTCATTTATTTATTTTTGTCCTGTTTCCACCTCCCGCTGTCTACTGTTCCTTTTACCATAGGTTGTCTGGAACAGATAGCTTTAAGTGATAAGACCGCCTTTGCGCACTTAATTAAGCAACTTACTCTTTAAGAAACTTCAATTTATATTTCTTTTGGTTTCTGTGCAATAAAGTTTGAAATAAATAAACACATATATATGGGTATAAAAACCAAACGTTCAACGTTTTTAACTTGACAATTTATAAAGAAACCCTGTATTAGTAATTACTTACCTCCGTTTTTCGTAAAATAATATGGCTTCCTTATTAGTTGTGAGCACATGAAGGAATATTGCTTTGACTCGATGTTCGTGAGGAGGCTGCGGCACTGGACCCGACAAGTGATTTATAAGAACATCAAGAAGCATTGTTGCGACGCCTGAACGACGATAACCACGAACAACACCTGTAAGGAATACATGTATGTACACTAGTTGATTCACGTGCTTTCATCCGCGAAGAATTTGTAACATTCTCGATAGGGGAATAATGTAGTTCACAACCTACAACACATTTTATAAGAAAAAGAAAGTCGAATACTGTCCTGAGTTTGTTTTTTTTTATCACTGTGATACAGAGAGGTTAAAATAAAATCTGAGACTTGCTGTGTAATTTTTTACAATTACGAATATAGTATAGTCCGTTCTTATTGATTTTATTTATTTTATCTAAATTACTAGTCAATCGAAGAATCGAAAATTTTAGGAGATGTGATCAGTGATGGTTTATCGTTTATCTATGTATAATTAAAAAAAAGAAACTTAATTTCTCGGCAAAGCCATTTGAAAATTAAACATGAACTAAGAAGTATAAATGATATCACTGTGGGTTGGTGAGTTTTTAAAATAAATAATTGTATACTATTCTGGTTTGTGTTGTATATTTAACTTTGCAGTTTGTAACTATTTTCCAAAGCAGTGATATAGATTGTTGTTTTCCTGATAAAATTTTGGCTAATCTCAATGGGTACTGGTAATGTTTTTCCAAAAAGATACAGTGGTTAATTTGTATACATAAACATAAAATCCTTATAAGGCTTTAAAATTGTATAATTGTTATTCATTAAACTTATAACTGCCTCATTGATTTAGAGGTCAGTTTGCTCGGCTACAGAAATCTTGGGCTCGCGTTCAGGGTCGGGCGAATTCAAAAATTGATATCGAGTTTTCTGTTGAAAAATTCTCAGTATTTGCTCGAAGTTGGAAAGTTGATGTATTTCACCCCGTGCCCCAGATAACACATAAAGCCATCGGTCCCGCGCCTGATTTTTATCCCGTCAATTCGGATTGCCATCCCATCTGTCAGTAAGAGTAATGGAATAGAGAGAGCTTATGTTAGAGCTTACACTTGTGTTCTATGCCTGCCAACCCGTAGTTTAGTATGGTGGGTTTACGCTCTAATAACCGTCTCACCTATGACTGAAGAGGTCTGTGCCTAGCAGTGAGACGTTAATGGACTACTACCTATTTTTTTACGTTTTATTTAATTTATTTCTAGTGCCTGTGTATAGTTAGAAAGAAGTTGTCTCTTTGTGTAGAATATGTATGCTTGTATGGATGGTTTGTGTGTCGTAAGTCGCATCTGATGCCTAGTGATCTATAGCCGAACAAAGTGAATACTAGAACCAACATGGTAGTTCTTAATGATCATGTTCAAAACAATAAAAATGCATAGCTTTTAGTTAATATTAGTTTTTTTTTATCTCAGGTGTTGTTGTCGTCATAAATTTGGCTTACGCATTTAAGTAACGTTTTAGTTAAATTATAACATAGTTAAAATATTTAGTTTAACTTAAATATGTGTTGTAATTACGAACAACAGAACAATTTATATTGCAAACCCATCGAGAATAATATTATAATTTTACCACCACCGCATCCTGTATTCACCCTCTAGGGTTTTCAGTACATAACACGTAACTTTTCAGAAATATTCACACTTTTCTATATTTAGACTTGGTATTTTTATTAAATTGGTAATGACCCAGCGATAAAGCTACATAGATTAGATGATGGGTTAGAATGTTCTGAGATCCTTGCTAAAAATAATTAGCATAATTGATATTTGCACCAATTGTGATTCTCAGTGAAGAAAAGTGAAAAAGTTCGCAATGGCCACTAAGTGCAAATTGCCCTACATTCCTATAGAATTGGGAAGAAACCAGGTATTTAGGCAAATTAAGAAAGATGTAGTCTTTTGGCAAACAATAATAAACAATTCTTATTTTACTTATTAATTAACCTTAAGAAGTGACCTTCATAATTTTTTTGCGTTTCCCACTCATACAGACAAGGTTTAACAGATTTAAATCACACATGTATTATTTAAATGAAGTTTTTTTTATTTTTTACAGGTTGGCTCTTGATAGCTATCTCAACTGATGGTCAGGGACGATATGGTGTAACAGTACATTAATTATCGCAATGAGAAGTAATTTACCTTTTATGAGTTTTCATGCTTCTACACATACAGCCACATTATATCAGAACACAAATTTTTGAGATGGTGGTATATCATTGCTGATAGAATGGCAATTAGTAACAGTCACAGCCTTCCGGCAATCCAGGCTTACAAATGTTAGAAAATACAAATTCTGAAAATTGCACCAGAAGCTCTAACACTTTTGCACAACACAACACCTTTTAAGGCTATAGGTACACTCTAAGATTCGGTAATCAAGAAATCTAGTATTCCTGATTTCAAGATATTATTTATAAGAGATAAAAAAAAATTTGTATGACAACAAGAGCAAGAGCAGACTTTACTTAAACAAGTGTTACATAGCCAAGAATGATAGCTCAGTCTTATTCATTACCTACAAAAATAAATACAACCCCAAAAGGAAGTTTTGTTTAAAAAAAAAAAGACAATAATTACATTATGTACATATTGGCCTTGTTTAGTTATGAGACCTTCACTTTTAAATTGATGATACCTATCTGAAATTTTCATAATAATGCTATTTATATGTATAGATAAAATTTAGTAATGAAATTAAAAAATAATCAATTACCTAAAGACAGTATGTAGGCCACAAGTGTATCTTTTGATGCAAACCATCTTGAAAGTATTCCTCTGTCCTCTGCATTTAATTTCAGATAAGGCTTAATTTCAGCTACTATGAGGCCTATTATTTGGCTCTTATACACTGCTGCCAGTGCAAAGAATCTCTCTGAAGAAGTTATGTCCTCATACCATGATTGTGGATATTCTATTGGAAACCAATCTCGACATAAAGATCTTACCTGGAATTATATTACAGCAATCCGAATTAATATATATTATATTAATATTATATATATTTGTTATGCCAAGTTCTATTCTAGCATCTATCTTCATCTATCAGGAACCAAATAGAATAGATATTATTGTAGACTTCTTTGAATTTTTTTAATAGGTTTAGAAGAGAAGGATAATGAGAAAGAATCTTTTAATAAAATATTTTAAGAAATTAAAGAAAGTTTGGAGTTACTTTGCACTTGTCACTTTATTGCCAGAAATTTATTTGATTCATATGGTATGTAGATTTGATAAAAAAAGTATAAGAATGCTGCTTATCAACTGTCATATATTGGTCATTCTTGTCTGTTATCTTTGTAATTTATACATATAAATAAATGGTAAGTGTATGACAGTAATTTAATTAAGGCAATTATTTCTGAAATTTTACTTGATATGATGAAATATTATGACAGATTTTTGAAAATAATCTTTAAATTAAATGAATATTAATAAATATAAAATGATCAACATTAATATATTGAATGTATAATTAATCTCACAATATTGCAGAATTTAATAAATTTAAAACCAAAATCAAAGCAACATTTAAGGCAATAATCTCTTACAAGGATAAAATACCTCTTCTAAATCATCAGGGCACAAGAAACGCAACTGTACATCTTTCAAAGAGCATTTTGCATCTTTTGACTTCTCAATTATTACTTGGAAGCCCTCAGAAAGGTACCTGAAAAATAATATATAATATAAATAAAATAATGACTTTAACATGTAAACACACTGAAACATATATCTAAACATATAATGATTTTTAAAATGTTTTACTAACTGAACAATATGGGTTTTCAACCTAAGTATCGACGCATACAATGAACAAGTTCAATCAAACTTTTATTTAGAATATAGGCATCTAATTTAAGCAATTTTGGTCAATTAGAGAGCAGGGAAGGATGTGAAGATACAAACAATAATAAAATTGTTTAATGGTGCTTAACAACTTATAAAAATATCAACTCTCACCAACTAAACCCAGCCATTCGGCAATTTGGCCATTAAAAATAACATCTAAACACTCCACGCCATTAATCTTGTTATCATTTCAAGAGTGTATCGTTTTCCATGAAATAGAATTACAAATAACTACAATATTCTACAATATCAAATTGATTTGAGTGACATTATGACTTTGACAAGTGACGTTTGACAGCAGTATTTTTTAAAACTGATTTAGTAGCTCTAGATTCTAGAATGAATAATTTGCAGAAAAAATATGGCGCATGTTTATCTGGATTTAGATACTACCAACCAAATTTTTAAAAGTATCTATTAATTTGTCACTTTAACATAGCGTTGAATTCATTAAATGGTGTGTATGGTTTAGTATGGTGGTATGGTGTTAAGGTAGTATGGTATTGCTATCAGTTTTAATATATGTTTAGGTCGCTATTGCATCAAAGTTATAGGTTCGACCTTCATTGGAATGAGTCGCAGTCAAGGAAATTCTTACAATTTTTTCTAAATTTTATCGCGTCTGGTAACTGGTAACGGAACGTATATACAATTTTCAGAAAAATATATGGTATCTTATAGCATAATATTTTATGCTTATACTTATTAGTGACTTAGTACTCCCTTTTAGATATTGGATAAAAAAATAACGATATAGATATTTAAAAGTATGAAATTATTCTATATTATTAAAGTGATACTTTTTTTACACCGTCTCATGTTTCATCCATTTAACGCATGTCGCAATGGAGTCAACTGGTGAATAAGTTCCAAATGAAAGGTGCTCGGCAGAGCAGCCAAGGCCAAAATGGCGGGGTTCATGGCAGACGACATCATTACTATCGTAATCCTTTCTTTTTACCGTTTAAGTCATAATTATAAAGAAGTCTATATAGACTGATGTAAGTAGGCCCAAATTCATTTCAATACAACAAAACACAATTTTCATATAACATTAAATCTCCAACACATTAAGTTAAATATAGCGTTGCGGTCATTTTCTATCTTACTTACTGATATATTATTATTTAGTATTATAATTATAGTAATACTCCTATGCACAACTTTGCATAATAGTATAGATATTTAATATGAAATGACAGTTTTGATAAAAAATATTTTGCAGTGATTTCGTATCATTACTTCGGTGTAGAATATCAATTAAAGGAAAAACTTTATATCGAAACTACATCAATATCACTTTCATTTTTTAAGATATATAAAATATTGAAATACTATTAGTTATATGGCGTTAATTCGAAGAGAGTTATATTTGCTCTCGGAGTTTAACTGACGCAACAGCGCACAATGATTCAGCTGCATTGTACACATGTTCGCTCTTGGATCATATATTGTTGGATTTGATTTCCAAACGATGCTCTCCAGACGCCGAGGTATCACTTTACATATCAGTATCTGGTATCTGGTATCTGGAGACCAATTTCACACGAAATGTCGTTGGCAACAACCACTTGAGCTTACGGTCAGCGACATGCTAAAGCTTTCATATCCGATCTGATTACATTTCTTTGAAATATATTTATTGTTTAATCATGAAATTTACTCTCTAATACTCTTTTTTAATTTGTAATGGATAACATGTAATGTAGTTAGAGTTTTAAATAGGAAAGAAATATAAATAAAAAGACTTATTTTTTCATATTACTTGTGTTATTAGCATAACAAAGTGGGTTCCGTAGTTTGTTATAAGTAAATGACCTAATTATCAATTATAGAACACTTATTTGCTCATTGTTTACTGACATTTCTTGTTTATGAGAAAGTTACGTAAAATGTATATCTTCGTATTACTTTTTTATTGGTTTAGATAAAAGTGGATAGCTTTTTTTAAGATTGTGATGTTCTTGTTTATTAAAAGCTGGTGCTCGTCTTGCCAAATTATTATCAACATCGGTCAAGCCGACAGACAACAAAAATGTTGTACGTTGTCTTAATATTGCCGCTCAGTTGTATATGTTGTTCACCGACACGTTAGAATTTATAGAAAGCACGTCTGCATGTTACGGTAAGGTTAGTAGTAGCCCATTAACGTTCCACTGCTGGACACAGGTCATCATTAATTGGCAGCTTATACATATCCCACTATTGCTAATATAAGGTTCTTTACGATGTTTCTTGTATCGATAAACAGAGCGATAAATTTTAAAAATCAACGAGGAATATTAGGTTTACAAAGTGCTCGTGAGACTTAAGAAGACTCCAGATGTTAATCTAATGGGGCCTTAAGGCAGGGAAAGAGGTAACCGTAACTGTGTACCGTTTAACTATGTTAACTATTTTGTCCGTATTTCGTAATATATACATAATTTTAATATATTACGAGCGTAAAATTGAGCATGCCCTTTCCCGCCCATATAATTAATATCTCATGTCGTCGGTGCAAAAACGTTTGTGAACGGATAGGATGTCTCGCGGCGTGCCGGTTGTCTGTCTGTGAAATGCGAGTCGCCGCCGCACGCGCCTCTAACCCCGGCCCATTTGCACTCAATCTTAATATCCCGCAAGATGCACCATTACCAATTCATAATGGCCACGCCTGTTATTTTTGTATCTTAGTCAAAAATTTTGAGAACTGTTATAACTTACTACGGTTTGTTAGTTAATATGAGCTATTAGTTGGTAATTGTTTTATTAATTACGTCTAGGTTTTTACACCCTCATTTGGACAATGATATTTTCGTGAAGAAATCTGCATATCTAGAGCAATTCTGGGATATTCTGTAGATGTTTAGTCTATAGTCTTAAACCCTGTCTTCTATGACGCTTGTACCCTGTAAGGTAGGGTAAGGTAAGCAGCAGCCTATTAACTTTCCACTGCAGGGCAGAAGCCTCCTCACTCATAGGAGATAAGGGCTTTTAGAACATAGGCCCACCACGCCGTTCCACTGTGGATTGGCGGGCATAGTACACAAGTGTAATCTCTATTCCTTCACTCTCATAGTCTGATGTGGAAGATCAGGGCCCGTAGACAAAGTAAGTTTTAAATATTGCTGACACTTAAAAATGTATGAGAATGACGTTTAATTTTTCGATATGTTTCGATATGAAACGTCATTCCCATACATTATTTAAGCGTTAGCATTCTTCAAAATTGACGTTGTCTAAGAGCCCAGGCGCAGGGCCGATGGTTTGACATGCTCTCCGAGGCACGGGTTGGAGTCTACCGCCAACTTCCTAATGTCGGATAAATACTGCAAATTTCCTAACAGAAAACTCTATTGATTTTTGAATTTGCCCGATCTGGGACTCGAACCCCTGGGTTCTATATATTCATCTCATGTCTATAGCTGAACTAAATGAACACTGGACTAATGACTGGCTCATTGGTATAATGGTCTTGTACCCGTTAATAGTAGCTTACCTTTTTTAACTGTAAAACGTATTTGTATTTAAGTTTATGTCTTATTGTTAATCATAAATTGTCATACGGGAATTTTATGATTTGCATTATCACAGATTACTTACAACTACTGTACTGTATGTATTACATCAATATTAGTTTAAGTCAGTATTATTTAGGTATACTAAATGATAAATCAACTACATCTGGCATAAATTCTCTTACGTCGCATAATTATGTAATTTACTGATATTATTGGTCATTAGTCGTTTGCGAAAATGTGATAAGATACGGGAACAAGGAGGCTTTGTGGCGGGCGAGCTCGACACGGCCGGAAGCGAGCGGCTAGGGGTCGTGCGTATCATGTACCCTGCATCATTTCTCAGAAAGAGCGCAAAAGAATATAATTTAAATTTATAGATCCAATTAATGTGAAACTACACTATATTAGAAAACTCGCTTTTATTTACCAACTTGACTTTCATTGCCATTGGAAACTGAAGGCTGTAGACCATACATTTTTGCTGTCTATTCACTCTAAATCGAAGTAAAAATCAAAAGGCACCAAAAGTAGGCTCAAAAAGCACTTTTCAATCGTCAGTAGTCTGTCTGTTAGTATCAAATATAGCACAGGTTCGGAAAGATGATCCCGCTGAGAAGAAACCGCCAAAAAATTCAACGGTTACTCCTTTAAATCTTATAGATGGTTACAACGTGTTTAGCTTTCATGTGCAACTGGACTCAAATCCAAACATCTTTGTCACTTAAATAATCTTCAACATTATAATATGCTTTTTGTAATAGGACGTTTTCAATATTATTCTTAATACTATGTGGAGGCAAACCTAACAGTGATTCCGATATCTTATTAGAAATGAGTACGCTCAACCAGACAAATTATTACTGGAACTATTACTATTAATAACATATTTGCATGCCATATTTTAGAGGGCTAAAATATGGCATGCAAATATGTTTTTATTTTTTGTATTGAGATTGTGTTTCGGTCTTTTTGCTGTATGAATGAATATTATCACGAATATATAAAATCTATAAATATAAAAGAGATATCCAGATATCTATTGACTCATCACGATATGTCTGGAACCATGAGGCGTAGAAACTCGAAATTTGGTAGGCATATTCTTTTTGCCGAGTAGAGGTCAGCTAAGAACGGATTTTACGAAATTCCATCTGCAAGGGGGGTTGTGGGGGTGTTAACTATTGACTCATCACAAAAGGCGTAGGGACTTGAAATTTGGTAGGAATATTCCTTATGCCGAGTTGAGGTCAGCTAAGAACGGATAAATTAATGAAAACGCTACCTAAAAAACATTCCACTCAGACGAAGATTCGGGTTTAGCCAGTTCAATATATATTGAAGATGAGATGTGTGGTATAACATGTAAATTCAAATTACATTCCCAAACTTATGACTATGAAGCTATCTATGGCTTGGACCGCTCGGCAGCTCGAAGTGAACTTCGTTTTATGCTGTCCCATATGACAAAAACACTTGTCAAACCACATGATGGATGTAAAAATTTATCACGGCGAGGTTAATAGTACAAAATATAGCAGTGATCCGTTGACATCAACGGTGAAGAATGACGGTTCAGTATCAGTTTAATATTTTTGTTTAACCAATTGTTATCCCTTCAAATCTTAGTTAATATGTTATTTTATTCCACATATAACAGATTTCGTGCCTTCAGCAGGGTTATCTTTGTTGAAAGCTGTTTCTATTACGGGTATATATTAAAAATCACGGAAAAGACACGGGTTCCAATACTGGGTAGGCCCCACTAAGTTCTCCTAATAAAAGTTATATCTAGCAGTTATTTGAAATTTATCATTGATCTTTTGAGTGACGGAAGTAAAGAATCTGAAGAAGAGCAATGGGGCAACGTCGTGGGGTTGTTATCTAAATTTATTTATACTGTGAGTGAGGAGGCCTGAACCAAGTTGTAAGACGAAAATATGGTGCTTCATGCCTTTACCATTAACTAAATCGCTATGTATTTTTTAGAATATCTCTGTTACACTCTAGTGTATATAACTACATAATTCGACGACCTCGCTGGTGCAGTAATGCAAGTACTCACTTTGCTAGCAGAGATACTGTGTTCGTTCTATGTTAGGGCGAAATTACGAAATTGCATTCTCTAATTTGTCTGAGTGATCTGATTGGAGCTTTGGCCATGGCTAATAGTACCACCCTACCAAAGAGATTTGTGTTTCGATACGATGCTGCGTAGTAACCATAGAGGTAAAATTGCATCTTACCCGACACTAGCGCGCTTCTATCTTAGACTGTATCATCACTTACCATCAGGCGCGCTGTCAGTTAAGCGCTAACCTGCCAGCTTTAAAAAAAGTATAGATTTAGGCGTTACTTATCTCAAGTGAGTTTAATTGAAAAATAAAATATAACGTCTCAAATTGATTGAAAAGTTTAATTTCAAAAATAACATTAACATCATATTGCTAATTAATCACAAAAATAACTTAAGTGTTGAAAAAGTTGATTATTACATTAAAACCTAAAATACAAGAGGAATACAATTAGCTTTGGAACCTGAGGTGATTTCATAAACTTATTATATTATACAGGGTCATAGACAATTTAAATTAAAGCGTAATGCTACGAACTATACTAACATTGTAACTAAAAGTATTAGAGAAGTCACTACAGTAGATATATTATAATTTCACTTCGATATAAGAAAACTGAAGGGACTCCGAAAATATTCATCATACCACCTAAGCTGTAACCAGAAGGCTTTATTAAGACATAAAGATTAGATCGGACAACGATTTGTTTTACCAAAGTACGCGCAACTTTTTGAATAAATGGAATAATTGACACGATACGTATGTTAAAAGTTGTAAATTGAAAAAAAAATCAAGTATAATTAAATGTTTAAAAATTATTTATTATTGTAATCGTGATAAATGTATATGTAAAGGTAAATTTTACATTCGCAATATTACCCGCAATATTTTGATGCTCCTTACATTAAGATTACACTGTAAATATAAAAAAAGAAGTAAAATTTAATGATAAAACGATAGTATAGACATAACAGTAGAACAATTAATTCAATACCAAATATTTAACAAAGTAATGAATAGGAAAAGTGGAATCAGCTAGTATACTCGTATAAGACTTTATATTTACAGTATTTTCACATTTGTTTAATTTATATTCGTGATTTTGATTTTAATTTGATTTGATTTGATTTAATTTAATTGAAGTTAATTAAATTGTATTTAATTTAATTTAATTTATTTTCTGTATTATTATATTCTATTTGTCACTAACATAGTTATAAGTTATTTGTATTTTAACAATTTGGGTCAAATGTTGCCCTGAAGAAAAACTCATTATTATTATTATTGGATTATGCAATATTTGCAAAGTGTAAATGATTCTGATGTTTAAGTTTTATACTATGGGAATAAGTGTTATATAGGGCATTTATTGTATATTATTTTTTACTGTAAATTATCTTTACATTGTATCTGAATCTGAATTGAAGTTACTTTAGCTACGTATTCGCTTAGATCTTTCAACCTATTCAACGGATTTTTAATGCAGTTTTTTGGCAATAGGTTGAATGATTCAAAGGCAAAGAGCATGAAATAGATACACTTAATTGTCTGTTTTAAACTACGGCGATATTACCCACAATTAAATGTACGCAGATACAGTTGTGCGGGTCAGCTCGTTGTTTATAAGTCAATAAATATTTGCTGAATTAATTGTTTACAACTCTATGACGGTTGGTCTATTTTTTCTTCATTTGTGTGCCTGTGCCTGTATCTACCCTCTTATAACTCAAGAACGACTTACATTGAAAGTTGCCTGAAAGCATGCATCACATTATGTTATTAGGTAAAATAGCATCTTATTCTTACAGTACTATTTCTAAGCAAACAAAGTCGTGGGCACCATCTACTATATTTACAGAATTATAAAATAGCCAAGTAAAGCTTTCGCTCAGGCATCGTCGGTAACGTTTTATTTCACTGGTTGTTAATACGCGATTGTGGTAAAATTTTATTAAAATTCTTTACCAAATATATATCTTTTGCTTTATTTTGTTTCTACAATTATTTTATTAACACCTGAAGTATTATTTATATATGCTGAAGCCTTTAATACCTGGCAGATGAAAAAAATAGAGCAACAAAACCATTTTAGTTCCTAAGTTTTTGAACTTTGAATATTAGTTTAAAAACACTGAACATTCGGGAATAAAAAAGTTTATATGTAAACCTATACTAAAATTCAATCCTTAGCACAGTCTTTTATAAAATGTAATTTAAGACAGACAGTTTATATTAACTATTGTTATTGTTTTTCTATTAATTATTGCGGTAGCTATTGAATAGTTTTATAAGACTGTCGCTTTATATATAATTTCAAATGGTGTTTGATACAAACCTTAAAATGTCATGTCTAAAATTTTGGCACGATTGACAACGAGGTAAAATTTGAAGCATGCTATAATTTAGAGATCTGATTTTAAAGTTTTTATCAATAAAACTAACTTTAAACCGCTCTTCTGTACAGTTGTTTTTGTAGATGCGACGTTTTAATAGGTACCTACCAGCGATTTGACATTGAACTATAAAGCGTCTAAATTAACTACCTTTGCGATTATATAGAAGTTATATTGTATAGAAATAATATTATGTAGAGATATCTTGCAGTTGCAATTAATAAAAACGAATGTCAAAGTCACCTTGTCAATCAGGAATCAAATAAAAAAGAGATAATTTTTACTATTTTGGTGTACATGAAATGAATACATATGATCATTATATATATAGATTCAGAAGCAAAATTATTCTATAAACATCTCTGTAAAAGGTTGCTGGATTCCACAAATGACCCTAGATCTGGCGCTTAACTTGGACAAAGGATCATCTTCATCGAAAGAGGTAATGTTGCCATCACACCCTATGGACAGCTTATTATTAGATTTAAATATATTTTTTCTTTTCCTCTTATGTAAAGTGTATATTTAGTTTCATAAAATAATGTACTTTTATTTTGCCTATCAATTATAATAGTTGTTTAATGTAAAAAAAAACTAGACTGTCGTTCAAAGTAGTTTTACAATAAATAAAATTTGTTATATATATATAATAAATATTTTTTGACGGAGTTGTTTATAAATACCATAATACATATGGGTGACGATATGTCAATCTTAGATATCAACATGTTTTTTCAATAAATGTTTACTTTGCGATGTGATTAAACGCACGTGCGCATATAATCTAAGCCCATGTGGCAATACAATTTATATTTACAATACCTACAAGACATTCGTAAACTATGACCTAGTTTTAAGTTTTCATACTTAATAAAATTATAACGCTTAAGATGATGTTTGTCCGCCTTACGGATGACCTTGGTAATGTTGCCATTCTCCACATGGGGGATGTAGATGTGAGGGAACAGGGGAGTATAATCCCGGGGGATGTGGCAAGGAGTGGCTGTATCTAGGCTGCATCTCGTGGTAGTCTAATATTGGTGTCGGTTTTAGGTACTGATCTAGTTCTGCACCATCCGGAGGTCCATCTGCTAGTAAAGCACCGTCGACTTCGATGCGAGAGAAGTCAATTTGTGAACGTTCTGGAGTTATTTCACGCTTCAGTCTCGTTGTGGTAGCTGGTGGTGGTTTGCGCCGGCGTGGCTGGTATTTGTAGTCTGGATATTCTCGTTTGTGTTGAGTGCGTAACCTCTCCGCTTCTTTGATAAAGGGTAACTTCTGAACTTCGCTCAGGCTTCTGTAAAAGACAGTTTTAATTTGTTACAATGTTTTGACTTGGGGTGTAAGTTGGTGAATGTGTGAACAGAGTTTACGAAAGTTCTACAGCGCACTCCTTCTCATTAGTGTACTAATTAATTATAATAAAAAAAATATATTTATTCGTCACAAATCTTAGAATTAAATTTAAAGTAGAAAGTTAAATTTAAAATTTAATTAAAATTATGAAATAAGTTGATGCTTGCAAGTGAATGTGTGAGGCTGTGTGTGTGCGTTTAAGCATGTGTGTGAGATTGTATATGTTTTATATTTGGTAATTTTAGCGCTGGAATTCCAAAAGAATCTGGCAAACCTGATAGGTATGTGAGAGTAACCACTTTTTCACAATTGTTTTACATCTAAATTAAGTAAAGGAATGTATATTTAAGGCCTTATTTATTTTGTAATATATTCTAGAGCTAATGATATAATATCGTCCCTGTATACATAGGCATTTTATTTATTTATTTATTTAACTTTACTACAAATACACACTCAAAGGAAAACACAGATTTACCAAAAATAAAAATAGACAATATTTGGCAAGAAGCGTAAAAAGGCGGGCTTATTGCTAAAAGCAATCTCTTCCAGACAACTTTTGGCGACAGGAGTTATTTAAAAAGATCAGTGGGATGGTAGGAAAAAATATATCACCCATGAAACGAAAATATGGGGTTTTAAACATAATTATATTGTAGACACTATAAACACACACATATATCTGTTATATTATACATATGTACACATGTATATGTTTTACTTTAGTCGTGTAGTCTTAATAAACTCGTATTTGTACTTAAATAAAGTAAGTAGTAAATTTGTACTTGTTTCTTGTTATTCTTTAAAACTTTTACGTGAGCTTTTAATACAATACGCTGTGCGATTTCCCAAAGTAAATTTAATTGATATACAAATATTTCAAAAATATGACTTATTGTGAAAATATATTCTAATTTGAATGAATGAATAAAAAAGTATTTTATTAACGACAAAAATTTAAACGAGATATTTATAGAAGAGTGTGTACTAATAGAAGAACGAATAGAAAAACATTGTAAGTGTAATATACAAATAAAATTACCCTTCACTAAAATTTTAGTTTATGCGATTATTCGTCTCAAAAGAAGCGTTATGTTGATTTAACTTTAATAATTAAAGAAGCAAATGTAGCAGTCGCAAGATAACATCAGCGAACTAGTTCCAGATGCTGTAGCACATCGCCTTGCAAATGTGCCAACAGAACTCTTTAACTATTTATTAAACAATTTATTTTACTGTAATATACAATTCAATTTAAAAAAATAATTAAAGAACTTTAAATTTGCTTCTCTTGTTTTTGTATAATGGAACGGGAAATCTTTGTATCAAACCTTAGTACCTAGACGTCTATAGTTGGAAATATTAGGCAAAAAATTCGCGATCATAATAATTATTTTGCGTCACCTATATAATGTGCTAGCTCATGCCCATGTTTTAACCTGCCTATTTTTAATTAAATTATTGTATAAAGAGTCTCGTTGACATGAGTACTGCATAACCTGATATTATATACATATATCTCTGAAACTACGACGTGATCTATTGAGCTGTTTAAATATAGAGACGAGCGTAATAAATTTTGCTATATTAACAAGTATAAAAATATTCTTAAAATATTTTTGTTAAAAGCAGTTTCAATTATATTTTTGGGAACCATAAAATCGTTGTAATACATAGAGACAATGTTATTTTCTTATATATGTAGGATTTGGCTTCATAGATAATTATCACGGTGACCGTTTTTATATAAATAACGTAGCAGTCGCAACTGGATTATTCATTGTACCAAGAAAATGAAGCATAACTTTATAGGCGTTTGTGTTTTGACTGTTCATGGAACTTGTACCGGTACAACTTTAAGATGATTAGGCGCTCTAACACTCTCATTACTATCAATCAATAAAGAAGACGCTGAAGAATAGTTTCTAAAATTACTAGTAATGAATTTATTCCATGACTACATTTTTATTGTCACAAAAAATGCAATACTTCTCTTATACAAATGTTATAACTAGTCAAAAATTTCGACTCAGTTGTACCAACATAAGTAATAAATATATAAACATTACAAAAGCTTCATGTTGGCACTGACTTCAGTTTGTATTTCATTACTCCACCTAGGATAACTATACATAATAACTTCCGATAGCAAAATTTTGGGTTATATTTCCTCGGTGATAAGTAGGTATTACACAAAATGTAATGAATAGTTACAAAATATAAGTACTCAATGCTTGTGATATTGTAACGTTCGTAAGTCACTTTGGTCCAGTCATTTTGATGCTCCTCCTTCTAGATATTTCATGTAAAAAATTTATAACGTTGCTGAATCAGCTATTTGACAGTTCGTGAGAGGGTCAAAAAATCACAACAGAGCAATCAGCATCTCTTCACCGACTGTTTTCTTTGATCATTTGAGAGTTTGCTCCGAATAGTCATGTCATTCTTGTGTCATAACAGTTGTCGGCGGGTGGTCGAAGTTATCAAATACGATCCTTACAGTTTATAGTCTTTAACTTGTGCAATTTCAACGTTTCTGATAAAAATTTACAGTAGTGTTCAAAAATTTATCATATAGTTATTAAAATTAATTGAACTTATAAGTCATAAAGGATGGAAGAAAGAAAATTACGGTTTAGTTGAAGAATTTGACCTGATATATGATCAGCAAGTTTAGGGAATAATATCAGGTGTTTTTATAATCTGATGCTACTACTAAAAGTAATTGCTTCGCAAGAGCTCGTGTTGGGTTCGAAGTTTAGGAAATCGTATATACTAATTCTGGTCTACACTAGTGGAAGGCTTCGGCCGAGGCAAGTTACCAATACTCCAGGAAAGACATACCACTAAGCAAAATGTATGCGTACCGATATGATGCTTTGTAAACACCTTTAAGAAGTTTTATCTCGTATTAAGTTAGCACGCTCCTGTCGAGATTGTATCATCACTTATCACCAATTGAGATCATAGTGAAATGGTAACATGTCAGCAATAAAAAACGAGTAATATAAAAAATAATTTTAAGTCATTTTCATCAGCGTCTAACACGAATTTCTTAAAATATTTATGTAAAGAAACCTACAATATTTTTACGTGAGCTTTCAAAAGATGGCAATTTAGTATCTTTCGCAAAAGATTTTAATTTAATATTTGAAAAAACTGCCTCATTGATCTAGTGGTTAGTATATACGGCCACAGTCTTGAAGGGCCGGGTACGAGTCCCGGGTCGGGCCAATTCAAAAATCGATATTGAGTTTGACGTTGGAAATTTGACGGTGTGATCCACTTCCGTGGCTTGGAGAGTACATAAAGCCGTCGGTCCTGCGCCTGATCTGTCTCCGGCCGTGTCGAATTTCCGTCAAATCGGCCTATGAGAGTGAAACTTGTGTACTATGCCTGCCAATCCGCAGTGGAGCGGCGTGGTGGGTCTATGCTCTATCAATCCTCTTTCCTATGATTGAGAAGTCCTGTGACCAGCAGTGGCACGTTAACGGGCTGCTCTTTACCTTATTAGAAAAACTGTAAGAACACTAAGTTTAGTCAGTTACAATTTTAAAAATATTAATAAAATGTGATCAAGATTTTGTATTACCAGGAAAAGTGCGAGTTAATATGTGCGAGTGCGGTAGAAATTGAAAGAGATATTAACATACAATTCAATTAAATAAGAATGTAAATCAACCATGAATATTGCGCATTACTCCAGTTCGTATTTTTTTTTAATTCAAGCTCCAGTAGAAAACTCGACTCTCGAGACAGTTAGAGATGTTATCGCATCACTTAGCGGCGATAGCATTTTAATGAGTAAACAATCGATGCACGCCGCTCGGTTGGGCGCCGCACGCGTTCTCCTCTTCACTATTCTATCATTTCTCATATGAAAATGATTCTTAAAACAATTGACTAAAGTATAAAATACATTGTAATGTACCTAACTTGCTGTACTGTACCTTCCCCGTTTACTTTCTCAACCCCGCTTGCAGTACTTGATGTTAGTCATCTCATCGGACGCGATGTACTCATTAAGATAAACGCGGATGGGTTGACGTTAAAATTGCAATGTTTAATAGTAAGCTGGTTTAAATTGGAAATAATATTTTGATTCAATTCATAAACTGTCATTAACAGCAAGCTTAAATCATAAACGTGGTCTTATAATTAATTAGGGGTTAATAAGATAGTGACTAAATATAACAAATTGAAATTCTATTGATGATGATGACAAAAGAGCAGAACTCGACTCGGTTTGTGTTGTTGTAGTTTTCAATTTTAAGATTTTGAATATTAGCTTTAGTACATTGTAAATAATATGAAGAAATTAGTGTATTTGTCGATTCAAAAATGCTGCAAAATCGAGTCAATTCCTACGCCATGTAAAACAAAGTAAGAGGTTTCATAAAAAGCAACATTTATGCTTTTAAGTGCGCTAACAAAGAAGGCGCTTTATCATTTTTCGGACTACAACTTTAATAAGTTAATTTATATTTGAAAAAACTGTTATATATTAAAGTCATCTATTACGAATTTTAAAAAATGTATTATTTTATGAATAACGTGAGTGGAAAAATAAAAAAGTATATTAATACTAGAACAAGACGCATATAGGAGGAGTTTGAACTATTAATAGGAATTGAATTGAATGACTTTCTTTTCATTCCATAAGGGAAAGCTACCTTTGGAAAATTATGTATACCAAACATTGGTCTATGTATGTCAAAAGGTAAGTTAAGGTTAGTAGCAGCCCATTAACGGTAAAGGCCTCCTAACTCATAGGAGAGTGGTTTTTTAGAGTATAGACCCACCACTCTACTCCACTGCGGGTTGGCAGGTGTATTGCACAAGTATATGCACTAAGACGACTGCACTCTTAGTTCCTTTACTCTCATAGTTCGATGTGACAGCTATCCGATAAGACTGAATAGTGATCAGGCGCAGGACCGACGGTTTAACGTGCTCTTCGAGGCACGGGGTGAAACACACCGTCAACTTCTAAACTTCGGAGAGTGGTGGAAATTTCTTAACAGAAAACTCGATATCGATTTTTGTATTAACCTGACCTGAACCCGAACCAGGGACCTAATGTCTGTAGCCCAACAAGCTGACCATTATAAACACTTCTGATCAATGAGGCAGTAGAATTGCATATAAATTTTTATTATTTCTACTTACTTCCACATAGAACCGAGTGACTTGCTGAGCTCTGCGTTATGTAGCGATGGCCGCTGCTCTGACAGGCGTCTCCGCATCGCTTGTGCAAACACCATGAAGGCATTCATCGGTCTTTTGACGTGCTTTTTTCGCATACAGCCCCCACCTCTGCAAAACATTATATTTTTAACAACCATGTAAAATTAAATACGACTTATATTTATATTTACCCGTTACATTTTTATAAATCAAACAATATTTCTTGACGGTCCTTCTAGGGCAATGTTGAGAATACTTGCTCAGCTAAGAGAGAATTTGACTTTGATGGGGCAAACTTTTTTGCAAAAAAAATTGCATCTTTTAATTTGTCTGAGTTTGGACTGGTGTGACGCTTCAACCTGGACTACGTACAAAGATGTATCGCCAAGATAACTAAAATCCGTTTCGGTACGATGCTGTGTAGAAACTATTTGAGATCAATTACTTTTTACCAGATTTGCGCTAGGTTTAACTGTGTTTCAAGCGGTGACATGTCAGCAATAAAAAATCCTTTGTTACTGTCCTCATGTGTTTAGAAGTTAAATATTAGATTGAAGAGGTGCGCCTTCAGGATTTACTTTGATTTAAAGATTAGTGTTTGTGAAGAATTCGCGCGGGATCACGGTCTCAAATATAATGTAGAAAAAAAAATCATGATATTCCACGAGAGTAGGGGTCTGGAAAAAATACCTCCTATTTTCTTAAATGGAATGTTTATAGACAGAGTGAAAAGCTTCAAGCACACTTAGGACACTTTTTGACGGAGGATCTGCGGGATGACGAAGATGTTAAACGAGAAAAGAGGGCTCTGGATGTTCGGTGCAACATCCTCGCACGTCGATTCGCCCGTTGCAGTGCCGAAACGAGCTGACACTGTTTAGAGCATACTGCCAATGCTTCTACATGTGTCAACTTTGGGCCAATTGCACGAACAACTCACGTAGTGGCATCACAGTATTTTGATGAGACTACCGAGATACTGCAGTGCTTCGGGTATGTTTGCCGACGCCAGAGTACCGGACTACTTCGCGATTATAAGATCTCGAATCGCATCATTTTGGACTCGCATTCGTGACTCTCAGAATACTATCCTCAAGATGTGTTCGGAGTGCCCGAAGAATTCCATTCTTAAGTATTGGCTTGNCTTGCAGATTATCATGACAAAAAAAAAGTAAATAACGTATTATAAATTTGTACAATTACGAAAATGACAAGGAAGCCTTATACCCTTAGATTTATTTAATATTTTTATTATTATTAGATTTAATTTTTATTGTAGTACTACATTAATATTTATTTATTATTAATTTTAGTTTATGTTTTGTTTTTTCTGTATGTTTTCTGTATTTGTTTTGTTTTTTATGTTACATTTTATTTATTTGTAGATTTATGTAAACTGGGACAAGTGCCTTTTAATAAAGATAAATAAAAAAAATATATATTATAAAGAATTATCTAACAGATGTGCTTTACAGACAACGGATTTTAGATAAGATGGTAATATGACAATTGACGAAACAGTTCAGTACCATTTTGTCATCTGTATATTAACCGTTATTATATTTTATATAGTGTTTGACGAACTATAAGCATATAATAAAACTAGGAAATACATACTTAGTAATAATAAATAAGCAGATATTTTTTAATACTTAAGTGAAAAAACTTTCGCGCTTTGTAATGATTAATGTAAATAATATATTTTTTTTAATACAAAATGTATAATATATACAAATACACGAACTTAAAATGGTAAACGTACTTCAGTTACAATTACATAATTCCATCGTGGTTTGATTTGCTAGTCTATATACATATATAGAAATAATTTAATAGTAATAAGAATGAAACTATCGCTTCTGTCGTCAGAAAACAAATATCTACGATAACGATTTAAAATGAAATCTACGATAACAACCTACATCAGTGCTTAACACAAAGCAAAAGCTAATGTTGACACAACCAATATGAAATACGCACTCGAGTTGCTGTACCACTTAAAAGTTTCAACTTTCGGCGCGCGACCGAAATAATTGCCCACTAGTCAACCGTACTATATATGCTTATAGAAAACAATTATAAATCATACAAACTTGTATAATAGGTTTACTTTAGGGTTACCGAATGGAATAATTTAAATTAAATGAAAAATAAAAGCGTAAGTCAAACAATCGTCCCTTGAGAAAAATGTGTGTTTGAATACTATAACTATATTACACGTTTATATTTTAAATAACGGTAATTAAGTGGGCCAATTTAATGGTAAGTTAACATAAAAAACAAACTTATGTTAATCCTTCTGAAATTTTGTTTGAATTTTGATTCTGCCCATTACAGTTAAAATATTCTTTATTATTTGTTATAAGCGATTATCTAATTATATATTATCTAAAATACTATTATAGACTGGAAAAGTTTTCTTATTAATATATGCTTTGAATTTCATTCAATAAAATCGTCATTTAAGTAAGAGCGAGTTTAAAAGACACCCACTGCAGACAATTTTCCTTTGTAAAAAAGACAAAAAAAGTCACATTAGTTTTTGGTGCAGTAAAACATAGTTATAACCCTAACTTTGCGGCTTGGTATTACGCCGGCTCATGTAAACTTCTAAATAACCCAAGTGGCGGACCCTCACGTCATTTTACGCTCGTAAACATCTCTTATTTTATTACTTTTTTATTTTCTAACACCGCGTTCGGGTTTCCTCGCGATCAATGCAGACGATAAATTATGCTTTTTTCAAACGCTGACACGCCACTAAAAGTCGATCGATTTCTAACGGATCACTCTCCGGGATCAATATGAAACGTAATAATTACCTACTGCTTCTCCGAACTACTAGCGGTTTCCTTGTTTATTAGAACCAGTTCTGGAGAAATAACTTTATGGGTTATGCTAGCACATGAAAAATAGAGCATTTACAATAATTGTGAAAACCGTGAAATTAACATTGTATACATATTTCATTGCATACAGTTTTAAAGATAAATTCGAAGTTTTCGATTAGTTTTTGTCGGGATATAAAGGACCTACCGCGCGCCGCCATCTGGTTAGTAACATCTTCTGACAATCGCAGATATGTACTTGTGCCCTATTCCATTACATCAATCCGTAATATTATAACCTTGATGATTGAACTCAGCCCGAGGTTCAAATTAACAATATATTATTTTAGTTCTTTGTTCTGAAAAGGAAAAGAAGTGTACCCATCGCGCATAAAAGCTTCTTTCAAAATGTTGGGCATTACTTGTAAATTTGCCATTAAAATTTTTACGGTATGAAGCAGATAAGAGTTGTTACTAAAATTGCAAACTAAAATCCACATGAGGAAGGTAAATGAGATGGAAAGAATCACGTAAAACTAACTTTGAAATCATTTCACGTTTGCCTATACGAAACGATGAAATTCCAAAACAAATTATGCAAGTTTTTAAATGAATTGTAAAAAAGATAAAGTTCTTGTTACTTGTAATTTATTATAATTGTAAAAACCGCCGGTAAAAGTAATACAATTTGACTTAATTAAATTCCTACTATTAGTTTATTCTCTCCCTTGTTCACATTTTCAATTGTTAGTATTTTTATTGCTCCACTATTACCAAAGCTTTTTTCTAATATGTGTTCAGTTTTAAAATAAATTAACAGAGCCATCAATTGAACGTTCACGTAAAAGTTCAAGTTAAAGGTTTCTTTCTATATAATCGGTTTACGAAGTTTCTGAGAGATGGCGTATGAAATGACTTTATTCTATTTGTTGTATCACTTCTTTTTATAAGTAATGCGTGTTATAAATACGTCTATAAACGCTAGGTTAAATTGAATTATATCGACATGTTCAAAATGCTTCAGTTTTATTAACAAAAAAAAAACGATTTATGTTAAGGTTTGCCTTGAACAGTGTAGTTTAATTTTAAAGGCTTAAAATCATTACCGAACGTGTCCGTCTCATGACAAAAAAGTTTTATAGGCGTAAGCATTGATTTACTACACCAGATTTCACAGTCTACGTCAACTCTACATCTGTGTTTACAACGAATAGGACACGATTTTTTTCCTTTCAACATATGACGAAGAAGCAATGAGCACGTGTTTATTAGGAACAATTTATTTTTTACATTCGATTATTTTCTTAGAACTTAACATTTACTCGTTTCACTTGTTCAATCAAAGAGGTATGGGCACAATGATATTTACTCAATGTTGACTAAATTAAATTCGATACATCTATATATATGTATACATATATAGAAAAAATATTCAGGTATCTATTGACTCATCACGATTTCTCTGGAACCATAAGGAGTAGACATGAAATTTGGTAGGAATATTTCTTTTGCCGAGTAGAGGTCAACTAAGAACGGATTTTGCGAAATGCCACCGGGGGGTTTGCGGGGCGGTGTGCGGGGGTATTAATTTATGAAATTGAAATTTTTACATTAAATACAATTCAACAAATATAAGTGAAATTTGGTACACGGATAATCTAGAGCCTGAAAAAGGATTATAAGCTCATTGCAGTAATATACTGCAAATAGCTCATTGAAGTATTTATACGTTTGTTTCTTATTTGTAAATCAATTAGCCTAAATTAATGAAAATGTTAAAAAAAAACATGCTACCAAAAAAACTTTTCACGCAGACGAAGTCGCGGGTTCAGCTACAGGAACACAGATCTCTTTGCTTGGCGGTACATTTTTGCTGATAAGCTGACGGCCAAAGGTTCACAACATTCCAGACTCAGAGAAATTTGAAAATGCTATTTCCTAAACTTAATCGAACACATAACCTCTACAAACGAGTTTTAACACCACTGCGCCAGTAAAACAAATTTAAATAGAACATTTTAATTTTCAAATGGCTCTCCTATAAAATGATCAGTATTATTCCAAAGCAGTGATAACTCAAAGTTTAAGATTATCTTACAAAATATATATCTAATTGCCGTGTGAATTGTTATTTTCATCTATGAGAAATTTGAGTGACTCTCAAGCAGGTTTTCACACCCCAAAAAAGTAATCTATCACCCAGAAGTCGAATATTGTTTATACATCTTATCAGGATGATAAGTATTTTAAGGGAGATTGCATTATCAGAGGCTAACGATTTTTAATGTATTTAGACCGTTATATAAATAACGAATGCTTTCATTATTCCTACGTTCTAGCAATTTCAATGAGCCAGCATATAGCTTTGCGTTACTTCCAAATGATTTAACATAAACAAAGAATAAAATCTATGTTGATATGACTTAACAATAAAATAATTGAAACTCGTGCATTCTCGTGTAAAAACCATCGCGGATTTGAATACTGGGCAGGCACCGTTAGTTCCCTAAAAAAAACCAAGCTTACATGTTTGATTGTTCAATAGATCATTGTGCTTTTTGACAAAGTAAAACATCGTGAGGAAACCTGCATATCCCAACCAACAATTAAAGCTGGGGTATGTTAATCCAAAGAGAAGCAGCGTGAGTCTGTGCTCTTAAAACTTCTCTTCTATGATTTAGGAGACCCGTGCCTACACTAATTGGCTGCTTTTGGCCCTTTTATATATATCAAGTTACATAAGAAATGTTATACTCATTAGGTTTTTCAATTCCAACTACTAGTTCACACTCACTATATGTTGTATATCTTTTTCATATCTTAAATCGATAATCAAATATTATTTTTATTCATCCATTCACTCACACTCAAATAGATTTTTCGAAACTCGTAATTAGATATTTTTTTCATATATTAAGTAACAAGCTGAACCCGCGACTTCCTCTGGGTTGAATGTTTCTTTCATAGGTTTAAATGGGTAGCATTTTTATTAATTTAGGAAATCTGCTGTACAAATAAAAAACATACGTATAAATACATAAATGAGTTATTTGTTGTGTTTTACTGCAGAGCTTATAGGCTTTTTTTTAACCTTTTTCAGGCTCTAGATTAGTCAATCACTCTACAAAACTTTTCTATAAATTTGTGTATTCTATAATATAACAATAATATTCTATCAAGATCTTAAAAACAACGCAATTATTGTTACTCATGTTCACAAGTTTCAAAATTTCAAAACAACTTCGTAAAAAAATAGTTACAGTTGCACGAAAACTATTGTAGTAAGTATTATTTATTGAAAACAATGTCATAAAGTGGGATAACAAATTTCGGGTAGCGTTATTTGATCCATTATTTTGAAAGTTAGCTGTTATAATTTGCCACGTGTATTGTGAACTTATGGATTGATTTATGACTGTATATCTTGATCGTTATTAATATTTACTAACACTGAAAAATAGAGATCGGTTACTGTATGTTACTTCTAATTCTTTGTTTTGGCTTAATATATAGTACAAATTTATAAGCAATATTATAAAGTTGTATATAAGCTTTTCCATTTCCAACAATTATGGTATAAAAACAGTAAGTACAGCCTATTAACGTTCCTCTGCTGGGTACATGGAGAGGTGGTTTTAGAAGCTGCGTCACTGTGGGTTGACGGGTAACATATATCCCAGAACTTTTCCGGGATTTGCAGGTTTACTGAAAAGTACATGGCTTGAAATGGATAAAAAATGGACCAACCCTGTAAATTTCTACGTATAAAGAGGAACTTAATGGTGTCTGTCTAGGATTCAAACCCATAACTTATCTGAACAATAATCTACGCGTCTTACCACTAGTCCAGCATGGCTCTGCTTAATGAACAATAGATCTAACGTAAAAATAACCACAAAATAGGAGAGTCCGTACATGAACTTTGTCGAATGCTGAATTAAATTGTTGCGATAAAGATGTTTTTTTCTATGTTCAAAAATAAGTTGATTTCTAAATTTAATTCAACAGATCACAAATTTAAGTCGTAGTCCCGTGATAGTAAAATAATGAAGTTTACTAATGGTAAAAAATCTGCGTTAACCTATCCTGATAAAGTTTTAGGTAAATAATTGATTCTACATCGGGAATTTTTTTTTAATACACGAGAGGTAATTCGCGTACGTCTTGATATAATATAAAAAGTTTATGTATACTTAATACATGACGGATAAAATTTTAGATAACATCACATAATTTTAGATAAGTACACAATAAAAACTACTGCCTCATTAGTCTAATGGTTAGCATGTTCGACGACATGAGATCCGGAGTCGTGCGGATTCATAATCGATATTGAGTTTTCTATTAGGATTTTCTCAATATTTGTCCGAAGTTGGGAAGTTGGTGTTGTGATCCACCCCCGTGCCTTGGCGAGCACGTTAAGCGGCAACTGATCTCTCTTCGGTCGTGTCGGATTACCGTCACATCGGACCATGAGAGTGAAGAAATAGAGAGTGCACTTATGTACTATGCCTGCCAATCCGCAGTGGAGTACTGTGGTGGGTCTATGCTCTAAAAACCCTCTCTCATATGAGTGGGAAGACCTGTGCCCAGCAGTGAGACGTTAATGTGCTGTTACTTACGTTACGTTCCGCAATAAAAGGTTGAAAACTTTATGTTTCCTTATGTTAAAAACATACGTTTAAATGAGCAAATATTTGTTTAATTTTACAAAGGCTCTCTTGTATAATGAGTTGTTTTTTAAGTGGTGTTAGTAATCTTCTAAGGCAGTGATATGTCTTTTTTCACCATTACTCATCCCGATTAAACCTAAATTCTAATCAGTAATGTGGAATTCGCTGGCATTCCAGAATACCCACTAGAACCCATCGATAACTTCTCCACCATTTAGTGGAGCACCAGGAGTTGTGCGTTGTGGTTCAAATTCGGACATTATCATTTATACAAAATGTGCAATATAATAATGTATGTAATATAAAGGTGCGATAACACTAGACGCAATCGAGAAAGTTTGTTGAGGCCATTGGCTGAGGAAGTCATAAACAGCCCAGAATGCAGATAGCTGTCATCTGTGACGAGCCCGCCCACGCTATTTCTGCTTCCAACGACGCGCCGGCGCTGCCCCCTCCCTCGCCTTTTAGTAATCCGACATAAATTCGCGAACTTTATGTTAGGCATTTCTTATATTGATGCATATTACGTATATGGGCCAATGTAACAATTTGATCATTTTCAATTTCTTATGTTACATACAACCGTTTACTCTATTCGATAATATGCACTAAAAACACACAGTTAGGGGTAAAGTACTGTTTAAGAGTTTTTATTAAATAGTTGTGTATTTGCTCATTGAGCCTTAAAGATAGGACCTATTAATACAAGAAATAGCTGAAATTCAGTTACAAATGACATGTTCTTTTATTATTGTGTATTTCGTGATATCGCAGGAATATGGTAAATCTGGGACCGTCTACATTGCAAAAGGATTACACTAGTTTTATATTCCAAGTCAATCGCGTATACTGTTCAATATCTCGTTATGAGTGACTTAGAGGTATAAAATCATCTTCCTCATAAAATCAGCCTGTACCAAACGTAAGTAGAAACAATTTTTGTGTTTTATATATAGATAAGATGTTTTCCCATTCATATTATTAGTTCACATTCTTTGTATACATTTAAATCTTATCCAAATATTGTATTATCGTCAATAAAACTTTTTTTCAACATCCACACAACTTAAAATATATTTATTTATATTTTGTAATGGATGACGGTGGTTGATACAGGTTTTTCAAATATTACTTCATTAATAAAAGTTATTTTTCTGATAATTGTACAGCTCTATTGAAAGCTTACATTTAAGTAAGCTTTCAATAGATTAAAGGTTTATTCTATGAAATGAGTTTAAAAGTAGTCGCTAGATAGCGTTTGAATAAACATTAGTTTTTTTTTAATATTTCTTATCGTTAAAACAGTGAGAGTAGAGTAAGTATATTATATATGCATAATGTTTTATTACTTTTTGAATAAAAGTATCTATTGACGGAAATTCATTTCTTCATGTGTACAGTAACAGACTGTAAAAATCTTTCGTCGTCACTGCACTGCCTCTTAAGCACCCCCAAACGCCGTTATCTTTACAGTCAATTTAACAACCATCATAAAACAATTAATGATGCTATAAAACATTACGGTAGCATCACTACAATAATTATACTGGCGTACGACTTTGCTTATCGAAAGAACAAATTTGTAGATAGGCATAACAAATGGACACCTTCTTTAAGTTTTAACCCATGGGAAAGTATAAAATTATGATTCTCTTGTACTGTCACGGTAGATATTTTTGAAGACAAAACTTAAGACGTATTTAGTCGGTATTGTAAGCTCTCGGCTATGTAAAGCTCGTGAAAGTAAAATTGGCTACCGTGGATTAAAGTAGCTAGAAAATTAACGTGTCAGTGTTTCATTTCAATTCATTATTTAAAATGATATTATATATATGAGCTGACCCAGCAAACCTTGTTTTGCCACATTATAACTATTATCGCAATAAAAAAATAGGGGTTGATGATAGAAAGGTGAAAATTTTGGGTTGTATGTATTTTTGAATGCTATATCCTAAAAATAAATTTTAGGGGTCTCTTAACATTTAGGGGGATGAAAATAAGATGTCGCCGATTCTCCACCCTAGCTGATAAGCACGCTAAGATTCACAAAAATCGGTCGAGCCGTTACGGAGGTGTTCAACTTCTCAAACCGTGACACGAGAATTGTATATATTAGATATTAATGTATAAATTAACTTCGCTTTGGTGTTATTTTCACTAATGTTGTGTTCACTTAAGCATACACCAAGTTTAGTTATAAAGAAAGTAATAGATAATTGATCATATGGTGCACCAAACTGATCTCCTTATTCCCTGGGCTTTTGGTTTCCACGACCGCGTAACGAAACGCAGCAAAGTCGTCTATTTCACTAGCTAACATGCTTTAAAAGTATATCCCCGGTCGAACGTGCACAATAACAAACTACAGTTAACGACCTACAAATGCTTGGTTCTACCACGAAATTAATAAAATAAACTGATTGAAATAGAAACAATTCATATAAAATTAAAAGTGTGTGCGTACAAAGTACACGTCTGAAGTGAAACTTCTCTGACAAACAAATTTTTAAGTCTTGTTTATATTTATAATAATCTAATACTTTAGATTTCCGAGACTTAGAGCGAGGGAAAAAGGGAGATATGTTAGGAATTTAATGAATTTAATTGTCATTAATATTGTCAAAAATTAATACAAATAATTTATTGGAATCTCAAATGACGAATTGTAAACTAAAATACCACGTGTTTTTGTTAATATTAGAAATTATTTATTAAATTTTGTTTTTAAATTTACATTTTAGAAAAGAGAATTTATTAAATATTTTTATTTTATATTTTATGAAAAACAGTATATTAAATGACGAGTGGCAAATTAAAATGCCACATGTTATTTGTAAATATTAAAACTACCTAACCTTTAAACGAATTAGCTTAAAAAACGCTGCACATCTTCGTGATTTCATCCGTAAAAATTTTACCCTCACGGGTCTAAAGAATTTTCACTTCAACAATTACTAGCGCAATTTAGTTGTGTAATTTTTGGAAATTAAATTAAATAATGAATTGATATTTGAAAAAAATATATATAATTATATTAAAAGTATTACGTAGTGAAGTTTTACGCTTGACGTGATTAAGACGACCGATTTCAAAGAAAATGAAATTGATATCAAATCGATCTCCGAAAAAGTTGTCTTTATAGATCAAACTCTCTTAATAGGAACTAGCGAATTGTAGCGGAAAATGAAGTAATAGTCTCAATTAAAGAAAATGCGCAAACTGCTACAAAATGATTTTATTTATTACACTTCAATTTCGATTTTACATAGACTGTTTAAAGAAATGAATTTGTTTCACTATCTACAGCAATGTCATCAATCATTTATGAAATTTATCTAAAAATTGAAAATAGTTATCTAAAAGTTGAAAATTACAGCACACCTGGCGCAAATGTTTCTTCCCTGGGAAAATTTGAAATTCAAAGAAAGGGTGGTGATATCGGACAATTTTATCAAGTGAAGGTATTGATCGTCGTCTATTTGTTTATAGATAAAGGGTTTAAAAGATCAACTTAAAAAATCAAAAACTAATATAAAAATTTTTAGTTTCAGAATCTAAAATAGACTTTGTATTCTTAAAAAAAATGGGTTAAAATTTATGTTGTATATATAGTAAAAATATTTTAACTTTTGATTTTCTTAATTTTCAACCCGCAAAGTTTCTAAGTATTTTTCATAAGCAGCTATAAATGTTATTTCGGTGGAACTGTGCTGTAATTAAGTATATTAGTTTAAAATCCTAACTCGTGTTAGGGAAAAATTATGAGAGTAAATTTTTACGATGCGTGTGCACAACGTCACAAAAACCCGACACCCTGAGGTTAGCTATAGTCAACATTTTAGTTTTTTTAATATCTTATAATTATATAATACCTTAATTATTTTATTATATTACTTGTTAGATATATTGTAACATTGAAAATATCAACGTGACATTCCTATCAAAATTATAACTTTCAGACTCAAATATAGAAAACAGATTATAAACTATTTATATCCAATGAAAGTTAGTTTACGTTTATTGTTTTCGAATCTTTGGCCTTTGCCTTGCATTGAGTGAACGAATGATGGATGTATTTAATTTGACAAGCAACAAAAACTACGGCGTGGATTTATGGTTAAAAACTGTTGCTTATATCCTATTTTGCATTTTTTTATGCAATCAAGCGTGTATTTCAATAAGATGTTAAATAAAGATAATGACCGATAATTTAGAAAACAGAGTAAAAATGGCGAACGCGCCAAAAATAAAATAAAATATAANACCTCTTTGCTCGGGCAAACCCAAATCGTTTTTAGGGATAAAATTCAGATTCCAGTTCATAAAACCACATTTTTTAATAAAAACATCTGTGTTATAGCTATCAAAATATATAATAAGTTACCTCAGAATGTACGAAAATGCCATAACATCAACATATTTAAAAAAATTTGAAAGACTTTTTAATTTTTAACATTTTATAATATTGCAGAATTTTTCTCAATTAAGTTTTATATACATTTACGTTGTAAATTTATTTTAATGTGTATAGATTTAAATTTTGGTTTTATAACACTGCATTGTATTGCACGCCACATAGGCATTGAATTGCAATAAAGAATTTTTGAATTTTGAATCGATCTCCGAAAAAGTTGTCTTTATAGATCAAACTCTCATAATAGGAACTAGCGAATTGTAGCGGAATACGAATTAATAGTCTGAATTGAAAAAAATGCGCAAAATGCTACAAAATGATTTTATTTATTACACTTTAATTTCGATTTTATATAGACTTGTTTAAAGAAATGAGTTTGTTTCACTATCTACAGTAATGTCATCAATCACTTATGAAATTTATCTAAATCACATTTCAAAATATACTTGGTGTTGAAAATTACAGCACACCTGGTGCAAATGTTTCTCCCCTGGGAAAATTTGAAATTCAAAGAAAGGGTGCTGATATCGGACAATTTTATCAAGTGAAGGTATTGATCGTCGTCTATTTGTTTATAGATAAAGAGTTTAAAAGGTCAACTTAAAAAACCAAAAACTATGATATCGCTGCTTTGGATAAATAATTTCACAATTAACAATTTTAAATATGTTTAGTTTCAGAATCTAGAATAGCCCATGTTTTCTTTAAAAAAATTGGGTTAAAATTTATGTTGTATATATAATAAAAATGATATACGAGTATTTTAACTTTTGTTTTTCTTAATTTTCAAACCGCAAAGTTTCTAAGTATTTTTCATAAGCAGCTATATATGTTATTTCGGTCGGACTGTGCTGTAATTAAGTATATTCGTTTAAAATCCTAACTCGCGTTAGGGAAAAATTATGAGAGTAAATTTTTACGATGCGCGTGCACAACGTCACAAAAACCCGACACCCTAAGGTTAGCTATAGTCAACATTTTAGTTTTTTTAATATCTTATAATTATATAATACCTTAATTATTTTATTATATTACTTGTTAGATATATTGTGACATAGAAAATATCAACGAGACATTCGTATCAAAAATTTAACCTTCAGATTCAACTATAGAAAACAGATTATAAACTATTTATATCCAATGAACGTTAGTTTACGTTTATTGTTTTCGAATCTTTGGCCTTTGCCTTGCATTGAGTGAACGAATGATGGATATATTTGATTTGACAAGCAACAAAAACTACGGCGTGGATTTATGGTTAAAAACTGTTGCTTAAATACTAAATTGCATTTTTTTTATGCAATCAAGCGTGTATTTCAATAAGATGTTAAAAATTGCGCTAAATGTTGTGCTATCCAATGATAATGACCCATAATTTAGAAAAGAGGAATAGTAAAAATGGCGAACGCGCCAAAAATAAAATAAAATATAACTTTATTAACATGAAGATATAACGAAGCTGCTAGTTATCAAAATGTTAAGACACTAATAAACGTTTGTAAGACTTTTTAATATAATGTTAACGCTTTAATTGAAGTGCTCCAAGGACAATGGAAAATGACTTTGATATTAACACAGAAAACACGTCGTTGGCGGAATAATTGGGCCCGATTGGCACCAATAAAAGCCATAAATTAAGGAAGAAGAAGATGTTAAATAATTGCGCTAAATGTTGTGCTATCCAATGATAATGACCGATAATTTAGAAAACAGGAAGAGTAAAAATGGCGAACGCGCCAAAAATAAAATAAAATATAACTTCATTAACATGAAGATACAACGAAGCTGCTAGTTATCAAAATGTTAAGACACTAATAAACGTTTGTAAGACTTTTTAATATAATATTAACGCTTTAATTGAAGTGCTCCAAGGATAATGGAAAATGACTTCGATATTAACACAGAAAACACGACGTTGGCGGAATAATTTGGCCCGATTGGCACCAATAAAAGCCATAAATTAAAGAAGAAGAACAAGACCGATAATTTAAAATTTCCGAGATAAAGTTTATGCATATGATTGTTTGAAAAGATTTTTATTTTGTTACCCCAAAGAAGTATAACTTCCAACGCGTGTACATAAGGACACACACACACACACTTTTTTTTATTTATCTGATCAAAACCGGGAAACCAACTTTAATAATACACTTCCCAGGCGTGCAAACAATTACATCAATAAAATATATTTAGATAAAGAGTTTTTGTAATATCTGATTTTTTTATTTCTCGAACCGTGGTGTATTTCAGTAAAATAATATACGAGGTGTGTTCAAAAAGTATCGCGAATTTTGAATTTTCGCGGGTTACGTATATTCGAATTTCGAATTTTTTGTGGCGTTATGTTGGTACTCATGTCTCTCACTTATGCCGACAAGCTCGGCCATTTTGAATGTTCATTTAATTGTTGACAGCTGCTTTGCTTGCACGTGTTTTGGATCGTCTTCGATTTTTACCTATTCAAAAAAATGGATCAAAGAACCTGTATCAAATTTTGTGTGAAAAACGAAATTAAGTGCGCGGATGCATTCCGAATGTTGACTGTGGCATACGGAGAAGCTACCTTGGACCGAAGCAACGTTTATCGGTGGTACAAAATGTTCTCAGAAGGCCGAGAAGATGTGAACGACGAAGAGCGTGCCGGACGCCCGAGCACTTCAACAACAGACGAAAAAATTAATGAAGTGGAGAAAATGGTATTGGCCAATCGTCGAATCACCGTTAGAGAAGTTGCTGAGGACCTAAACATATCGATTGGCTCGTGCCATTCGATTTTTATCAATGATTTGGGCATGAGACGGGTCGCCGCGAAATTCGTACCAAAATTGCTCAATTGTGACCAAAAACAGCATCGCATGAACATTGCTAATGAGATGTTAAACTNAACTAAAAGTTGAAAATAAACTCCTAATGTATCCTTGATAAACAAAAGTCATACGTTAAGTCAAATCCCAAGTTGATAACGTACTCAATACATGTTTCAAGGATGTGTTTATAATAATGTCGGTAATTCTATGCGCCCCAAGAGTGATGGGTGCATGAGAAAACATCTGTGTCCACATCGCTACTGATAACGTCCACTCGGCTCTATCTACGTCAATAATGTACCTACCATAGCTTGGATCTAATTGACCCGTTAAAGTTTTCCATTGAATCACTAGAAGCGTAACTCGTGCATGCTGAATAATTGAAATAAATACAGAAAACACGTCGTTGGCGGAATAATTGGGCCCGATTGGCACCAATAAAAGCCATAAATTAAAGAAGAAGAAGACCGATAATTTAAAATTTCCGCGACAAACTTTATGCATATCATTGTTTGAAAGGATTTTTATTTTGTTACGCCAAAGAAGTATAACTTCTAACGCGTGTACATAAGAACACACACACACTTTTTTTTTATTTATCTGATCTAAACCGGGAAACCGACTTTAATAATACACTTCCCAGGCGTGCAAACAATTACATCAATACAATATATTTTGATACAGAGTTTTTGTAATATCTGATTTTTTTATTTCTCGAACGGTGGTGTATTTCAGTAAAATAATATACATTATCATTATGTCTATACTATAAAGCCTACTGGGGCATTCCCGTATTATACGTTTGAATGTAGGTATTTTTGTGCGCATAATATGTGTTGATAAAACATACAACTTCTGTGAATGCAGTCCGATTACTGTTCCAATATAGTACCGGATGTTTGCATAAAATAAATAATGTTATAAAATAACATCGTTTTAGAATATCGTATTAATAACAAAAAGAATTTCACTTAGGTTTTGCTTAAAGAACACCACTCTCGGAAAAATTTTACTTGCCTGTTCTTTTCGGTATAAACTTTTAACCATCATGTATGTGTAAAGTTTAAGAAGGTCAATCTAAATGTTTAAATCTATCTATAGCCATAATACATATAATATATGAAAGAAACAAAGACAAACATTAATTTCTTACACACCGTGAATCGCGTACAATTTTTGTTTAAGTATAAATTTGTGTAGTGGTGTGATTCAGAAAAGGTGACCACTCACGACTTATATAGGATTAATATAATAATCTTATTTATATTAATCCTATATATATCCTGTGTAACGTTTTGCACAGCCCATTCCATTTCATAACTCAGTTAAACAAGTTACGTATGTACATACATATGCAGATAATAGTTAATGTAAGTCTTAATAAGTTTATTTTTAATATGTTCCTTTTAAAGGCCTATAATTCTTTCTTCCTTTCAGTTTCCAGATATTGTTCTATACACTGTCAATAATATCAGTATGATTTCGTACAATAAATTCCTGATTTCTTTTGCTGCAATGCAAATTAATAAGCAGGATTGTGAACTAAAAGTTGAAAATAAACTCCTAATGTATCCTTGATAAACAAAAGTCATACGTTAAGTCAAATCCCAAGTTGATAACGTACTCAATACATGTTTCAAGGATGTGTTTATAATAATGTCGGTAATTCTATGCGCCCCAAGAGTGATGGGTGCATGAGAAAACATCTGTGTCCACATCGCTACTGATAACGTCCACTCGGCTCTATCTACGTCAATAATGTACCTACCATAGCTTGGATCTAATTGACCCGTTAAAGTTTTCCATTGAATCACTAGAAGCGTAACTCGTGCATGCTGAATAATTGAAATAAATACATTTTTTAAATGTGCGGCTCTTTGGTTTCATTCAAGTAGTATTTCAGTTGAAATAAAACCTAATGAGATATCTCACGACTGGGCCCGTAGACAACGTAACTTGCGAAGATTGCTAATGCTTAAAAATGTGTGGGAATGACGTTTAATTTTTCGATAAGTTTCGAAATGAAACGTCATTACACTACATTTATTAAGCGTTAACAATTTCCGAAAGCGACGTAGTCTAAGGGCCCAGAAGTGTTAACTTCATTTAGGCTAAGTTATTAATACAAAATACAAATATTTTACTATGTCCTATATTCAATTAATAACATATATAACAAGAATTGAGTGTAAATTATTATCACTAACGTATTGTCAGAAGTGGAAAATTAACTAATGTATTAAAATATAGCAGTAACGCCTGTCTATACTGAGTTTACTTGAACGAGCGTTGAATAGCCGAGTGATTCAGCTTAATCTCATGCAATACTCACAAAATAAAGAATAAAGTGCGACTAATGAAATTTCACTTCAAAAAATTACCACTAGCGCTATATTAAACTAAAATGCTAGGAAAAATCGTATTTTGATTTTAGAATTTCATTATTCAATTAGAAAATATATAAGCAAAGTGTTTAAAGACTAAAGTTTAAATTTCATGATAAGGGATTATATTTCGAAACACTGCATTTTCTTACAAATATTATAAATACGAAAGTAACTCAATTTTTATGTCGCGCTTTCACGCGCGCGATTTGAATTAAATTTGGTACATAGATCGTCTACAGCCTGAGAAAGGACATTGGCTACTTTTTAACATAGACTCAGAACGAGTTTCCCATATTCACACGGAATACGGATATATAAGCGAAAAATAACCGCTTAGGTAGATAGATAGATGTATACTTTATTGAACACCACAGAAATAGGACAAAAGAAAAATACAATAACTTACTGCGAGAATATTCACCAGATTGATTTGACAAAAACTACTGGACCGATTTCAAATTTTCTTTTCACCATTATAAAGCAGCATTTTCACTATGCGATATAGCCTTTATTAATTAAAAAAAATAGGGATCCCTAGGAAAAATACATTGATGTAACCCATGGTGTCAAACAAAATATCTGTTATATGCGAAAACTGTTGAAGAAAGTGTTCTACAATATTACAGAATGTATTAATAATATTTAAAACAAAAAAGTCCGCAATATCATATGTTCAACTATTTTAGTTATGCCACTATAATTGTATATTTTTACGTTTTAAAAGTTAATAAAAGTGCCGGCAATAATAAAACCATATTGATCATACCTCTGACCATTACAATACCTGTAAAATGTTTTTAGCTTACTAAAAACGGACATTCAAATCAAAAGATACAACGAATTTTAAAATCTCAATCTATGGAGACGAAGGTATCTCGAGTCGAACTCCANTATGTCAAATGTTGTGTATAAAGAAGTTCTGAGACAATAAAGTATTACGAATAAAACTCTTTTCTAATATTATACAAGAATTTTTAATGATCAAGCTAAATAGCAGAGTATTTTAAATTGTCTATTATCGGACATTCTACGTAAATGATGTTACGAATTTAAAAATGTATTACGTATATATTTGTTGTAGTAGTAAGTAAAATCTGTATAATGATTAGATTATCAACGTAAGTATGTATCTAATAATCTGAAAGGCAGTAAGTAAAAACTAACTGAAATAAAGCTTTTCTATCTTCTAACAAATAATAAATTTATAGTCCGACTTCGTAAACTTTACACTGAGATCGGTCCCGATCCCGAGATCGATGTCTACGCGGGTGACACCGTTGGCAGTGCTAGTATGTAAAAAAGGAATAGTAATCAGAGCTCATTTGCGTTCTAACCGTGAGATATATCCCATATGTAGGTAAAATCAACGTGGTAACTGATCGCGAATAACGTTTAGCAAGTGGAAGCATTCCAAATAAGTACATAGTCGGTAATGAAGAACGGCTGGTGTTAACCGCGCGCATTACCGCCCGTCCGCTAACAGACACTCGCCGCCCGCCGCAGCGCAACCAGATTACACACTGTCAATATTTGAATACTAGAACCTCGAGGAAAATTAGTGGCATCGCCTACTGTATTACTCGAATTAACGTGTAAATTTATATATCAAATGTAAAACAAACCACACATTTGAATGGCCTAAAATCAAAGTAAAAATCGACGGACTGTATCTATAAAGTCAAGTAAAACAGGTAGGGCAAGTAGCGGCCCATTAACGTCCCACTAGAGGCACAGGACTCCTCACTACTACCTCAACAAAACTTACACATTATTTATATCTGTTCTTTATGCACGTTCTTTATATATTATTTAGGCAATCTGTCATTGAACTATTTTAAGCATAAAAGAAATGTAAAACAATTTAAAAAATGTACGCTATTTGTCTTGCAGGCTTTTACAGAACTTTTGAATCGTCAAATATAGTTTTATCCATATATTATTTCCAATGTAAGATTGTTGATGATATTAAAGGATGACTTAGAATCTAAAGTTACGAGTTAGTTTATTAACAATATAGTTAAATTTGTATTTTAGAATGATGTCCAACCATGAGAATAAGAAAGATCAATCTGGTAAATTAGTCTAATAAGACGAATTTGCACTAGAAATACAATTGATTTTGAGATTTCCCAAAGACTCAAACGATAAAAAACATCGTTAACATCGAATACGAGTCAATTCCGCCATATTTATATAACTGCTTCATTTTGGCTGAATGAAATCCACCATTTCTACGATTTTTTATATATATAAAAAAGCATTAAATCTATTCTTTCCATAAAGACAAAAACATTTTTATTGCATTTCTGTGTAAAATGCAAGGTTATTTGAAAAAAAGGTACAGGTAGCTGCCCACTGGAATCCCATTGATGGGCACAGACTCACTCATAGGAGAGAGAATTTTAGAGATCAACCACGCTGCTCTGCTGCGGGTTGGCAGGCATAGTAAATAAGAGTAACACTCTCTATTCCTTCACTCTCATAGTCCGATGTGACGGGAATCCGACACGACTGGGGAGAAAACAGGCGTAGTACCAACGAATCTACCATCAACTTCCCAAGTTTGGCCAAATATTGAGAATTTCTTAACTCTCAATATTGATTTTTCGATTCACCCGACCTGGTACTCGAACTAAAGCCATGACTTAACTTTGCAAAATAATCATCTAAATTACAAAAACATCTATACTGTCAATTAACTTTTTATACTTATGAGTCACTGAAATGATGCTGTGTAAGATGTACGCTAACAGGTTTGCACAGTACGGTCTTAGACTGGATCATCATATACTCTAAAGTAAGACCACCGTCAAGTGCTAATTAATCAGCAATAAATTTGTCCTTAGACTAGTCTTTGACAACAATTTTACATTAATAAAATTGATTGAAGCTATATATTTTTACAAAACTGGAACTTTTTCTAAAAATCTTTGAAATTGATATGTTCCTCAACTGTCTAATATATCACGTATAATACTTATGTACGTGTGATATGATTCCATTCTCAGCAAGACAAATTTACTAAATTATATTGTCTTATTTCACTAGATCTGGATTGGCTCGGATCGTGACTTGTTACCACTCTATCTGCAAAAATGTTGCGTTGAGGTACAATGCCATGTAGATACTGTTACGCTCATTCAGCCTCGATCAATTCCCACAAAATAAAGTAAATAACGCGCCTAAAGAAATTTTTAAATTCAAAAAGTTAACTGGAGTTCAGAAGTCATACATTCACATGTAGCAAATACGACCCGAGCGATCGAAATGCTCTGTGTACACAGGGTGTGGATGCGGCACCTGTGAACGTGTTTACACCCCCACTTACAGTGCAGGCTACAATAGATATGCAAACTGTTTGCTTGCACCGGCACTGCCGGCCTAGGCGAGGAAATCTTAATCTACCAAAGAGGTTTCAATTGTTATGACTCACTAACTTACAACTTTGTTTCAAATATATAGGTAACTAGCTAACCCGCGCAACTCCATCTGCGCCTCATAAGAAAGACAGAAAAGGAACAAATATGGTTATCATAAAAAAGGTTATAATCAACCAATAGTAAAAGACATTTAGTGTCGCAGCCTTTCTTTTTTCAAATTTTAAAGGGGAACAATTCTGTCAAACATGATTTTTGCGAAATTTTAACCATTTACAGAGCGCACGTAGTAGAAGCTCTCACAGCGAAAAGCCCCAATTTTGAAACATTCTATATAACTGCACCGCTCGTATTGAAGATAGCGTAATAATATATAGCCTATAGCCTTCCTCGATAAACGGGATATTTAATACTGAAAGATTTGTCCAAATCACACGAGTACTTCCTGAGATTAGCGCGTTCAAGCAAACAAACTCTCCAGCTCTATGATATTAGTATCGATGTGTGTGAAATATCGATTACTGAACGTTTTTTTTACTTACTACAATACCTATGTGATGCTATAGTTTAAGATGATAGTGCGCTGATCTGGTAAATCATAATTTATCTTTACGTATTTATTGGTAAGATAGTAGCTAAAGGCGAAACCCCCCAGTCCAGGCAAATTCGTAAATACAATTTCTTCAATTTGCCTTGATAGGAATTGAACACCGTGACCTTTGTTAGCATAGTGGGTGCTCGCACCATTATTTTCTATACAATAGAATTATTTTATCGTCAAATTTGACAACTTTGTACCGATAGAATTTATTCCTAAGTTTAATGTTATTGTTTCAATGCAATAGGTGAAATAATAATTGCTTTGTTGTAAATATTGAGTATCTTTAAAATAACGTGTAAAATTGCAACTGGTTTGTAAAACTAAATAAATACAGCAAAGAAAATCAATGATATCTAATATATATTAATATTTCTTAATGTTATCCAAAATGATGGGATGAAGATTTCTTAGGAACTCCCCCATATTGAGATAAGCACCCCACAAAAGGTATGTTTGCAAGGCACTATCGCTTCACGCGGAAATAAACCGGTAACAGGAAGACGATAAAAATCATCATATATAAACTGCGCCTGCATTCGCAGTCAGTAATAAAAATGGATACTCTATTTTCATCAATCAACGAAATATTCAGAATATTGCTTTGCAGTTTTCGGAGATTAGGCTTAATTATTTTTCATATTTATAATTTATAACCATTATTTGTGGTTATGAAAAGTACCTCCTATTTCCAAATTTCAACCATGTTTGCAATTGAAAAGAAAACAAAAACCGTTTTCCTAATATCCTACGATACAGTTGCATTTTTATTACTGACAATATTTAAAGTTATTGGATATATAATAGTGTTGTAATTATATTAAAATACGAGAACAAGCGATTACACAATACAAAGTAGTAGTATTAATTACCTAATAAGTGTAAATTTGGAGTATTATGGAAGTTTTTTCTACGATCTATTCCAGGTGCGAACAATTTAACCCAAATAATTTGGGGAATAATGGTAATTTTACAAAAAAAAACTTTTTTCCAATTGCAACCAATTATGCAATAAACGAAGAAATGAGAATATTCGGTATGTATCAGAAATTGTCATAAACTACAGTTTGAAATAAATCAAACCCGTTGCACCCTTTTATAGAGCCTATTTATTTATCAACAAATAGTAGTTTTGAGGTACTTTCGATAATTCAAATTATAATAGAATCATCTTATTTTTAATCGAGAGACGTATGGCGTCCGTAAAGCGTATAACCTTTTACATTTATAAAAACGTATATATTATATTTGCGCATTAAGTATATAGGTAATTTAAAATAAAATATGTAAATTCTGAAGAAGCCGACAGAGGACAGGCAATTAATAAACAAGGAGCTGATAAGAGATAACAGTATTCAATAAGGCTCTACATCAAGTGTCGGTTTTACGAAGACGCCGACCTCGCGCCCCGTATCTTACAACTATAGTTTAAGATAGTATACAGTAGTTGTAAAGATGCCGTACTCATTACGGAATTTCTCAGTATATGGGGTCACATCCATTACTAATCTAAGACATACCGCATAATAAATTTATCTGCTCTTAATATTATATTCTAAGAATCGATTGCCGTTTGAACAACGTTTACGAAGTAGATTCATGTCAGGATATTAGGTTGGATGATGGGTTGGGTTTCATTATCTTAACGGTAAAATTGAATAACTAATAGTTTCAAGAAATGTGCTTTGAGAACAGGAATAATATAGTTAGTTGTAGGTCTATTATAATTGAGTTTACACCCTTTTTTATTTTTGCGCTCTCATTAACGTCTTTCCTTTTAGAAATTCTGACTATTAGTTCACACTCTACCTAAAACGAACGCTAAAACCAATAATCATTATCATACGTAGGTATTATTATCAACAGCAATTACTAATCAGGATGTAGGAATAAAGCTTATGTACGTACTATAGGTATTAACATATTTATCTATAAGACGTGACGTGAATTTTTATTGTAAAGAATGTTTCGTTTGTATATGTAGATTTCATAGAAATTTTACTTTTATTCAGTAAAATATTTGCATGGAAAGCTGATAACAGTGTAGACTAAATGTACAACGTGATTAGTTAGTTTATTACGTTATACGGCTTACTTTAAGACAGGGACCTTTTGTAGGAATAAATTTATTCGATTATATGCAAAATCCTTTTAGGAACAAATAATAATACAATTATGAAATTCAATTAGTTTTTTTTATTATAAAAAAAGTAGCAACCCATCAACGTCCCACAGCTGGGCACAAGCCTGCTCAATCCTAAGAGAGAGGGTTTTTCGAGCATAAACCCACCATGCTGCTCCTCTGCGGATTGGCAGGCACAGTAGACAAGTGCACTCTCTATTCCTTCACTCTCATACTCCGACGTGACGGGAATCCGACATGATCAGAGAGAGATCAGGCGCAGGACCAGCGGCTTAACGTGCTCTCCGAGGCACGGGGGTGGATCCCAACTTCGGGCAAATATTAATAGAAAACTCAATAATGATTTTTGAATTGGCCCGACCCGGAACTCAAACCCAGGACCTCGTGTCTGCAGTCGAATATGCTGACCACTAGACCAATGAGGCAGTTAAATTTTATTATATTTAGTATTTTATCATACCTTGTGCCATTTTCATAGACTTATAAGGTATTCTTCAAAATATGGTATTGCCATTAATTATTTATATCTAAAAATACGTTATACAAGTACTACCGAAGGAAACATTGTTGTTATACCTATTTACGAGGATAATCTGTCGAATATTATTCAAAACTTTTAAATGAAATGGATAACATTGACTTTATTCGTCGACTTCGATAATACATATTGTAAGGTTGATATTGTGATATAATGTTGTATCTCTCTTATAATTTAAAGTTATAAGAACGACGACAACACAATATAAAGAAGTTTTTTTTCTTAAAAAGAGAAAGTAAAAGTAAAATAGGATCTATAAGAAAAATACGTAGAATCAGGTTGGACTACTACTATAAATCAGTTATCGGGGTTAGGTATCGAAGAATATTTCTGTATCTATAAATAACACCTATACCAATATAAAATCAAAATATGTTATACGTAAAAAAATTAGATGAAAAAACAAGACATTGATAGTATTTCAAAGCTCTTGAATCAAACAAATCAAAATATTGTTTATTCAAGTAGGCTCTAAAATTACTTTTGAATCGTGACTAGTCTGTCCGTTGGTAACAAATATACCACCGGTTCGGAAAGTTGATTCCGCTGAGAATAAACCGACAAGAAACTCAGCGGTTACTTCTTTAGATATGTTTGGTAGGTAACAATATGTTTTGCTTTCATGTGCAACTGGCATCAACCCCAAACATCTTTGTCCCTTAAATAATCTTCAACATTATAATACGCCTTGTGTAATAGAACGTTTATAACATATTTCTTAAAGCTATGTAAAGGCAAGACTAGAAGTGATCAAACCGAATCGCTTCTTCTTCTTCTTTAATTTATTTCTTTTATTGGTGCCAATCGGACCCAATTATTTTGTCAACGACGTTTAGACAGGGAGAGACACGTATAGATTTTGGTTGGTATAATATGAATACCGCAATTAAATTTTCATTACTTAAAAATAGTCATTTTTGCTACCATATTACAAAACCATATGTTAGTACATAGAAAAAAAGGAGGTGAAAAATTCTACATATTATACTTTAAAAAGCAAAGAGAAACTATTTTACAAATTAATCTTATTAACTCTAATAAAACTACATAGAAACTTACTGAAAAGACTAAATACAAGCATTAGTAAACTCTCAATATTAACGGGACGAGGAATGTATGTCGGAAGAATTTCATAAAGAGAATACTGTAATTTAGGATATGAGATCCAGTGCCTTCGTCTAATGCACACAACCAAATAAAGAACGTTTTGGTTTGACATTAAAAAATTACAAAATAATATACATACTAGACATATACAACCTTATTTCAAAAGCTCCTACCATACTAACCTCTTCCAAGGCGTTATAAATCTGTAAATGGTATTTGATGCTGACATATAATGAAGATAAACAGACAATAAATAAAATGGAAATATAAAAATAAGAAAAAGTATGAAAATTTTATTTACACTGCCAATTATTATACAATATTTAAAGATTTATTTTTATTATTTGAAAATCTTCATGAATTATTTTAAGAACTTCATAAATGTTATCTAAATATGCGAAAAGGTTCGGCTTCGGAAAAGTTATAGATGCGATATGTAAATAAAAATAAGAAAAGAATGATTGGAATATTAATCATAAAAAATAAAGTCAGCAAACGCCTTTTAACGTCTCAATAACAACACAAGCCTTCTAACTTATGGTAGAGATGGCTTATGAAGTTTAGACCCACCACGCTGTTCCAACGCGTGTTGGAAGACTACACGTACACTAGAATTGCTCCCAGGGTTAGATTTCCTCACGATGTTTTCGTTCACCAAAAAGCACAATGATGCGTTTTAATAAGCAATTAGACACATTACTTTTTCAAATAGTAATTTTTTGTCCTGGATTCGAATTCATGCCTCTGAACAACAATCAGTATCTAACCGTTGAACCAGCATGGCTCCAAAAAAAACTTATTAATTGCAACAAACAATACTCAGTAGAAAAATCCACAATTCAATTCGATGCCGGTTATCGTTAGCGCAGATGCTGCGCACTTGAACCTTATAAGTGTTTTGTACTTCAAAATAGAACGAACTTTAAAGCACAATTTTCTTCCGTGATTTAGAACTTTAAATTTTCATTATAAAGTAATTTACATTGTTTGTAACTTGTTACAGACTTATAAAGTCCGATTTAATAACTATCAAGTCCTATAAATGTCATATCAATAGGTACATTATATGATGTTGAAGGTTTTTAGGTAATATTTGAAATAATTCGTAATTTTGCACAATTGATTCATTTTTCGATTTGAATTTATCGAAAGAGAAAGTAATTATATTTTTTCTGTTCGTAAATAATTATTGTAGTATTGCGTTTCCCAAACAAGTGATTTAAAAAACAATCAAATGTTGCCATGGAATACAAAGAAATTTCTAAATATTATAACAAATGCATATATGTACGTTTAAAAATAGTTCAAAAGAGAGGTTCAATTAAATTACCACTCCAAATATGTGTATAGCTGATTCTAACACAATGCATCCATGAAATTGTTCACCTGCTATAACAACAGTTAGTTATTTCTTATAACAGTGTTAATTCAATTCGGTTAATCTTATACGTCTACGCAGCGCTACGAAAGCTCTGTAAAAGTTCGCACCACTTTCTTTGCATCTATTTCAAAAAAGCATTGTTTACATACTTGGTTGGCTGTGCGACTATGGTGTCATAGTTGAATGACTGCAGAAGCTTCCCAACTGCCTCGTTGATCTCCAATTTCTCCCCTCGGTCGTGTTCTTGCTCCCAGCTCATCATCGCCGACGTTACGGAGCGAAAGTTGTGTGTTAGCACAAAGTATTTGACGTCGCGGGAAGTGCGCGTGCGACCGACTCGAGCGCACCGACTATAAAGAGTTCCTTATGCTCGGATCATAGATATAAGTGTAGGTACAGCATACGATACGTAAGCTTTGTTTACTTCTCAATCGATGTTTTTCTTTTATAAAAGCTACTTAAGTTAGCGGCTTGTCTTCAATTACAATATACACAATTTTAATATATGTTTTAAATATTTAACTTGTCTATAAATGTACTGTGATTTTGTGCGTTCTGTGTTTCAAATGCTGAATATTGCAAGTGAAAATATGTATTTTTTTTCAAGCTTTTATGCTTTATATATATTTCAATGTTACGTCTGAATTTAGGACTAAAATACGTTCTGATCTAGTGTTATGTCAGTATATAAAAACAATAGTATCTTTCCTTGAGTATATATATAACTCAATTACGTCCTGGGCGTGATTTTTAATTTGTTTATATAAATAGTAATATTGCATATTTATTTTCGGTATGTGAATTAAGACAGTATTAATTTTTCCGAGTTTTCCGTCACTAATAGCGTGAGTGGGCGGTAATGGGGAGGTATCACCGCCTCGCTCGCCATTGGCGCTGGCCACTCTGACGTCACAGCGCCCGCGCCTTTATCTCCCGTGCCTACAGATTACAAACTATTACCAGATGAAGAGCACAAATGCACTTCTTTAGGTAATTACAAACACAATGACCAAATATAACATCTTTAAGACACAGTGAAAAGTATGTGGTTTTTTAATAAACTTATATGTAAGATGCTTCGTTTTGGTGCAGTCTTGGATAAATCACTAAAATATGTTTTATTTTGCTCACAGTTTAGCGCTTGACTGTGGTAAGTGATAATACAATCTAAGATGTAAACGCGCGAATCTGGGAAGAGGCCATTTACATCTTTCCTAGCGGTACGTGCATACTTGTAGGATGTTAACTAAAAGCCTTCCATCAGTCCAGATTCAAACAAATTAGAAAATGAAGTTTGCTAAATTCATCCTGCCACGGATCGAATCCGGGACCTTTGCTAGCAAAGCAATTACCCGCACTGTGGAACATCTGCTCTAGCGACCCGACGAAATTATATATCATTAATTATAAATTTAAATTTGTATAACCAGATATTTTAGGCAGAATCGCAAAAGATGTTATCTCTACGGAAATAGAGTCTAATAGCTTTAATAATATTAGAAATCATGGTTTTAATTCAGCCAAAATGAAGTACATAAATACAGTATAGCGGACTTGACATGTGTTCGTTGTTATCATCAGTACGTATTTCATCGGTTGAGCCTTTGAGTAATCTAAAAATCAATTGTATTTCTTGTAATTTACCAATACGCCTTCCTTATTCTTATGGTTGCTCATTATTGTTAAAAACCTACAAAATTCAAATTTAACTTTATTTATAATAAACTAAGTCGTAACTTTACATTTTAAGTCGCTGTTAAATATCATCAAGGATAAGGAAGGAAGGTTCAGTTGAAACTACATTATTTATTTATAGAAAACTGTCATTATTTTCACTGTTCTATATCTTTCTTTTAGTGCCTTTCTCTCTTGGATTCAAATTATATAACGCGAGAACAGCTCTTTATTGTATTAATAGTATCGTCGCATAGTTCTATAAAATATGACATAATATAAAGAAAAGAAACGACATAGTATAAAAAGACCAGTCTTGTAGATTCTACATGAATATTCTAACTGACGAATCTTTTTAACTGCGTAATCTGCAGATTCTGCGTGTTCCACCGATTTCTCAATTATTCTTTGTTTAATTTTATTATCCTAGTTTTGTACAAGGTCCAGTATGTTTAATTTTATTATTATTTTTTTATTTTTATACCTTTCAATTTAAATGCTGAGTGGAGTGTACAAAACTGTAACATGGAATAAAAAAATTTTAAAATAAATAAACATTAAAATAACATGGATGAAGATGGCATATGCACGTTGGCTACCTATAAAATAAAATAAAGATAATCTGTTGGGGGCCTTGTTTTTCAAGTAATATGGAAATATTATTCTTAGATTTAATAACGTATAAAGAAATGATCATGAGAAGTATAAATATAACAAATTTATTTTTATAAATTTGTCTTCGCGGTTAAAACTAGACTCAGTCAAGGTAACAATTTATGACGAAATATTTTCTAATGATTTGAAAACCGTAAAATACTACGAAAATATTTGAAACTTGCAAATTAGCTTCTTTTTATTAAGCCCTCCAGTTGGTCAATTAACACGATCTAATTCTATGCCCAATTCACGCGAGAAACCGCTAATTAAACTGTCAAGGTGGGTAAGAACGTTATGAACTGCTTCTTCTATGATAGTCTACCATTAAGAGAAAAATAATATGGTCGCAGTGAGTATATACGCAATGTACAGAATATTAAAATAAAATTGTAATTTGTGTAGGTACTTTTTGTCATCACTCGTAAAAATATATATATAAATGAAAACAATATATATATTTATGGTGCCAAAGTAACGGTTTTCTTTGCTAAAGGTTGAACGGAATAAAAATTAATATTGCATTATAGAACGTTTATACTTTATTCTCCGATGACAAGTCCAGGATTTCGATTTTTTCCTCTCCGCCAAAAACGCATCCGTGGCGCCATATCGACAATATAACTTGTAGTTATATCTTTTTTCAATAATCAATTATAGTTGTGTTACTGTTTGTTATAATAATTTAAATAATATTGATGACAACAAAGATGTATATCTTTATACATGCACTCCTCTCTTATATAAAAGATTGGTTATAATCGATTTGTTAAATAAAAAAGTGTTGAAACGATTCAACACTGATACATGTTTTGAAACGTATTTCTTGTGTAGTCTCTGGTATATACACGTCAACGTCAGTTGTCAAAGTGACGTTTAATTAGCGTGTAAGTTTTATGGCGACTGGCGTCGCTTCACTTGTAATTTGTATTAGTGTTGTATGTATTTACAATTCGGTGTGTTATTTTTTCTTTTAAGCAAATAACATTAGCTGATCATATAGATACATGTATTTAGACATTTCTATTGAAAAATAAAGTTCGTCCTACATCTAGTCATTTACAATTAAAATGAAAATAGCTATAGAAGGCTGCGCTCATGGAGAATTGGATAAAATATATGATTGCATTGAAACTATACAAGAAAGGGAATCAATAAAGATCGATCTCTTGATATGTTGTGGAGATTTTCAATCCGTTCGTAATAATGATGACTTGCGAGCTATGGCAGTACCCGAAAAGTATCAAAACATTTGCACTTTTTATAAGTAAGTCTTAACGTTGAATATCTAAGGTTAGGAAGGTATAGTAAGCAAATAGTATTGTTTTACTAAAACATGTGGGGAAATCCTACAATTAATATGTTTGAATGATTTATAGGAAGTTCTTTATTGGTTGAAATCTGTCTATTTTTATATGATTGTATTGATTTCAATAATAAGAGGTTTGCCTGCATAACCAAGTTCAATTAAATAAGTCAAAACTATTGCTGTAAAATGTCAATTTATTAATTTTAGATATTATAGTGGTGAGAAAATTGCACCAGTATTAACAATTTTTATTGGAGGCAATCATGAAGCATCAAATTATTTACAAGAATTACCTTACGGTGGTTGGGTCGCACCAAATATTTACTACTTAGGTAGAGCTGGTGTAGTTAAATTTGGCAATTTGAGGATAGGTGGTAAGTATTAATTAGTGTTACTGAGTAACACACACCATTAGATAAATATTACATATACTTTTTTTGTAGTCCTTAGTATATTAGATATTTTTCAGTATATCAAGTGTAAAAAGTGAGAAAGTAAAGAAAAAATATTGCTAATAAAATGCTTGACCAAAATCAAACAAGCTTCTCTTTTGTATATCAAGCATGTAGATCTTTTTTAATTGAATGGTTATTTTTTTTGGAAAAAGAGCTTTTCTTATGTTTAAATAGATAATAAATTGTGTATACAGAATATGGTATTGAGCCCTATTCAACATATTTCTTGATGTATTCTTGAAATTTTAGTTTTTTATTTAAAAGAAAAAACAAAAGCATTATTTTAAATTTTATGCATATAGAGGTAGGTAAATAACAACCTAATAACATTCCACTGCTGGGTTCAGATCTTATTGCTCACAAGAGATTGATAATTTTTGTTATTTCATTATATATACATAAATTAATTTACCAATTTCCTTAGGTCTATGATATGATTTATAAATTTATTATTATCAAGGTACTTTTTGTTTATAGGATTGTCAGGCATATTTAAGGGACATGATTATTTACAAGGACTATGGGAGTGCCCACCTTATACCCAAAATTCTTTAAGATCAGTTTATCATATAAGATCCTTAGATGTTTATAGATTAAGTCAGTTAAAAGAGAAATTAGATGTAATGTTATCACATGATTGGCCTAGGGGTATTACAAAATATGGAGATAAAGAAAATTTGCTCAGGAGGAAACCATTTCTAAGGTAAAGGTTGGATTTGGAGCTTTTTATGATTTTTTTTGTATAATAACTTCATTTTGGTTATAATTAATATACAAATCCCTGTGGGGATGTCTATTTAACATTTATTAAAAAAATATTGTAAGTTGTTTATCAAACTATACTTAATGTATATTGATCATAACAGGAACAGTAGTCAGGAAAGCATATTACAAAAGTTTAACTTATTTGTTTTTCAATTACTTACTCTCTCTATATATATATGTTCTTAAAATTTTCATATGTTAACAAAATACCTTCTTATTTATCCACTCAAATTTCAATTTTTTTTTAAAACTTGTAGTGGATGACACTATGTTAGTGGTTTTTTTTTATCATCTATGTATTAGTTAATTTTATTTTGTGAATGACTACGGCATATCCATTGAAAGCTTACATAAAATGTAAGAGTTTCCTTTTAATGTGATGAGTTGGGACCATATGGGAATTTACTAGTCTTGCATAGTTCATATATTGTTTCTAATCTCATAATAATATTACTACAGAATGATTTTTATAGCTTTTATATATTATATACCAATACTATTTTCTTTGCCATGTTGGTCTAGCAGTTAGCATGTTCGACATAGGCTACAGACATAGGGTCCTGTGTTCAAGTCAAAAGTCAGGTGAATTAAAAAATTCACATTGAGTTTTCTATAAATATTATCTCAAAATTTACCTGAAGTTGGAAAGTTGGTGGTGTGATGCAGTCCAATACCTCGGAGAGCACTTTAGCTGTCAGTCCTGTGCCTGATCTCTCTCCTGCAAGTCAGACTGCCTCCACATTGGACAATGAGTGAAGCAATAAAGGGTGCATTTGTGCACTATGTCTGCTAACCAGCAGTGGGTCTATATTTTAAAAACCCTGTTTCCTGAGTGAGGAAGCCCAGCAGTGGGAAGTTACTATTAACAAACATTGATGTTATAGTGTAATTATAGTATGCTTGCTTTTTAAATGGTATAAAAAACTTGCATTACAGAGAAGATGTTGAATGTAATAAACTTGGAAGTCCCCCAGCTGAAAAACTTTTACATGACTTAAAGCCAATTTATTGGTTTGCTGCCCATTTGCATTGTCAATTTGCAGCTTTGGTCAAACATGATAATGGTGAAGAAACAAAGTTTTTAGCATTAGATAAATGCTTGCCCAAAAGAAGACACCTACAAATACTCGACCTACCATTGGAGTATGATGGTGATAAGAAGCTAAAATATGACATTGAGTGGTTGGCTGTGATAAAAAATACAAATCATCTTCTATCTGTAAAAAATATTGATTGTCATTTACCTGGTCCTGGTGGTAATGAGAGGTATATTGATTTAATTATTATTGTCTATTAATTTTATATATAACTTTATAGCACATAAACATAATAACTATAAATTAGTTTAATACATATATTTAGATAATAAAGTGTGTAAATGATGTATTATCACTTACAGTAATCTTATCCAGACAGCCTTTGGTGTATTATTATTATTATTATTCCGCGGTGGGGCCCACTGAGGCAGCGCATGCACTTCGACCCTTGTGGATCTTTTGTACGCGCCCCATCCTTTAATCTCCTTTAAATGTACTCAAAAACTCATACCAGAAATTTGAGAGTAGGCTTCAAGCTGAAGCCATTAAAATCTTCTGGTTGTGGATAGGCCACTCCCAGCAGACTCATTCGTGTCCTAGCTAAGCCATTGCATTCGCACAATAGGTGCCTTATCATCTCCTCTTCCTCATTGCAGGTCCTGCAGGTAGTCTCCCGCAATGCCCATGGTTTTTAACATAGCCTTTGTACTGTAGCGGCTAGTGATAACTTATGGGGCCATTGTATGATGGCCCAGAACTAAACTGGTGACATGTAAAACGGCACTTCCAGGTGTACAACGCGTAGCGCGCATTGCGATCAAGGGGGCCTTCCGATCGTCGCCGACAGCGTCGCTACTGAGACTACTGGGGTAGTGACGTCGGCGTCGATCGGAAGGCCCCCGTGATCGCAATGCACGCTTTGCGCTATACGCCGACGAGTGCCGTTTTACATGTTACCAGTTTAGTTCTGAGCCACCAAACAATGGGCCCATAAGTTATCACTGGCAGCACCATAAATTCGTATATTCATTTGACGACTTTTGGTCCTCCCGTAGCTTGATCGACACATAGCCAAGACTCTGCAGGCCTTGCTTACTGTCTTGGCTACGTGTGATGCCCATGTTAGGATTACTCCTAGATATTTCACCTCCATGGCCCATTCTAGTTTGCGCCCATAGAGCTCGGGGCTGGTTAGCCCAGGCAGTTCCTTGTGAAATTAATCACAGCTGCCTCGTCCTGGGGTGATGTTGAGATGATTCTTTGTACACCAAACTTCAACCCTCTTTAAGGCCCTTTGTAGTACTTCTGATAATATGGATTGAACTTTAACACTTGTAAGTATCACTAAGTCATCAGCATAACCTACTGTAAGAAGAGGTCCTTTGTTTAGATCCATGATCAGTGAGTCCACTACTAGGGATCAGAGTAGTGGTGGTAAAACACCACCTTGTAGACATCCCCTAATTATGATTGCTGACAAATTGTCTCCTAGTGGAGTGGATTTAATAAGTCGGCCTTTTAACATGCATTGTATCCATCTTGAGATAGTAATTGGTATACCATGCTTTTCTGCAGCAGCTTTGATTGAGTCAAAGGTGGTACGATCAAACGCTCCCTAAATGTCAAGGACGCCCTCAGCTTTTGCTTCTACATAATGAAGAACAGTCTCGGTAGATTTTCCCGTTTGATAGGCACACTGCATTGTGTGTACGAGGTACAGTTTAAATGGTACCTCTCTAACATAATAGTCTACTAACTTCTCCATTGTTTTTAAGAAGAAAGACTGTGGACTAATGGGTCTATAAGACTTTCGATGTTCGTAATCAGGTTCATCTGGTTTAGGTATGTAGATTACCCTTACTTGCCTCCAGATACCCGGTTATAGCCAAAGGCAATGCTGGCTCTATAAAGCCTGCATAGGTGCGTTATTATAGTCTCGGCACCCTTTTGTAGTATTATTGGATATATTTCATCCAATCCTGGAGCTTTATAGGGTTTGAAGTTGTCTATTGCCTACTTCACCATTTTTTCGCATATTATTTCATTTGCGATGTACCAGTCAACCCTGGCAGTCTTGCTGGTTTGTGTTACTGAAATGGGATCATCCTCGTGTTCCGTTATGATTTTGCATCCGGGGAAGTGGGTTTAATACATTACGTGTAGTGCGTCTCTCCCACTCTCAGTTAGGGCGCCTTTGTCATTTCTTACCGTTGTTAGCGAGTTAACCTTGGTCAAAAGCCTTCTGTGTAAATTCTATTTAAATTTGCTAATTAGATGAATTGTACAGAGCGTTTTTTGTAATACCAATTTGCAAAGGCGCTCTTATCACTTAAAGCAATCTTTTGTTGAGAGGAATAATAGACAGGGATTTATGTAAAATAAAGGTTGCATTTCATATCTTCAAAAATGTTCATATTTCGATTTTCAGATATGACTTTACCCCAACTGAAGACGAAAAACAAAATATAGAAAATTTGATGTCACATCTTACAATAGATAATAAGACATTTGTAAGAACTGCTCCTATTTATAAACCTGAATCACCAAAATGTCCTCCGAGAGAACCACATCTGAATCCTCAAACTGTGAATCTGTGTGAGAAGTTAGGTATTGATGATCCACTTCAAGTTCTAATGGCCAGATCTGGACGTACCATGAAGCAAATATACATTATAGATGATATGAAACCACAAATTGAAATGACTCCAATGAAATGTTCAAAACTTTCTCTACCCGCTCCTATTACACCAAGTGATAATGATAGCCAAGAATTATTACAAGAAAATACTTTTACGCCTGAGAATAGTGTATTATCTGATAGCAGTATCAATACTACGACAGATTGTGTTACACCACCAAGTGTAACGAAAAAAGTTTTTAAAAGACGTAATTTGGCTATATACACCCCAGAACAAGATGAACTAAAAGAAAGCAATACAAGTAGCTCTCCCATAGACACTAGTCCCCGTTCAAGTAAATTTTATAGAAGTAATGAGTAGCAATGATGTTATAATGAATTATTTGTAAGTCAATCATAATTATAACAAGATTTAACAATCTAAATACTTTTGTATTTAAAATATATAGTAGTGAAGAAATAAGAATATTTTACAGAGTATGTGTAAATAAATATGCAAAATTTTATCTATTTGGTTTAATGTGAATAAACATATAAATGCATTAAATGAAGAACATGATCATAATTTAAAATTAAATTGCTCATTTTACATAATATTGTTAGTTTCTCTAAGAGAAACATTTTAGTTTGTCTGAAAATCACTGCTAATATTTGGCAATATTATGTGCAATTATGTCATTTTATTACTTTTGTAAACAGTACACAAGTGTTGTTTATTTAGAAATGCAATAAAAATATAATTTTCTCAGAATATTATGTTATTTTTATTTATAAAACAAATCCTGTGTGCTTATTACATAATTTTTAAAAAATATGTAATACAAAATATATCACAATAATGTAGAATTGATGTTTAATGAGATAGCAGATGCTCTTTTAATTGAGGCATATTTTTGGGTACAAAATTGCACTGGTTGCATTTAAGAGATGTAGACATCAAAGATTTGTGTGTTTCACTGGAAATTTTTTCTATTTTACCATTTTTTTCAATCTCGCTGAACAATTCTGTAAGAAAGAAATTGTTTATAATACCTTCAATCTATATATATATAAAAGAGATATCCAGGTATCAATTGTCTCATCATGATATCTCTGCAACCATAAGGTGTGAATATTCCTTTTGCCAATAATTATGATTTGCTGATTTTACGAGATTCCACCCACAAGGGGGGTTGTGGGGATGTTAATTTAAAAAATTCCAACTTTCCCATTAAAAAAACTTCACATTTACAAACTACATCTTTTACGGTATGTAAAACTTGGTCAGTTTTTTTTACATAAAGTAAATTTTATGAAATTCCACACTCAAAGGGCAGTGCCGGTATGTTTCTTATTTATAAGACAGACTAAATTAATGAATATGCTACCTAAAAACATTCCATGCATACAAAGTCGCAGGTTCAGCTAGTTATATATATATAAGAGATATCCAGGTATCCATTGACTCATCATGACGTCTCTGGAACCATAATCAAATTTGGTAGGAATATTCCTTTTGCAGAGTAGAGGTCAGGTAAGAACAGATTTTGCAGAATTCCACCCGCAATGGGAGTTGCAGGGATGTTAATTTAAAAAATTCAAGCTTCACATTTACAAATGATATCTTTTATGGTATGTAAAATGGTTTGTATGTTTCTTATTTGTAAAACAATTTGCCCAAATAAATGATAATGCTATCAAAAAAACATTCCACGCAAACAAAGTTGCCGGTTCAGCTAGGTATATATATGTTTTTAGTATTCAAATTACATTATCCAAATTCCTTTTTGCAATAAAATATTACCTTAGAAAAATTAAATATACTGTATAGTTGTTTTTTTTTTTCAATATAGGCTTGTGTAAGTTCATAATATATATTATCAAAATTGCATATCAAATACTATGAATACAAGGTAATAATTGTGATAAGTATATCCGGTTACATATGTAATATCATGAAGAAATTCAATATTTAGCATATATTTATTTTACAATTATATATTATACCTTCATATGGTATGAAAAATTTTGTAGTAAAACTATTCCAATGTATCTTAGTTTTTAAACATTTGGAATCCATATCATTACTAATAACGTGCATATGAAGACGTTGCATACTGGGAACTGCATGAAAACCGGCTCTGAGCTCATTGTTCGTATGCTCTTTTTTAATTGTTTCAAATATCGTCCCAAACTCTGTAATAAGATCTATGTGACTTTTATTTAACTTATAAATACTACTTATTTCTTCTCTGGGTAATACGAGAAAATGCACCCTAGCTTTCGGGAACTTATCACGTATAACAACAACGCGTTCTGTTTCTTTATAAATAAATTCGGGATCTTTCATAGTTTCCACTAAACCTAAAGACCAATGCATTTTCGGTTTTTTATCAGATCTCTGCGAATTTTGATTACTGATTAAAGTTCTTTTACTCATAATGTTAATTACAATATATTTTTGCTTTTGAAATTATAATAAGATAAACAATTGATATCGATATTTCATAATAAGTACCACAGAGTAGTTGTTACTTAGATTGATAAGGACGGGTTAATTAGTAGTAGATAATAAATATAGGTAACTGCACAGATCAGTGATGGAACTGATACCTGAAAAATCGATATTTGTCAATGTTAATCAAACTTGTTTAGCAAAAAATATTTGAATATGGTTGTTTTTAATACATACTACATAATACAGTGTATTCCTATTTTGTTTGGAAGAAATTAAAGTTATTTATTGAATTCATTCTAATTAGATTGTGAACCGAAACTGACAACTCGATACCTGAAAAAGTTAGTATAAATGATCGATATAAGGCTTGCGTTGGTACTATGTTTAGGGAAACAATTTTTGGAGGTGAAAAATATACGTGAATCTTTATCGCATTATTTGTTATTTGCGTATTCACGCTCTCAAAACATCGATGACCCGTTCTTAATTGTCTTCTAGATATTTTAAATAGATTTTAACACAGATTTCATAGTGAGATGTGGTATAGATTAGTATAAGATTTTTAAATCTATAACTTAATTGAGAAACATTTTAGAACATACTTTTAAGAATTGGGATGATAAATTAAAACATATTATTTTTAAAATATTTTATTTTTTAAAATCACAAAATCATTAACTAATGTTGCACTTATGAATAAAAGATCTAAATTTGAATGAAATAAATTAGTTATATATATTTAGTAATCGTAAAACAAATGAAGGTCATGACTAAAAAAAGATTGTTTTACCGTAGATACGTCTTCTTTTTTTATTCATAAGCTGATCATATCATTAACATTAAAAATTAGTTACAAGGAAAATTGTGACATAAACATAGTTATTGTTCATAGACTATTTAAAGAATACTATTATCGTAATTTTAATAATATTGTTCGTACAAATGGTTTCTTCATCTTTTATTTTATTTATTTCAGGAAAAACTGCCTCAAATACAAGACAGCACAAATATAAAATATTTTATTATAATAATCCAAATATTTTATAGCGTAGCTACAGGTAAATATTACTTCAATTCTTTTCTGTATAATGTGTTGTAGTAATCTGTACATTTTAAATATAACATTATTATGTATGGAACTATTGTTTATTCATGTTCATTTATTGCTATATGATTTTTATCAGTTTGAATACATCTACCGCAATAAAAACAATAATCTTGATTATAATTTTGCGTCTTTTAAAAAATTATTACATACGTCACTAACTAAATTATTTTTTTTAAATACTTAAAAATATTTGTGCGTTTAATATCTATTACTAATATATCAGTTCTATATTTCACATTAAAAACTTATTTTTATTACTTTTTTGAGGTGTAATTATTGTACAGTAGGGCGGCCCGTGTAGCCCGTTTCGGGTAATGAATGTTGTGCTAGTTCTCTTAAAATCTGTTCGAAACCTTTCCCAGATGGCGCGTGTAAGCTGTTATTTTTCAGCATCGTGGAATTCAACTTAGTTGCTAAATAACACATCTGAAACAGAAACAGAAAATTATAATATGTAAATTTTTCGTGTATTAGTTTATTGTATACTTTGACAGAAAGAGAGAAGAGAGTTTTCTATTGATATTTAAATTCAAATGCAGAAGTGCTTTAGTCAGGAAGGCTTTTACGGAACTTCTAAATCGTCAAATTTTATTCCTATATTGTTTTCAATGTATGATTGATCATGGTGATGATGATGATATTAATGATCGACTTAGAATCTAAAGTTACGAGAGTTGCTTCGTGCCTTGTTTTAAGTAGAGCTCACAAAAAACTCAGTCGGTTTATTTTATATCGATTGGAGTAATTACATAGTTATTAAACTTTGTAAGTATGTACATGAAAATACACCACCCATTTTCTACATTCTGTTATAACTACTCCTGTAACAAAGTTGTCTGGTAGAGATCGCTACCAAGCGATAAGACCGCCTTTTGCACTCTGTCATTTTGTAATAGCCATGTAATTGTTTTCTTTTGTAACATTGTGGTGTACAAAAAGTAATAAAATAAAAATAAATAAGACACTGTCCTGTAACTTTAAAAAAGAATTTTCGATTTATAAATGCCTATTTTATATATAGCAGAAATGCCACAATCACTTATTTTTATACCACTCAAGACAGTCATTTTATTTGATGAATAAGTAATTATATTTTTTATTTATTTTTAACTGAAATTTCGTACCGGTACGATGCGATATAGGTATCATTAAAAGGTATGCAACTTTTATCAGTCAGTCAAGCGCTGACCTGTACACTACTAAAAAAATCTTACCAATAATGCTGACATAAACAGTAAAGCTCCCAGCACAACCGCTACCATCATAGATGTAGCACATGTACCCTCTATTGGCGTTCGGTGAAACAGTTCTCCAGGCATTACCACTGTATACTCGAGGTTTTCTTTGAACCTCGTAAACGGTATAGTGCTGTTATCAGCGACAAGCGAAGAACTTGTTATGTTATACTTTGAATTTGATTCTAAAAGAGATCTTCTGCGACGACCATGACCTAAAATAATTAATCGTAAATAAAGTGGTAAATTTAAATATTAGTGAAACTAAAAAATAGGATATATTTAGGTTGTAACCTCATAAGAAAGCATTGATGAAAATTTTTTGCATCTACAAGCTGAACTCTTAGGTCGATCGCGCCTCTCTATTGCACGCTCGGCTCAGGTGGAGCGTGACAATTAGTTATGCTCTTTCGAGCGTGCATCGTTATCATGTGAAAAATATGATTCTCAAGAAGTTTGGCATTCTGACTTATTGGGATTTTAACTACACCATTAAGCGTAACAGTTTTTTAATTTTGTCCTATTACGAACGACTAAGACGATAAGTCAATTCAAATCGTAATATTTTTCATTTAAGTAGGTTTAAGCAGAAGGTTTGGAGGATTGAAAGAAAGTTTGAAATTGTGTCCCTTCGCGCATTATTTTTTAAACATACCAATAACTAATACCAAATTCATCGTGAAATAATTAAAGCGTTTAACGCGATAACAGTATAATGATATTATTTTTGTGTTTTGTGTACGCTTAACTTTATATTTCACTAATTTATTTTTAAAATCTGCATCAAGCGATGTATGGCGGCAAAACATTGCTTTGAGCGCCATCTGGCGATGGATATGTGAAATATTAAAGATGGCGGCATGACATCTCTTTCGGCGCCAACTGGCAACTGTTGCCTAAAATATTTAAGATGGCGATTTGATGTCGTTTAGAACTATTCAATGACACGATTATGTTATAAAAAATTTATATAGGTAATGAAACACATGGTAGTTAAAATAAATAGTAACATAATTCACCTGAGGGTTCGAATAAATCTAGACAGTAATCCGGTTGGCAATCAGCAGCATCCATACAGGCTTTTATTTGCGAATGTATCCATAGAGTTGAACGCTCCTTCATAGAGGCAAGGAGGAAGGCTTCGAAATCGAGGAAAACCTCGTTGTGTCGTTCACGATAACGTGCAGGCTGGTGTGGGATAATTGAAGCGAAATCCCTGTTTCGACATCTGTAACATATAGAATGAGTTTTAACGTTATATTTATCCAAAATTTGGATTTTATACTCTTATAAAAGACAAATTGCTTATAACTTTTCTACCTTTTGTACTTAATCATAACGAAATTTTAATATATGTTTTTTGAACTAAGTGGTTTTTGAAGTGAAACTTCTTTAGGCGCATGAGGGTAAAATTTTTACGGATGAAACGCGTGGTATCACGAAGATGTGAAGCGTTTTTTATGCTAATAGGATTGAAGGTTAAATAGGTTTACTGTTTACAAATAACATGTGGCATTTTAATTTGGCATTCGTCATTTGATTTACTATTTTTCGTAAAAGTATAAAACAAAAATATTTCATAAATTCTCTTTTCTAAATTTAATTAATAATTTCTAATATTGATAAAAAAACACGTGTCATTTTTATTTATTGTGCAATTCGTCATTTGAGATTTGAATAAATTATTTGTATTAATTTTTGACACTGACACTGAGTAACTGAAAAGGAAGATATGTCATACCTTCCTTTTCCTCCCTCTAAGTCTAGGAAATCTAAAGTTAGATTTGTTTAAATATATTCAAGACATAATAATTAGTTTGCCAAAGAAGTTTCACTTCTGACATGTGTACTTTGTACGCATGCGCTTTTAACTTTTGTTATACTTTTTTGAAAGCCTCGCTGGCGCAGTGGTGCGAGTACTCACCTTGCTAGCAGAGGTCCCAGGTTAGAAAATTGTATTTTATTATTTGTTTGAGTCTGGTCTGGTGGGAAATTTCGACCGTGGCTAGTTACACCACCCTATCAGCAAAGACGTACCGCCAAAACAAAATGATTTGTTTTCCGGTACGATGCTGTGTAGAAACCGTGAGGGGTATATCGCATCTTACCCAGATTAGCGTGTTTCCATCTTAGACTGTACCATCAATTACCATATAATTAAACGGATTAGCGTTTCACTATAATCTCTAGAATAGCATAGCAAGTAAAGAGGTAAATTACCACTTTACGGTTTTTACGCAGCGTGGTATCGGATTACAATTTCTTTGCATGGCTGTACGTTTTTTCTAGAAAAATTGTTAATAGCCACATTCAACAGCGTCAGCGGGGCCACCAGGGTGGTGACACAGTCTTGTATTATAGCACGCTAACCGGGGGAGGTAATATAAAATAGTACATACTCTTATTAAAGCGTGTTTTGTATTCTTTAGACATTTATAAATCATAATAACATATTAATTAGTAATCTGACCCATCTTTAACAAGCAAGACAGCACCAGCTGCATGTGGTCGGTCGGGATCTGGTGAAACAGCTACTTCCAGGAGTTTTATATGGCGCCAAGCCGAATCGGGGTTAATTCTCGCTCGAAGTTGGAGCTTGGTTCCGATTGGCACCGCCTATAAATTGATAATATTGTAACAGAAGCATATTATAACCTAGTATTTCAATATATGTATTGACGACCCCTACGTACTCGTATTGTAAACTTACGTTTGACGTATTTGTAATTTTGATGATTATTTTACCCCATTTATGAACCTAGAATATCGTTTTTTAAAAATCATATACAAAATCTCTTCCAAAAGCAATATTTAAACTCGGTTAATTTTTGAAGTTAAACGTTTTATAACACTGTAAAGAAAATAATTCGCTACGCTAATCTCGCTACTCTCTACTCAGTTACACCTTTCGTGGAATAAATTACGACAAAATTCCCATATATAAGATAAAACATTACATAGTATAAAATAAAGTCGCTTCCGCTTTCTGCTACCTTAGATCTTTTAAAATAGTCAACATATTTTAATGCACTTTTCAGCAATAGATAATATAGTGATTAAAGATGAAGGTTTATAAGTAATAATACATACATATTATAGTAAAGACAAGTCAAAATGTATATAAAAATGACATATAACGTGTATTTTTATGCGCTTAAATCGCAAACGCTGGCTAACTGAGACCAATCAAATTATTGTGCTTCGGAATTATATATCTTAAAAAATTGACGAAAAAGTCTGGTATGACTCACTCACTAAAGTATTATTTACTAAACTATTTTATTTAACACAATATTATCTCTTATCCAATGAAATACATTACATACGTTGAATATTTCGAGTAACTCAAAACTGCCTTTAACAGCATTTCATTAAAATAGATATCTTAGCATATATCAGACATTTAAAAAGCGGTGGGCATGGGGTGTGGTAAAATAACAGAAGCAGCATAACATTTAAGTATAAGCAAAGTCAGTTAATTTAAAATAAAACATATTATAATTTATTACAAGATAAGTTAAAAAGTTTCACTGTCTCCACGTATACTCCGACACTTTTTGAAGTGAAACTTCTTTTGGTGCATGAGGGTGAAATACGGATGAAACACGTGATTAGCGTCACGAAGAAGTGCAGCATTTTTTATGCTAATTCGTTTTGAGGATAGGAAGCTTTAATAATTACAAGTAACACGTGGCATTCAAAAACAAAATTTAATTAATAATTTCTAATATTGACAAAAAACACATATATTTATACAATTCGTCATTTAAGATCTTAATAAATTACTTGTATTAATTAAATCACTTGTACTAAACTGCCTCATTGTTAGCATGTTCGACTACAGACATGAGGTCCTGGGTTCGAGTCCCGGTTCGGGCCAATTCAATAATCAATATTGAGTTTTCTATTTAAGATTTACTCAATATTTGCCCGAAATTGGGAAGTTTGCGGTGTGATCCGTGCCTCGGAGAGCATGTTAAGCCGTCGGTCCTACGCCTGATCTTTCTCCGGTTGTGTCGGATTGCCGTCACATCGGACTATGAGAGTGAAGGAATAGAGAGTGCACTTGTGTACTATGCCTGCCAATCCGCAGTGGAGCAGCGTGGTGGGTCTATGCTCTAAAAACCCTCGCTCCTCGGAGTGAAGAGGCCTGTATCCAGTAGTGGGATGTTAATGGGCTGCTACTTACTTACTACTTGTATTAATTTTCGACGTTTTTAATATTTTAATGACAATTAAATTCAATAAATTGCTAACATATCTTTCTTTTTCCCTCCCTCTAAGTCTCGGAATCTAAAGCTTTAGATTTGTATAAATATAAACTAGACTTAAAAATTAGTTTGCCAAAGAACCACTTCTGGAACGTTCCTTGACGTGATCGTTCCTTCTGGAACGTGACTAGACGGAAAATTTTAAGACCAAAAGTTGAAACGACACTTTTTATACATCAAAGTGCCAAAGCAGCCTAAGTGCGTTTTTCCACATTTTCGGTCGACAATGCCAAAGCGGCCTAAGTACGTTTTTCTATAAATTCGGTTAACTTAAAGTGGCGCAAGTGCGATTTTTTATATATTAGGTCAACAATACCGAAATGGCGTAAGTACATTTATCATTATTTTCGGTTAACAATACCAAAGTGGCCTAAGTGCGTTTTTCTATATTTTTGGTTACTAATCCTAAAGTGGCGCAAGTGCGATTTTTATGTATATTAGGTCAACAATACTGAAGTGGTGTAAGTACGTTTTTCTATATTTTCGGTTATCAATACCAAAGTGGCCTAAGTGCGTTTATCTATATTTTCGGTAACTTATACCAAAGTGGCACAAGTGTGATCTTTTATATTTTAGAACGATTTTTATTATGTATGTATAATCTTTGTATGATGGCTATACAGGTTATTATTTGTAAATCATTGTAAATAAAATAAAGTTGATAACTTTCTAAAGGAGTTTTTTTATCATTAAAAAAATCATAATAAAAATGTATATCCGAATAATTATTTTCTTTATACCTCGAATAGAACTTAAAATTAATATTTTTATAATAAGGAACTTCATTCCTATCCGGTGTCCCACGACACCTCACGTTTTTATTTTTATTAGACATATTTTCACTGTTCGGTCAAAGAACCTTAGACTATAAATAATATCCACTAAGAGGTGCGTTTTATTCTATTGTGAAATTACAAGAAATGTATGTACAAATTCCACGTACAGTATTTACCTGATCGACAGGCATGTCCACGGAAAGGTTGGAGTGCCTAGATACTGGTGGAGCCTCCTTGTATAGTGCAACTTCGTATTCGAGACGGCCCGGGGTTTCCTCTACTACGCCGGAGACACGTGCGCCGTGCGGACTGGAAATTGGTCTATATAAGTTAAATATTTAAATGGATGTCTTTATATGTATCATTATTCTGTACGTGCGTATGTGACTGAACTCCTAAACGGCAGATCCGATTCTGAATAAATTTCTTGTGTTCTATATAAAATAACGAATTTCTCCAAGGATATATTTATATATATTATCACGCCTCACTTTATGGGAGTGAGGCGTGATAAAATCCAGCGGCTATCAGTTCATCAAAGACTATACTCAAAAGAGTTGTTGCAATAAGCTATTTACATAAAAATGCATCTCTATTTTCCGATAATTCTCTTAGTGTTGTGCTTAATCGTGTTTGCATGAAATGAATTGAATATTCATTTCATGCAAACACGATTAAGCAGTTGTCTTCTTTCGACATACATACATACATAGCATCACGCCTCATTCCCATAGGGGTAGGCAAATACCACGTCCTTCCACTTGCCATGATCCTTGCATATCTCCTTCCCTTCTTTTATTCTCATTAAACCTTTTATACAAGCGCGTCGGTTTAGATTACTCGTGACCTGGCCCTTATTTAAAATGTCCTGGATTTGGTCCAGGAACGTTCGCCTTGATCTTTCCCTTTGAACTTTCCCATTCACTTTTGACTCATAAATCCTTTTTGTCAGTCTTTCATTCATTCTTTCTACTTGCCCAAACCATCTAAGGATACCTTTCTCAATTTTAGTCACTACATCTTCTTTTACACGACAACGTTCTCGTATCGCACTATTTCTTACTTTGTCACTCATTTTCAAACCACTTATACTTCTTAAGTCTCTCATCTCTATCCATTATTTTACTTTTATTCTTCTTTTATGTATAAGTAAATCAATATCTACTCACACACGAGGTTATCAGAATTATTAATTGACTTAAAATTTATCAGAGACAACTTTCGCACAGAAAGAATAAGTAATCCCAGAATCGCAGACAATATTAAAAAGTAAACGACAGATATTCAATCTTGACTGTTTTTGATTATTCAAATTTCAATGGTACGTAAAAAAACATTTAATATGCAATATATATTCGTAATTAGTTGTTCCGCAAGGTGTCACAAGCTTAGTCCACTTGTTTGCGGTCGCCCTCCTGCCTCCGTGAATTCTCAGTCAGACTCATCCGGGACACGAGGAAGTAATGCGATAGTTGAACCCCTGGTACCGTGCTCGTGGATGAAGAGGGTTCTTCTGGGTTTTAGTGGGTATTGTGAGGCCTCCTCTCTCGCCGAGCCCCAAACTCCTGATTCAAGGGTCAGGGTTTGTGCCTAAAAGCACGTTCCAGAGAAAAAAAAAAACTTGGATGACATCAATGGGAACAGCTACTCACGAATATACGACAATAAGTGTCAATGTTTTATGCTTACAACACAAAAATACGTTTTTATGTACATTAGTAGTGCAGTTTGTGCATTAAATAACCAATAGACCAACGGGTGACATTTTAGCATGACATAAGCCGTTGAACTATTGAGATAATACTCACAAGCTACCGGCAAAACCTGCTGCCTTGTTCTCGATGATGGTCGGCTCTGGCGGCTTGCACATGATTATCAGCTCCTGGTCCGACTGCATTACAACTCCAGGGAACTGCGGGAACCAGATGCGAACGTGCACGAAACCCTGTAACATGTATATAGAAATAGTAATGGCTTTTTGATGTTATGGGTTATTTTATATATATATAACATTTGTGGTACATAAACACATGGTCTAAATTAAATATTGTAATAGAGTTCATAACTCAGTAGATAAATTTATTTACTTATAGTATTTCTTATTATCAAAGTAGAACGCGAGATTTTCTCTCTTACTTTTGAAGTTAAACTTCTTTAGGAGCATGAGGGTAAAATTTTTACGGACGAATCGCGTGATTCATCACGAAAATATGAAGCGTTTTTTATGCTAATTCGTCTGAAGGTTAGGTAGTTTTAATATTTATAAATAACATGTGGCATTTTAATTTGCCATTGGCCATTTAATAATCTAATATACTACTTTACAAAAAATACAAAATAAAAATATTCATAAATGGTTTTTTCTAAATTTTAAATTCAAAAACCAAATTTGATTAATAATTTCTAGTATTGACAAAGACACGTGACATGTTTATCTACAATTCGTCATTTGAAATTTCAATATTTATCTTTATTAATTTTCAATACTTTTTATTTTATATTTTAATGACAAATTTATTAGTTAAATTCCTAACATATCTTACTTTGCCCCATGCCTCTAAGTCTCGGAAATCTAAAGTTTTAGATTTGTATAAATATAAAAAAGACTTGCAAGTTAGTTTGCCAAAGAAGTTCCACTTCTGACATGTATAATTTGTACGCAAGCACTTGTTATTTTTGCACAGGTTTCTGGTTGAAAAACGGCAGTCACAAATTACATATTTATCTAAACGCTGATAGTTTGTGTTCGTTGGATATATTAAACTTTATCAAAGAATCCTTATTTATAATTATAAAATAATTCTTAAGACAAATCTTTAATTACTACGAAACGAAAACATGATCATTATCCATTACAATTAAATATGTTATATTTTTATCTCCGTACGTGCATATGTTGCATACGTATATATGGTTTTACTGTGGTAAATTTAAAAGTAAGTGAATAGTTTCATAACGGATTTAACGGGCTAACAATCTTATATGATAATATACGAAATGTAAATTAAAATACCTCCCACGAAAGCAAATAAACACCTCTGCGCGACCTATTTATAACAATTTGTTACTCGCAACAGTGACAGTTTAAACTATCTCTAACGTGTTTTACATGTCTTTAATTTTCCACTTTAGTACCGGTCTCTGACAGTTAATAATATGTCAGCAATCTCTTTCTGCATAACCCACTAAGCACTTCATACTGTTATAGTAACGGATAGCCATATATATAAGAATCCAATGAAAGAAAATATACGAGTATCAATCTCTATCCTATTATATACAAGCGTCCAAGCCCTGATTCCAAAATTTTTGTGAAGGCCACGGCAGAATTCAGAATTTTACTATATTAACACCTCATAATCAAATCGGTAAAAATGAGTTTATTGCATGATTTTCAAATGGCTCTCCTGTAAAATTATCTTTTTTTTGAACTGTGTCGTTATTATTTTAAAGGAATGACACTTAAGCGACCGTATTTCAAGCTTTAAGCTTTTTCTTAAAAGTTGTGATTGGATATTATTATTTCCAGTACATATTTTAGGTACATAGAATAACCAACCTTTTTTTCAACTAGCTTTCAAAAGGAAAACAATGTTACTGTTATTAAATTAAATTTCTATTTTATGAGAGCAATCATTCTTTGATTCACTTTGAATCACTATTCTATGACTTAAATAATCATTGTAGAGATAAATACGGGACGGTACGCACGGTACAAAGGTATCGGTTTGCCTTCTCTTCGGACTATGTGGGAGAAGGAACAGAGAGTGCATGTGTGCACTATGCAAGCCAAACCACTGTGGATCAACGTGATGGGTCTATGCTCTAAAACCCTCTCTCCTATGCGTGAGGTGGCCTGTGCCCAGCAGTTGGACATTAATGGGTGGTTACTTACCTTACCTTTTTTACTATGACTAGCAGTCAAATTCCTAAAAGTTCTTTTTACTTTTATTGCTGACAGTCTAGTGCTTGACTGTAATCTCACCTAATGGTGAGTGATAACACAGTTTATCGTTTCTAGATACCATCGTACCGGAGCGCATTTTTTGCTTTGCGAATCATCTATGCTGGTAACTAGCGACTGGTGATGCCTCTCATCAGTTCAGACTCAGACAAATTAGAAGATGCAATTTCCTGAATCTGCCGGAAGTTAAACCCAGGACTTTTGCTACCATATCAAGTACTCGCACCAATGCGTCAACAAGGCTGATAAGTGACGTTAACATCAGTGATAATAATATACAAAACAGTCTTCCTCAAAGCTTTTAACATACATTTAAATCCAGTTAAATAAAGGTCAAGCAGCGTACTTTTACATACGTGAATACTTATAAAGCGATCCCACATAAAAAAAAAGAAAATTACTGTCTCTTATTGTATAAACTGGCTAACAATGCTTTATAAATGGTTAAAGAGGTTTTCTTATCGGATTGCGAACATGTGTTCATTACCATACAACAACAATGTAACTGTAATACTTTATACCAGAGTAAACATTTATTATTGTACGGTTTTTCAATATTATTTAGTGAAAGACTGGTTTGTCGGTTTGATCCTCAGTAGGGTCCGGATTTTTGGGAGAATTCATCCGATTGAAGACAATTTTTTCTTACCAAGTCAGCGTATTACCATTTTAAAGTATCATAATTTACCAACAGCTAAGTAGCTGCGACCGAAATATGAATAAAATCGTAAGAGTAAATAGAAAATACAAATTCCTATATTGGTCCTACCAGGTTTCAATCCTGGGGTCAGGAATTAACTGACGAAGAGGTTACCGTACCTCTGTCTGTATAAAATGTAATGAAATCATGAAAATAAAGGTCGACTTAAAATTTAATGTTACGACGGTTCCTACGTGCCCTGTTTCGAGTAGAACCCCTACAACTAATTAATTTGGTTATTCTTTTTTATCATCATCATTAGAACATAACATAATAAAAGTATCCCTTTAAATTTAATTTGATTTCTGAACGACAGGACGAACGTCAAATGTATGCCAGTTAAGAGCAGTTTCGAAGAGAAAGCGAAATTGTTGTTTTTACTATATTCCAAGTATTTTTTTTCATGTTTTTACCTCACCTTTTAAACCTTTCTTGGCTTTCTACAATTAACTCTAAACCAAAATTAGGCCAGTCTTTCTTGAGGTTTATCGAGAGTAGCGAATGGCAATTGATCTTATATTTAGACATAAAAGGCAACTTGATACTTACATTTCTTTTCAGAACCCCGCATTTTGTAAAGTCGTTGATCCTTAATCTATACAATAAACCGGTGGGGTCTTCAGACTCCGGACGAATTTGGCAAACGGGATCGCCTATGGGGTCTGTAGTGCGATCGTCAGCAAAGAGAGGGGCTCCTCGAAAGCCTTCCGGTTTCCTCAAGAGGGCTGTCACAGAATCGCGAATACCTGAGCCGGCGCTGGCAAACGTGCACTGTATATCCGTTACTGAAACATTAAAATTTCAGACTACATTTAAAAGGCAGAAAAGCTGTATTTACAATATATACATAGAAAAACACAATGAATTTATAATGCACATTAGGGATTCTTTTACCGGCTTGCATATTACAATATAGATTGAAGTCGTGGAAATAACTGTCTTCTTATTTAGTTACTATTTATATGTTACACGTGACGAATATTGTACCAAAGATTTCAAATTATTTTCATTCATAAGTTTGTGCATATTCTAATGTGTGTACTGTAAATATACATATTCCAAATCTTTCTAAATTTCAGTTATGGACCCAGCAGATTACAGAAATGATACTTTCTAATCTAAAAACTCATTCAAATCAGCAAAAATGAAGCTACATCACCACTAAACGTCATTAAGTCGTTAGTAGATTTATTGTTTATTTAATTTCAACAGTTTCTCCTGTAAAATTAGATTTGACTGGATAATTGAAACTAATCCTTTGATTACTCGTAAGATAAACTAATAATAAAGGAATGTTTAAAATAAACAAAATCTTTCATCCAAATCATCAATAATTTGTTATTTTTTTATACAAACGGACTTTTTTATACAAAACTTTTTATTAGAGACATTCAAACTAATTTATATATTTTTTTCAAATTTGAAATAGATATAATAGGACTTTCACCTAAAAATGTGTGTGTTTTAGTGCAAATTGTAAACTAGAGTAATATCAATTAACACAAAAAAAGTGAAAATGGTCAAATTGTTACATTGACCCATATGCGTAGGACCGCTTGTTGTCTTAAAAACCAACGCCCTCGAGATTTATTTTTATATTAATGGCAGGTTTGTCCTTGACTGTAATCTCTTCTGTTATTAAGTAATGATACAGTCCAAGATTGAAGCGCGCTAATCTGATAAAAGGTAATTTACCTCTTATGGTATGGTATCTACACAGCATCATTCCGATACGTCAGTTTTGGTTGACGGCGCGTCTTTAATGGTGGTTACTAGCCACGTCAGAAAGCTCCCACCAATCCTGGCTCACAGTTAAATAAAGTACAAGATGAATAGTGTAGATTAGTACAACATACCATCGTAGTCTTGTGCTAACGCGGCCGGAATCTGAAACAATGAACATCCATTCAGAGTATGCCAATTACACACTTTGTTTAGCTTCAATGCAATGCACCAAGTGCATTGTAATCGTTTACAATAGTTATCAATTCAATCGTTTTTAAAGGAATAAATGCCCTTTCTTTAACACCTTAAGTTACCATACTAACTAATTCATTTAATGAAAATATAATTCTTCAATTTTTTGTGCTCAACGCTTCCATTTACTGTAATATATATTGTCGGCCTAAATATTCTACATGATTATCGAAAGAAATACTTCAAGAAGAATATTCAGTTGAAAATTTAGGATTTTTCACGCTTTATCGCTGCTTCAAGAGAAATAGTAACACAACTTAAAAAACAAATGAAACCGCATGCGTACAAAGTGCACATGTCAGAAGTGAAACTTCTTTGGCAAACTAATTTTTAAGTCTTGTTTATATTTATACAAATCTAAAACTTTAGATTACCGAGACTGAGGGACTTAGGGAGGGAAAAAGGAAGATATGTAAGGAATTTAATTGTAATTAAAATATTAAAACTGTCGAAAATTGGTACAAATAATTTATTGAAATCTCAAATGACAATATAAATAAAAAGGCAACGTGTTTTTTGTCAATATTAGAAATTATTAATTAAATTTCAAATTTATAAAAGATAATTTATGAAATATTTTTATTTAATATTCTATGAAAAATGGAATATTAAATGTCGAGTGGCAAATTAAAATACCACATGTTATTTGTAAATATTAAAACTACTTAACCTTCAAACGAATTAGCATAAAAATCGCTGTTCATCTTCATGACGCTAATCATGTGTTTCATACGTAAAAATTTTACCCTCATGCGCCTAAAGAAGTTTCACTTCATAACTAATTTTATGTGAGTTCTTAACCCAAGATAATATAGGCTATCGTGGATTCTGTTGTGATCTAACTATATTATAATCTTCATCCAAAGCAACGACGTGGTAAGAGATGATATAGTTTAAGATTGTAGCGCGCTTATCTGGTAAGAGTTAACTCTTAATGGCTTCAACACAGTATTTGATCAGCATGAAAAGGTTTTCCTGCTGTTACTGAAGCCACGGCCGAAGCCTCCCATCATACAACACCTAGACAAATTAGAAAAAACATTTTCTCAAAATCTGTCCTAACGGGAATTGAATTCGCGGCCTCTGCTAACGAAGCGATTTATCGCACCATTACACCAGCTATAAATATAATAAAAACATGTAATTCTTTACACACTTTTTAGTATTTTTTTAATAAAGTGTTAGGTATAAATGCCCAATATAGTGATTTTTAAAGTTGGCCTATAAGCACTAATTTTATTTGTGTGTATATTTGCTTGTTCTCACAATATTTTCTGTTAAAACCAATTTTCTCTTCATGATTACTTTCATCGTTTTAGAATGCTTTAATATCACAATAAATATAACGGACAATTTTAACCAGGCTATAGAAATCGTGATCGAAACAAACCACAGAGTTTAATGTCAGCAATTACCTTCCGGTGGCTAAGGACAGTGGATCTCAACTTAGTTGTTACCATTTCATTTTCCAGAATAATTTGATTTTCTACGTGATCCGACACGTTCTAATTAACATAAAATTATTGGAATTGTTTTATAGTTAGTTATGTTGCTATAAAGCACTATCTGTGTAACGTAAAATACTTTTTCAAATATTTTTTTGAAGAGATAAGGAAGGTGTTTTTCTTCCACCCTGGCAACGCTCAAGTAGCTTTCTGTGTATAGTGTAATTACAAATTACAAATTTTAGTTTATACTATGACGGTTTTATGTGTTATTTTTTTTATTGTTGACAGATTAGCGCTTGACTGTGATCTCACCTGATGGTAAGTGATGATACAGTCTAAGATGGAAGCACGCTAATCTGTTAAGAGGCGATATACCCCTTACGGTTTCTACACAGCATCGTACCGGAACACAAATCTCTTTGTTTGGCGGTACGTTTTTGCTGGTAGGGTGGTAACTAGCCACGGCCGAAGCCTCCCACCAGTCCAGACTCAGACAAATTAGAAAATACAATTTCCTAAATTCGTCCTACCGGGGATCGAACCCGGGACCTCCGCTAGCAAAGCGAATACTCGCGCCACTGCGCCAGCGAGGCCGTTATAAATAATTAAGTAACTGCACTGCTAGAGTACCCTCGTTTAATTGATATACTAGCTGATATTTGTGATTTCGTGGCTGCATAATGAGTATTTGACGGCCTCGCTGGCGCAGTGGTGCGAATACTCGCTTTGCTTGCAATTCTTCCGTAGGAAGAATTTAAGAAATTGTATTTTTTAATTTGTCTAAGTCTGGACTGGTGGGAGGCTTCGGCCGTGGCTAGTTACCACCCTAACAGCAAAGACGTATCGCCAAACAAAGGGATTTGTGTTCCGCTACGATGCCTTGTAGAAACCATAAGGGGTGTATCGTCTCTTACCAGATTAGCGCGCTTCCATCTTAGACTGTATCATCACTTTCCATCAGATGAGATCACAGTACAAGCGGTTACCTGTCAGCCATTAAAAAATACCTCTAAGGTTCTTAAATTCTGAAATATAATATAATGCAAGCCAACTCTGTGGAGAAACTTGTGAATAAACTATAGGTGTGTATTTCATATAAATGCACATAAAGATGGGTCAGTACTTTTAAAGCTTTGTAAAAATTTTGCATCTATTGTATTAATTTAAATTTATATTCGATTATATTTGGATGCTGGAAAGGAAACGTGCAAATTTAAAATCCTTCATCACAATTCAAAAGATTCTTCGACTAACGCTATCATGTTTGGACATTACATTTATATTTTGTTGCTTAATAGATTGACTTTAGCAGCATTATCCTAAAGATTTGTTAAGACAGTATTTCACGTTATTTTCTTTTTTAGGTGGTTAAGTGGTTGCTTTCTAGCGGCGATGTATAGATTCTTCTGTACGGAGTTCAGTCATATAAATAATTGTGACAGAACGCCTTTTAAACGGCTCTATCGAATTTGTGTGTTCAGGTGGATTGAAGTATGGTTTAGACCAGTGTTTTCCAAACTTTATAGGCGATGGCCTAACATTTCTAAAAGTATTATACCCCCATTCATAATTTTTGAACTTAAGAAATTTATTTGTTTTTAAATAACCCACAGCGAAAGGGTTAAAGTCACGTCGAGTCCATTTTTCAATCTCCCCTTCCCCTTAACTATCAAATTGCTCCCCTATGGGGCATGGCATGGCGTTGTTAGGAAATATTGATTTAGACTGAAAATATCATGCGATCCAACTTGGTTATATAAATATATTATAATTTATACCTAACGATGGGTATTTGGTTTACCTTTTTTGTTCTCAAGTTATGTTTTGCTCTAACTGAACTATTCCTGGGTAAATAACACATAATATTTTATATAGCAATCTCAACCACGACTCACGAGCCGTGTGAGTGGTCAAGATTAGTGTGTATGTGGTTTTATTTTATTACGTGCATATAAAATGTACAATTCACAACCTTCTATAAAAGTTGTTGAATCTACTTTTATAGCCTCGGTGTATCATTAAGATGTGTAATATTTTTTAACGGTCTAATTAAAATTTAGTTAAATGTTGACCATAAGGCACTGAAAAGTTTAGATAATGACCATGAGTAAATGCTTTTATGCAAATTAGCAGACTTACAACAGACGAACGGTTTATTCCTAAAACTGTGTCGCTCTAGTTATACAGCGTGAAGATAGACGGTACGGTTAGTAATTGATCTTTCGACGATTGTTTTAGTGTCAAATTAAGTTTTTAAGTGAAAATGTGGCATTTTTAATTTTAAGTAACTGTAGAAATCAAATAATGTTTCCTATTTTATAAGGTTTTTTTTTATTGGATGCAAGTTTATTCAACTATGAACTAACATTGTAATGACTCGAATCAGGTATACAAGACACCTAAGGTGGAGTAAATAAACTGGGTGTAAACATGTTAAATTTCAAAATTAATTTATCTCATAATGCTCAATTAAGAACTGCCTCATTGGTTTAGCAGTTACCATGTTCGACTACAGACATGAGGTCTTGGGTTTGAGTCCCAGATCAAGCCAATTCAAAAATCGATATTGAGTTTTCTATTAGATTTTCTCAATATTTGCCCGAAGTTGGGAAGTTGGCGGTTTGGTCCATCCTCGTGCCTTGTTAAGCCGTCGGTCCTGCGTCTGATCTCTCTCCGCTCGTGTTGGTTTTCCGCCACATCGGACTATGAGAGTGAAGGTATAGAGCGTGGAATTGTGTACTATGCCTGCCAATCCGCAGTGGAGCAGCGTGGTGGGTCTATGCTCTAAAAACCGTCTCTGATACGAGTAAAGAGGCCTGTGCACAGCAGGACGTTAATGCGCTGCTACTTACGTCAATTAACATTAGTTAAAATTAGGTGTTCTTCAAGTTTAGTCGAAAAACAAACAAGAGTCAAGTATGAAATTCTAAGACCTATGAATACGTAAGACTGTTTCAAAGGTAAATTATTTACTGAATACAGTTTTTTAAGATTGTATTTTAATATCTGTATGGTTACAAAAATCTATATAATCAATAATGTCTAAAATGCATATTTACCATGGATTTATTAGTACAGTAAATTCCATTTATTAAATTTAAAAAATACTCTTGTTGTATGTATTGTACCAATTCACACAAAACCAAGACACACTATATACTTAAATAAAGTTAAGAATGACTGTATTGATGAAAATAGCAAGAAAATTAGTGCCATAGTTTTTGTGTTTATCGTAAACAGACAGACGCGACGGAAGACTTTGTTTTATAATAATGTTATATAAGGTATATAATAGGTTAATAAAGTTTATTTAAATTGCACTATTTGTTTTGACCAAAACTATACGAGATGTCATTCATTTTATAAAAAAAAAATGGAAATGGGCAGGTCATGTAGCGAGGAAGAAAAAAGAAAATTGGGCTACTGATACCACAGAGTGGTACCCTAGGGAAGGAAAGAGAAGGAGGGAACGCCCGTTCCATCGCTGGGAAGATGACATAAGGGACGCCGCAGGAGTGACATGGCGGAGAACAGCTTAGGACCACAAAATTGGGCTACTCTGGGGGAGGCCTTCGCGTAAACGCAAGGCAATCTCAATTACCGGTGTCGTTTAGATGTAAGATAATTTGTAATTTTAGGTATTAAAATTGTCAATAAAGGCTTTTATTATTATTATTATTCGTTTTTTTTTTCAAGATATATCGCTATTATAACAATCTATGTCGATTCCACGTCGAATCTACATCTATTTAAACAGTTCAATGTACTGTAGCAACAACTGCAAATTTTCTCCATGCCAGATAACCGCAAAACTTGTTCAGTGTAGCTTTTTTGAGTGAATTACGATCAAGAAATATTAGGATATAGGAAATTTAAATTACTTAGCTCTGAATGGAAGCTTCAACTCTTCATAGTAAAGACAACAATATTTGCATTTAGTTATATTTACAATTATTTAACATTCACAAGTTTCAAGAGAAATTTATTAAAACTTAATCGTTTATCCGAATTCTACATATTTAGTCTTTGCAATTGCTTATACAAGCTAAATTCTACAACAATTGAATTGATTTTCACTTGACTGAAATCTCAACCGATGGTAAATGATGATACAGTCATTGATGGAATCACGCTAACCTGGCAAGAGGTAGTTTATCTTTTATGGTTTCGTCAGCATCCTTCTTAAACTCAGTTCTCCTATTCCTTGGCAGAATGTCTTTGCTAGTAGGTAGGTAACTAGCCATTTTACCCTCTAGGGATTTGAACCCACGTCTACTAGCGAGGACTGCCACTATTACGCCGGCGACGTCGAGAAATTAGAAAATTTTCGCGGCTTTATATAAATTCGCATCTTAAGTATTTCCTATTAATAAAGATTAACATTAGATTGATTGGGTGTACTCTAGGTAAGTGCCTGCCATTTTACTTTAGTAGGTAACTGGAATCTAGTTAAAGTGGTGTTACTAAATAGGTCATTACTTTCTCAATGTGCTTCGGAAAGCATGTTAAGCCGGTACCGCTGCAAGTCTCGTTTAGTATCGAATTCATAATTTTACTACAATGACTGTGTATCCATTTCCAATTCTTAACTAATTTCCCTCGTTTCCTAGGACATTCTACCTTTAGCACAATGTACGATCTTATACTGAATATATGTCGTGATGGGTCATTGGTGAGACATGTGGATTGTTAACAAAGACAAAATACACATGTCAGAAGTGAAACTTCTTCGGCAAACTAACTTTTATGTCTTGTTTATATTTATACAAATCAAAAACTTTAGATTTCCGAGACTTAGAGGGAAGGAGAGAGGATGATATGTTAGCAATTTAATTGTCGTTAAATTATTAGAAGTGTCGAAAATTAATACAAATAATTTATTGATATCTCAAATGATGAATTGTAAATCTATGAAACAATTTTATTTTATACTTCATGAGAAATGATATATTAAAGTATTGCGTAAATACATGTAATTTGTAAATATTAAAACTACCTAACCGTCAAACGAATTACCACAAAAACGCTGTACATCTTCGTGACGCTAATCACACGTTTCATCCGTAAAGATTTTACCCTTAATCACCTAAAGTAGTTTCACTTCAATAATACAATGAGCTTTTTAGACCACTAAACTCATTCCAAAACTTTCATCTACTAAAACATTAATAGGGCTGTAGACCGTGACTAAGCACAGAATTCTCCATTTCCCTATGAGATCGGGAACAACTCGGGTGACACAGCGGGGAACAGGTTATCAATATAAACAATTCACAATTGCGATAAAATATCACCGAGTAACATGCGAAATATTAATTTTGAAGATACAAATTAGGCAACCTATATTTCACGGTCAAAGCACGATAATATGATACAGTTTCAGAATCACGGTTAAAGCCAACGACAGCGTAATACTGAACCACCAAAGTGAATCGATTTGATTTGATATTAGACGCATATTTAGTTCAAGTAGTGACCGGATCAACCCCGAAACCCAGTTTTTAAGGAAAACACATGAATCAGTTTATACCGAATGAAATATTATCCAAATGAGTTTAAAAGTGTTGACGACATGCAAGGATCGTGGCAAGTGGAAGGATGTTGTCTCTGCCTACCCCTATGGGAATAAGGCGTGATGCTATGTATGTATGTATGTACGACATACGAAAAGAACTTTTAATAATCCTAATTTTGTGACAAGTGTTTTAAATATAATTTATTACTTATAACTATACCACCTTTTGTACTGATTGTAGACTACAATGAACTAGGTTGATAAACGTGCTGATATAATTATTGAAATTACAATAACGTCAAAATGTCTTGAATGCGAGTTTATTGAAGTGAAACTTCTTTAGGCGCATGAGGGTAAAATTTTACGGATGAAACCCGTGATTAGCGTATTTTATGCTAATTCGTTTGAAGGTTAGGTAGTTTTAATATACACAAATAACATGTGACCTTTTAATTTGCCACTCGTCATTTAATAATTCATTATTTTTATATAAAAATATTTATATATGAATAAAAATATTACATATATTCTCCCTTTTATATTTTAAACTCAAAAACAAAATTCAGTTAATAATTTCTAAAAAACACGTGGCGTTTTATTTACAATTCGTCATTTACGATTTCAATAAATTATTTGTATTAATTTTCGACACTTAGTATTTTAATGCCAATTAAATTAATGAACTTATGTATGGTAGTGAAAGTTGGGTATGGCAGAAGAATCACAAAAGTAAAATAAATGCGGTAGAGATGAGAGCGTTGAGAAGCATGAGTGGATTAAAACTGAGTGACAGAGTGAGAAATAGTGTGATAAGAGAACGTTGTGGTATAAAAGAAGACGTAGTGACTAAAATTGAGAAAGGTATGCTTAGATGGTTTGGGCATGTAGAGAGAATGAATGAAAGGAGACTGACAAAAAGGATTTATGAGTCAAGAGTGAATGCGAAAGTTGGAAGGGGAAGACCAAGGCGAACGTTCCTGGACCAAATCCAGGACATTTTAAATAACGGCCAGGTCAAGAGTACTCTAAACCGACGAACTTGTATGAAAGGTTTAATGAGAATGAAAGAAGCGAAGGAGATATGCAAGGATCGTGGCAAGTGGAAGGATGTTGTCTCTGCCTACCCCTATGGGAATGAGGCGTGATGCTATGTATGTATGTATGTAAATTCCTAACATATATTCCTTTTACCCTCCCTCTTAGCCTCGGAAATCTAAAGTTTTAGATTTGTATAAATATAAATAAGACTTGAAAATTTGTTTGCCGAAGAAGTTTGACTTCTGACATGTGTACTTTGTACCTACACACTTTTTTTTTTTTTTATACGTAAGGGCCATCAATAATTGTTTTCACTGATCCTTCTTAAAATCAACTTCAACAGAATTACTTTTTCAATTATCATAAAATTAAAGTGTAAAGTAAAAAAAACTGAACTAAATAACTTTAGCGAATGTTAATCTGAATATTTTTCCTGGAAGTTAAATTTTTTGACGCTTTTATTTGACATAAACAGATCATTTAATTCTTCGTTAGACACATCTATTGAGGGTACATCATGTTAATAATCTAAAAGTTTTTAAGTATCTTACACTATCTAGCATGAACTCATTACGTATAGAGAAACTTCTTAATCTTTTACGTGAGATTTAAATAGATAGTCGTTCAATTATTCCTAATTAACTGATATTTGAAAAAACCGTATTAACATCAAGTGTCATCCACAAGTTTAAAAATGTGGTGTTTGAATTTGAACGTATAAATAAAATAGATAGCTAATTATTTTACTCTATTGAACACCATAAAAGGTCTTATCGCTATTTAGCGATCTCTTCCAGATAAATAAAACTATAGAGAGACCGTCAGAGAAAGAAAATATATAGATATATGAATTAATATTTGAAAAAAATATATTAATATCAAATGTTACCTTGTTGTATCTTAATTCGATAGTTTAATTTGATTAATTAATAATCATATTTCCGGTAAAAGACAATTAATATTTGTTCAAACTGCAATAACATTAGAAAAGCATTTTATTAACAATACCAAATATGTATAGGACATATGAACTGATGTGAGTTAAAAACGTAGGTGCTCTTCTTCAAAACTACAGCAAGTGGCTTATGAGCTTTTCTGTTTCACATTAATATTAAAATAATAATAATCATTTATTTCAGACTATTTTGTCCATATAGTGTTAGTAACATTTATCTTACATACTATGTTAGTATTAAATATATAATAAATGAATCAAATTGTTTTCAATTGACGAGGTAATAATACTTTCTAATTAAAACGAACGCTATATTTGTCCTTCTTATACTTGAATACCACACAGTTAGATATATCATTTATAATTTCGACAAAACTACACAACGACTCCGTGGCGCAACGGTAGCGCGTCTGACTCCAGATCAGAAGGTTGCGTGTTCAAATCACGTCGGGGTCATATGTAACTTTTTCATTTTTTATATTATATTTATTATAATTTAAATCTTATATCTGAATTTTATATCTGTTATCTAAAACCTTGTATTTGTTATCGGATAATGTACATTCTCTTAAGCTTATCTCGCTATATAAAAGTTAATTAATGATGATTGTTTCTTAAGCTTGTTTTTTGACAGTATGGAAATCGTTTTATATTTGAACGGCAACGATATTTTAAACGTTATTTTTAAGCGTTTTTAACAATTGCCTTAAAAACCTTATAGGCTTCAATTGGAAACAATGCAATCTAAATCCATTCCAAAAGAAGCTTAATTCAACTCATTTTGTTCTAATCATTTTCTGTCCCACTATTAATAAAAAGTCTTTTATAACCTCGACAAACTTGCACAATACAACTAGTAATCTTTTCTATTGGAAATAGATTATCAATTAACAATATCAATAACGATTCGCGCAAACTTTATTAACATCAAGTAAAAAAATGTTATGAACTTCTATTTCGTCTTCTATAAATGCCTCATTTCTCTTGAAGGTTAGCCGCTTTTCGTGCTCGTTTCTAATCTTAGCAAGATGAAACAGCTCGGCTGCGGACTTTATTCCTATTCGTTAGCCTATGTTCTGCAGCTTCTTCCTGCATCCAGCACGTCTTTTGCTCTCAATCTTGCCCATCATGATAAGTCCGAGTAGCCCGTACCTATCGTGCCTAACTAAGTGTGCGAGATACTTAACTTTCCGCCTCTGGGTGGTATGCATAAGTTTCCGGGTCATATCGACGCGCTGGAGTACGATTTTGTTTCAAATTCTTTCCGTCCCACTGATACAGAGCATGCGACGATAACACTAGATCTCAAACGCCTTAAGGCATCTTATGGTGTCCTCTTTCAGGGTCCACGCGTGATAACTGTACGTGACAACTGGCCAGATGTAGCATAGAAGGATCCTGGTTCCAAGCTTTATGTTTATTTGGCAACAACACAATATTTTATTCATTTAATTGAATCATTCACGGGCAATTTCTATACGGGTTTATATTTCTTGGTCAGATTCCCATGCTTCATTCATCCATGCCCCGAGGTATTTGTGTTGTTGCATTTGAAGTTGTAAACTTGAGTAGGTGAATTAAAGGTATTTAATTAGGGAGGGTTGGGTTCGAGTCTCGGGTCGGGCTTATTCAAAAATCGATATTGAGTGTTAAGATTTTCTCGATATTTGCCCAAAGTTGCAAAGTTGGTGGTGCCACTCCCGTGCCTCGAAGGGAACCTTAAGCCGTCGGCCTTGATCTCTCTCCAGACTTATTGGATTTCCCTCACATGTGACTGTGAGAGAGAAGGCATAGAGAGTGTACTTTGTGCACTATTCCTGCCAACCCGCAGTGGAGCAGCGTTGTGTGTCCTCTAAAAACCCTCTCCCTTATGGCTGAAGAGGCCTGTGCCCAGCAATGAGACTTTAATGGGCTGCTACTTAATTACTAATTAAGGAGGGAAAATTTAAGATTTTGTATATGTAGAATGACTGTGAATTAATAGTAAGAATTGAAAAATTTTAAACCAAGTAAATAAATATGGAAAAGGTGTTATAGAATTGTACATTGTCACGACGTATATTTCCCGAGATCATCACACGCTATCAAAAGATCGTATCGCTTATGAAAGATATATCTCAATTAAGTGTACAATGTAATACATTACTTCCTCGACGTTGTCTGTTTGTCTCACGGTCTGTTATCGCTTTCTCAGGCGATTTTGCGTTTATTAAAGAGTCAATTATATAGCACTGCCCTCTGAAATGTTAACCACGCCATTTTTTGAAAAAGTAATTGCAAAATACACATCACAAATTGATAACCTATAAGTTAGGTATTTTATGATTTAATTAATTATAAAGAATGTAATATATTCAGCCCAAATCGCAATTAATATATTGTATTAACAGTTTGCACTTTGAAGTTTTTGTAGAATAGATAGATATACATATATTTTATCAAAAATAAAACAATATAAAAATGTATGACATTTACTAGTAATAAATATAAAAAAACAAAGAAACAAAAATTTTTGCTGCCAAATTAAAATCATTTTTGTTTCGAATGGAACATAAAATTATCAGATTTAAATATATTTTGCATTGACATAACGACCAGTGAGGAAGACGATGATGTATGAGACATAGCGAAAGGCATAAAACCTTAAATTATATGCCTTAAATATTAAATTATATTATGCACGTGTGTATGTGACTGAGGTCCTCTTAAACAGCTGATCTGATTTTGATGATTTTTTTGTGTGTTCAGGTGGATTCAAGAATAGTTTACATTCTCAATTCGATCCGAAAAATAACGGATCTCTCAAAACTTGGACGTGACTGGTAACTACGAAGGTTTAGCTAGCTTTTATTTTCAAAGGATTATAGGTTCATCGCTATATCTCCGTTGTTTATTTTAGAAATACTTTAGGGAATTTGAGAAAATGGTATACATGCATGTTGTGAAATGTTTTCAAAATCAACACGCAACAATATGTGGTTAAGAGAACGGTACTTCCCCGATTTTAGCAACCAATACACGAGGTGCAGTCAATGACTGACCACGGCTGGACTCTACCACAATATGTATTAAGTCCCTAGCTGTAATTCTACTGATTGATTATCAAATAAAAACAGCCAAGGTATCGTGACTAACTGGCGAATCGCTAATTTTATATTAACACTAGTTGAATTTTAAAATCGATATCTAAGAACACTATAGTTTTTTTAGAAGTTCTTCCTTAATGGGTATCTAAGTACCTATTTATGGAATCAAAGCATATATTTAATAGTGTTATACGAATCATTTATTTTATAATGACAACAAGATATTGCGAGTTATTGACAAATAACGCTTATCTTATATTATGACAATGAATTGCTGTTCGTTTCGCTAAAACTCGTGGACGGCTGGACTGATTTGGCTAATTTTATATTTGAATTATTTCTGGAAGTCCAGTAAAGGTTTTAAAGATGAATAAAAAGAAAAAACTCCTGGGAATATAGTAAAATCAATAATTTCGCTTTCCCTTAGAAACTATCCATATAAGTCAAATGTTCGTCCCGTCGTTCAGAAGTCAAATTGAGTTTATGAGACATTTTTGTTTTATTTTTTTTACTTGTTTTTCACGTTTGATATTTTCAACCAACAATTTCTAATCGCAACTATATTATTTACGGATTTTGGCGGGAAACTGGGCGAAAAGGTCGCGTCTTTTGATTACGAATTCTTTTTGTCCTGGTTTAGTTTTGACCACATTTTTAACTATAGTTGAAACATACTGCAATTATCATTTATTAATTCTGAGGCGGTACGAAGCTTGCTGGATCAGTTAGTTATGATTAATTTATAGCTTGACATTGTAGCTAAGAATGTTAAAGTTATCACAAAGTTCGCATTGTTAAGAATATTAAAAAAGATTGGTTTAAAAATGGTTGATTGTATTTTTTACAACCAAATAATGTTATAAAAACTAGTATTAAAGCCATGCCATCACACCAATGGCAAAACTTCGTCACAAAACGCCAAAAACATGTTTTTTTTTATTAGATACAGTATTTAAAACTCATCTATAACTCTTCTGCTCTATTTTTCAAGGTACCATATCATAGAATAGACTATGTTATTTATAATTTCGGTATTATATAAGCCCAAAAAAAAAATTTATGTACGAAAATAGACTCACTTAAATTTAGTGGACAAAACTATACTACATTAGCCTTAATTTGTTGGTTTTATGTTGGGATCCCTGTAATATATATTTCTTACTATATTACTGAATATATATTTGACGTAAACATGGTTACACAATTTTATAATTCTGGAATATATTCAAATCGTCGACTAAGTGTAGAGTAGGGTAATGAAACTGAAACTGTTTTTTTTTTACTGTGAAGGCAGGTATTTAAACAATGCCACCTTAATTTTACTGTTCCCATTTAACACCTACAATTACTGTTCTCTCAACACATACCGTTTTTTTAATGTCATTTAAGTGTAAAAAATATTTCGTTTTGTCTCGGTTGTAATTAAAATATAAAGATAAAATTTTTACTAAATATTCGAGATCAGAGACGCGTGCAAGAGTTCTTTTGAACGAATAATTTATATTAAGCTGTGTACACACTTATGGAACATTATATTAACAGAATTATTTGTGATTAAAGAAAATCATATCGATTGAACAATTATTTTATCTATTGAATAATTCGTGATCTATCTTATAATTTTGAAAGTTGACCCGGCAAAACGTTGTTTTGCCGTAGAATTTAATTCTAGTGTATATTAGAAGGTTGAAAATTTAGGGATGTATGTATTTTTAATGCTGCATCATAAAAACAAAATAAATATTTGACAAAAACATATTAAAAGGTGGTCACCCTTAACATTTACGAGTATGAAAAATAGATAAATAAACACTTTATTGCATACTTTTAAACAATTACAAATGTAAGATTCTGACTGAGTGGTTTGGGTTAATGTTTAAATTTACTAAATAACTTATTACATAATATAACATATTTATATATAAACATGTACATAACTATATAAGACTGCCTCATTGGTCTAGTGGTTAGCATCTTCGACTACAGATATGAGGTCCTGGATTCGAGTCCCGGGTTGCGCTAAAATCGATATTGAGTTTATTAAGATTTTCTCAATATTCGCCCACAGTTGGGAAAAATTTGGTGGTGTGATCCACCCCCGTGCCTCGTGCTCTCCCGTCGTGTCGAATTGCCGTCACTTCGGACTGCGAGAGTAAAGGAATAGAGTACACTTGTGTACTATGCCTGCCAATTTGCAGTGGAGCAGCGTGGTGGGTCTATGCTCTAAAAACCCTCTCTCGTATGAGTGAGGAGGCCTGTGCCCAGCAGTGGGACGTTAATGGGCTATTACTTACTTACTATGTACATAACATAGATATACACACAAAATTTCATGAAAATTTGGTCAAGCCATTTCGGAGGAACCTGGAACAAACACCACGAAAATTATTTATATTAAATTAAAAGAGTAATGTGGTTAACTGACAGACAATGTATTTTGCTGCATTGATGACCTGAGTACCCTGTCCTCCTATTGGAGTTGATTAAATCCAAATTTTTTTTACCATTATTGACGAAAATTAAAGACGCAATTAAAGTAGCATTCGTTATAGAATTATTACATTTGACAAAATTGGGAGATTAATCTGTAAATTCTTAACGTACTGAAATTTCAATAACATTATAGGTAGCTATCTCTTATCCATTCAATTCAGTTTTTTGTACCTCAGTTATAACACATTTTCGACTCATTTCTTACTCCTCGATATATTGCTTCCAAGGCACATTGCAGAAAGTTATTTTGTAGTGTCCATTGCGTTGACGTTGTATGTAGGTTTCCATTAAAATCTGGGCTGTCACAAACCTAAATAATTCATTAATCCAAATTTCTTCTAGTAGTCTTGAGTGTAAAAAAGGGATTAAGTTCAATAATTGGAAAAACAATATTACAGGCACTTTTTAACTTATTTGTTGCCTAAAAATATCTCTAACAGTATATTTGCCTTTTAGTTGAGTACAACGTAAAATCTCTCGCATTAACCCAAAGTGCATGAATTGTCGTATAATCTCGGAAGCGACAGGTTTACGAACAAGTTTTGATTTTAATACTTTGGGTCATTCGATTGTATTGAGGTTAACTGAGGGCGTAAATGTACGGAAATGGCATGCAATTTATACGATTATTTTATTAGTACCTTTCCTTTTTGGTGATAATAAATACTTGAGTGGCAGATAATTAATTATTCTGTATAATTTGCGATTTTCAAATTTAAAGAAAAGCATTGTATTTTTATTAATTAAAGAAAAGGATATATTTGTAGATCTTTTTCAATTCCAATAACAGTAGTTTGTACAGGTATGTAACGAAATCTATTTATCAAAACCAATACTACCTAATGCAGGCAGATAAATATGATATTATGTGAACATTATAGAGCCTAGGGTATAGGGAATATCGTTATCATTAACGCTTAATTACGGTTTTAGTAAGTAGTTAAAAATATTAGGAAATTAGTAGTTTTATATATAAACGTTCACTTAAGCGATTTTAGTTGGTTTAAAAAAAATTGGATGCATTATTATGCTTGTATAAATGATTATTGATAAACATCGGCAGTACTTTGCCATAGGAATAAGGCAAGGTATGTAGCAGCCCAGTAATGACACACTGCTGGGCACAGGCCTCCTCAATCATAAGTGAGAGGGTTTTTAGAGCATAGATTGAGAGGGTTTTTAGAGAATAGATCCACGACGCTCCTCCACTGCGGATTGGTAGGCCTCGTACACAAGTGCCATTTCATAGTCCTATGTGACGGCAATCCAAGACAAGCGGAGAGAGATCAGGATCGATTGCTTAACACTCTCCGAGGCACGGGGTTGGAGCACACCACCAATTTCCCAACTTAAATAATAAGGAACCTCAATATCGATTTTTGAATTATCCCGAACCGGGACTCCAACCCAAAACCTCATGTCTGTATTTGAACATTAAAACCTCTAGACTTTTCTGATCAGTTCTCATTAGTTTCTAAAGTTTAAGTTAAATATCTTAAAATAATATTACAAAATTGGTAGTTTTATATGAAAACGTGCAATTAGCTTTTACAATAATGATTGGATGCTTAATGTTGCTTCTATAAATGACTATTGATAAACATCGACAGTAAATTTAGAAACATTTTCTAATTTGTCTAAGCGTAGACTGGTGTCTCGCCGTGGCTAGATAACCGTACCAGTACGTTGCAGTGTAGAAACCATAAGAGGTAAATTACCCCCTTATCATGTTACCGCTTCCAGCTAAGATTATATCATCATATACCATCGAGTGAGATAACAAATAAGCGCAATCCTATTAGCAATATAAAAGAATGTACCTCTCTCTAGTGCAGACCAGCCCTAATAAAGACAATTTAATTGTTCTTGCTACAATTTTTGAATGATCATTGAATCAAGATTATATGTTACAAGAAAATAACTTCAACACGTAGATTTTAACTGTAATTGTAACATAGAGTATATTGCAGAAATTTAATAATGGATAAGTAAGGGTTTATTTTAGGAGACGTATATTAAAAAAGATCGTGCATAGAAAACTTGGAAAGTCCGCCACCAAGTTATATCTAAGTTGACTACTTAATAATCCAGTCTTATGAGAGAAAACGTCGTGAGGAAACCTGAATGTTCCCGAAGCCAATTGAAAACGAATTGAGGGTAGCCTGCCTCCGATTTGTGTCTGTGAAAAGATCTACATTCCAAGTAAATTCCATGATTACGCCACGGAAAAGTCCTATAATATTCATCTAGTCCCACTTTAGGAGCTTTTATACCAAAAGCTATAACAAGTTATCCGGCAGATGTTACCTTAATATAAAAACAAATACGAAAGCAATTGAAAAAGTATTATGTAAAAAAGAAAGTTCGTTTAAAATAAAAAATATAAATCAAAGAATTGTAACGGCAATCAGAAACTGTTTTGTTATCTTATACATTGCTATAATAATTCGTAACATACCCAAAAAGTCATGGAAACTTGATTTATGCCCGTCCATAAACAGTTTTTATGGTCATTACAAAGAAATTCGTAATATCAAACGTTCTTGCAAATTTTTTTGTTCATCCAACACAATACGGCGTGAAATTTCATATTTTAACTCAAGCGGATCACGTCAGTTTGCTCGATTTAATTTAATCGTATGTACTTGAATAATAGAAAAGCTTTCCAGGTCTAGTTGAGGTATACGCGTTTAAAGCTGGAAATCATTTACAACAGGCTCTTTTCTGAATGTGGTTTATTAAAGGGTATGTTTAGAAATGAGATTTGAAAAATGTTTAATAGAAATACACTTTCAAACGCAACTTCAGCCAGTTCAAGTAATATTTTTACAACAAAATCTAGATAGACTTTATTATGCACTATAATATGTATAATTGTAAATAACGTAAAACCTATCAGGCTTGCCAGGATAAGACATGATTAAACATAGATATACTGTGCGATATGTTTATATGAAACATGATACCAGATATATCGGATTAATGAAACAAAATGGTATATGTTTAAATAATTCTACATTATCTAGGAATAGAAAGTAGGAAAAATATATAGCTTATAGATCCTTCGTTGTTCGAATCAGAAAAGAGGATCCAGTTCAATTTGCAAATACCTATCATACAGGTTTCAGGCTTGACTTAGATGAAAGCGTGTTAACCTACTCTCATTGCGTGAACGTTAAAGTTAAAAGCTTTTACGATGAATGAATGGTCTATGATTTGCAATATTCACAATATTTTATTATCTGTTAATAAACAATTAGTTCGTGAAAGTGTATATACTCTGTACGCATTGGAAATTAACTTGGAATATTATGGTGGAATTATTATTTAACAAACAAAATATGTAGGAATTACAAATTCTGGAAGTTCAAAACCTATAAAGTTTTAAACCATGCCATCATTTACTTGAACAAGATTAATTTTAATTAGCTATTTATGAAATGTGGGCGAATTTAAGAGCATAAATTTGATAACATGTTAGATAACATTGTGCTCCAAACTTTCGACTTTTTCATATACAAAAAAGTATATTTCGAAGTTTAACTCCTCCAATTACTAAAAAAGACATGACTATTTCAAATTTTTATACTTGACAAAGGTAAAGTAAATAGAATTGAACAATTTTAAGAGTGAAATTTATCTGAACATTTAATATTCAAAATAAAACAAAGCCACAAACGGGATAAACTAGAAAATAATCTATAAACCTGACCGCATTGTCTCTTTACAAAGCAAGCGTTTATCAGCCTTCGGGTTGATATCAGCGAGCTTTATCGAAATTCATTCAACACAATTGCTAATAATTTTATCTTATTTTAAAACGTGCATCTTACGTGCATCAGTATTAAATGAATTAATTTCGCTTTGTACTTATTCAAATTAGCCAGTTTTGTATTTTATGTGCTATATTTTTGGATACATTTTATCAATGTTCTAAAAAAAAATTAGTGTGGCAAAAGTTTGAAGATTAAACTAACTAAATTTTAAATACAAAAACAAAATTTAATTAGTAATTTCTAATATTGACAAAAAACACGTAGCATTCCTATTTACAATTCGTCATTTGAGATTTTAATGACAATTAAATTCCTTACATATCTTCTTCCTGTTCCCCTTCTTCTAAGTCTCGAAGATCTGAAGTTTTAGATTTGTATAAATATAAACAAGACAAAAATTTATTTTCCAAAGAAGTTTCACTTTTGACGTGTATTTTTAATTTTTTTTTATTATAATGTGCAGTCGAGATAATTAACAACACCCATTACAACATTTTTCTAACATATTATGTATGAATATGTTTACGTACCAAGAAGAGCAGCACGAGAGCGCGGTGGCTGGCGCTCGTCATGCTTGCGGTCTGCCACACTTGAGCGCGGAGCCAACCGTTAATGCTATCTGCCCCGATTACCTTCCTAATGCTACCACAAAATAAAATATTTAACTACTTATCGGTTCTGTGGTTCCCTTATATTTATTATTAAACATTAATAATTGTAATTTTTTAACTATTGCACAGCCACTGTACGGTTTTCCGCGAGGGGGATGCACGCGCAACAACGCGCAAAGCTTTCCCGCGAAAGTGACGAGCGATGCAATATCGGAGCCGCGATTTCCGTTCACGTGGTGCGCCTGCGACGTCTCGACACGGGACTGTGCGATGGCCGGTGGTACGCCTCGCTTCACAAACAGTTAGCCCCGTTGAAGTTGGGGCGAGCCGCCTCCACCTGTTCCTAATTTTTCTCACGGCCAAAATCGGAAATCTAATAATCTACATAGCTAATTGAACCCAGATTTGGTGGTATTGGGCTTTCCAGTAAACCGCAAATGGCTTCAATAGCATGACATTAACATAGAGAAATCGCAATGTCGTTGTATCGCTGGTTGAGTGGCGGTGACCACAGGTCGCGAATGGTATGCACGGCTCGCAATCGGAAATCTGATGGGTCGATAAGATTACTAAATATGCTATTTGTCCGAGCTCATGGAGACTATCGATTTGATTTGTAATTATAATCTTTATAGAAAGTCAATCATCTAGAGATGAATCCCGATAAGCTTTTGATTTATTAACCCATATACCCCCTCGAGAATGACGCGTTGTTTACAGTTAATTGCTATAAAAATTAGGCAAACAATCTTAATAGTTTTCTGTTCTTGAAGATTATCTATGAACATGTTTCAAGTAATGATTGGATTCGAGCTAATCGGATAACAATAGATTCAAAATGTGTCAATCAGTCTGTCCATTCCCAATTCTTAACTAATTTACCTCGTTTTCTACGACATTCCACGTTTAGCACATTGTATGATCTTATATTGAATATGAGGCGTCATGGCTCAGTGGTGAGACATGTGGATTGATAACAAAGACAAAGTACACATGTCAGAAGTGAAACCTCTTTGGCAAACTAATTTTTAAGTTTTGTTTATATCTAAAACTTTAAATTTTCAAGGCTTACAGGGAGGGAAAAAGGAAGATATGTTAGAAATTCAATGAATTTAATTGTCATTAAAATATTAAAAGTGAAAATTAATACAAACAATTTATTGAATCTCAAATGACAATTGTAGACGAATTGTAAAATTGCCATGTGGTTTTTGTCAATGCTAGAAGTTATTCATTAAATTTTGTATTTTAATTTAGAAAAGAGAATTTATGAAATATTTTTATTTTATGAAAATAGCAGAAATATTCAAATGTTAAATGACGAGTGGCAAATTAAAATGCCACATGTTATTTGAAATATTAATACTATCTAACCTCCAAACGAAATAACGCTGCACTTCGTCGAGACGCTAATCACGCGTTTCGTCCGTAAACATTTTATCCTCATGCGCCAAAAGAAGTTTCACTTCCATAATAAACAGTAGAATACAACAGCAGCAACTTTGGGAAAAAGCTTCTCAATAAATGTATTCTTAATAAATTTGTCGAAACCGGGACATTGAATTCTACTTTAATGTTTATTCCATTTCTTGAAGTAGAAACTTTATGAACGATTATTATTAAATTGCATGATGAGCGCTTAGTAGTATTTTAGAAACTGGTGTTTTGTTGTATACATATATAAAACATTCAAATGCCTTTACTTAAAAAGGAATTTTCTATTAAAGGAAGATTTTGATATTATTAAAAGACATATCAATGTTATTTAGTTGTTATTATTATTAGCAAGCTATATTTATGCTGTATTATTTTAGCCAAAACTGAAAATACTCTCCATTTTTGCCAGTACATCTCTGCTTTTTATATTCTCTAAGAATAATAATTAAAACCGGAAATAAAGAGATGAAGTTTAATAAAAAACAAAAGTTCTCCATCAACCAAGCAAGCCAATCAACGAAGGGCGGCGATCCATAACCATGACCGCTTCTGTTACGCCCTTTTACAATGCTAATTACTACATGTATATAGCTTAGCTTAGTAGAAGCTTATTCAATATCTAGACTTGTTATGGTGATTGCCAAATAAGCTAAAGATGTATCTTGGAAATGAAATACAAATTCAAGAATTCGTTACTTAATTTGTATTTTATAGCATACTACCTGAAGCCGCGACTTTTTCTGCGTGGAATGTTTTTTGGGTAGCGATTTCATTAAATTTGGCATTTTATTTTACAAATAAGAAACATGACCTCTGTATATATATATATAAAGAGAGAGTTGAATCATCAGATATCGTTTTGACCATATATTAATGATTAGTGATGATATTAAAGATTAATTAATTTCTAAAGCTACGAGGGTTCCTTCGCGTCCTGTTCTAAGAATAAACCACAGCAAACTCATTCGGGTGTACGTTTTATCCTCACCATTATAACATAATTTTAAATAATTCTATCTTAGGATTAAGAAATTCCATCACTCTCAGACTCATTCTTGTCTTAAAAATCTTTCAAATTGTAGTACGAATTTTCAATTAGCCTTTTTTAATAAGGAAACCTTTAAAATATTGTTAATTTTATGTAGCCTACTAGAATTTGATTTATATTTTTTTATGCTATATTAGGTCAAAAAAACGTACTTTTCAAAGTACGTTTTTTTATTGGTCTATTTATTACAATTTTCTTTACGGAAACAGAAACACATATAACATAAACAAATGACATAACATTGAGCTTATGTTAATAAGGCATTGCGAGCACTAAGAGGGTGTGCTATCCGTCGGATATATTATTTAAAGATACCTATAGAAAGTTCCTAATTGATGCCAGTATCTAACCTAGTGAGCCACCGCTATGTTTGCACTAAAACACGAAGGGCAATAAATTTTATGTAACTTGGATAGAAAGTTTATTTCTTCCATAACATGCACGACAATTCAAAAATGTTTCTTTCGCTTTAAACACCAATAAATTATTGTTAATATCAGTGGAACACACAATTGTGAGTTTATGTAGTGCAATATTATTTATATCAGGCCTTCTATTATTTACATACATTTTTATAAAAGAATCGTATACTGAAATCTTGCGTGCGTAAAGTACACATGTCAGAAGTGAAATTTCTTTGGCAAATAAATTTTTAAGTCTTGTTTATATTTATACAAATCTAAAACTTCAAATTTCCGAGACGTAGAGTGCGGGAAAAAAGAAGATATATTAGGAATTCAATGAATTGTCATTAAAATATTAAAAGTGTCGAAAATTAATACAAATAATCTGTTGAAATCTCAAATGAAGAATTATAAATAAAAATGCCATGTTTTTAGAAATTCTTAATTAAATTTTGATTTTGAGTTTAAAATTTAAAAAGGAGAATTTATGACATTTTTATTAAATGAAAAATAATATGTTAAATGACGAGTGGCAAATTAAAATGCCACATGTTATTTGTAAATATTAAAACTACGTAACCTTCGAAGGAATTAGCATAAAAAAGGCAGCGTGAAACTAATCGCGCTTTTCATAAGTAAAAAATTTACCCTCATGCGCCTAAAGAAGTTTCACTTAAAAAAGTCAGACCTTATCGTTATACTTTAGGGTGAAGGAAAGATCATGAAAAAAAACTAGCCGAATAAGCATGGGTCGGCGTAAAAGCAATAAATTGCAAACCCACTTTCGTATGGTATAAGTGATAGAGAGATAGATACATTGTTTATCACATACCAAAAAAACACACAAATTACAAGACATGTTTAATAACACTTAAGAAACAGCAATATTTACTTAAGGTGGTCTTATTGTATAAGCAAAGTGCTGAAAATTCTTGACCAGGAGACCTTGGCCGGTGTAAGACTAGGATGTGCATGGCCTATTCCTAATCTAATTTTTTATCAGTTTTATTCGTTCAGTAAAAGTTAGTTGGTTAATTAATTGCAAATTCGCTTAATTAACTCTTTAATGGGCCACCGAGTCATTCTCTCTACGTATAGAAGTCATGGGGTATAGCTATGGAAGTTTATCTGTTTGTTACTGTTAATTAACAAAATAAGAAAAAACGCTTAGCACAGAAAGAAATAAGTAAAGTAAGTAGCAGCCCATTAACGTCCCACTGGGCGCATGCCTCCTTAATCATATGAGAGAGGGGTTTTAGAGCATAGACCCACCACGCTGCTCTACTGCGGATTGGCAGGCATCGTAAGTGGACTCTATTCGTTCACTCTCATAATCCGGGGTTACGGGAATCCGACACGACCGCAGAGAGATCAAGGCTTAACGTACTCTCCGAGGCACGGGGGGTGGATCCCACCGCCAACTTCCCAACTTCGGGCAAATATTGAGAAAATTTTAATAGAACTCGGGACTCGAACCCAGGACCACATGTCTGTAGTCGAACATGCTAACCACTAGACCAATGAGACAGTTAAAAAGAAATAAGTACTTGACCAAAACCACTAGGCAAAGGCCGCCACTTCATGGTGTTAAATTAACAAATGTTAGTGCATTCAGAACGATTATGACAATCTTAAACGATGTTAAATTTTGCATTCATGGTCAATACTTAGCCAGTGCGATGCAAAGTGCTTTCACCGCAAACTAGGTTTCCTACAGCAAGTATAGAAACTGGAAACAAAACCGCCATGTTGAACATCATGAAGTCGGCGTAAATTGCACATTTCCCTGCCACCTGGGACTGATAATTTAACTGAGCCTATAAACACATTTGCAATTTTAAAGTTATGTGCCTCAACGTAATGTGTATTTATTTTACAATGTTTAAAAATGTATTTCACAAGCTTTATATTTCATAAAAATGTTTCCAATTAAATTTTGATAAATGTCGTATATTTTCTATTTTCTTAAACTTAGTTTGACTACAAATAGTGTTCACATACCGTAATATGTGAGTGGGTAAAGAAAATCACATAGAAATTAGTCTTGGATACGATTTTATAAACACATTAAAATATAGCCAGAATGTGTTCAGTGAATATATATTTATATTTCAGTTGCAATATACGTAATAATATTCACAGGAAAAAAAAATGAAATACACAATTTTAGTATAATAAATAAAAACAAACGTATAATGCCATATTTTAAAGCGAAAAAGATTCAGAAATCATTTGTCGGTTTAAGCATTAGCATTTTTAATAAGATACCGCAATTAGTTTTAGATTTGCTTCCACATGATTTTAAAAACTATGTCAAAAAACATACAAAAGACATATTATAATGTTGAAGATTATTTAAGCAATAAAAATGTTTGAACTTTATTCCAGGTGCACACGGAAGCAAAATAATATACATTGTAACATACAAAACGGTCTTTAAAAGAGTAACCGCTGAGTTTCTTGCCGGTTACTCCTCAGCAGATTCAACTTTCCGAACCGATGGAAGATTTGTTACCAATGGACAGACCACTGAGTATTTTCAAGTAACCTACTTGGATAAAGAATATTTTGATATTTGATGTGAATGCCTTTGCAATGATTTTTTTAAATATAATTGTAGTTCCACGCAATCAGTTCGTTGAAATACTGTTATAAGGTTTTTTATATGAATACATTAAAAAACAGGTATCAGTGTAAGTGAATTAATCTAATTACCAGTTTTTAATTATCACATTAAAATTCACCCTTTGTCGAGATTTCTTGTTTTTCTCTTAGAATACAACATTGAAAGATAATGTTTGCAGTTAGACAAAGGTTGTTATTTAAAAGGAATTAGTCGTTTAAAAGAACGATAGATATGTAACATAGATATTCTAAATAATCAAAGAGGAAGTAGCCGAAAATTGTTAATAATTAATGTTAATAAATATATTCTCATGAAACTTTGCCATTAAGTAAAAAAAAAACATTGTTCATATATGTATAATGTACTTCGTAAAGCGTCACTATGTTGCTTAAAGTAAAATCAAACTAGGTGGGAAAGCGTTCAAATAACGACTATTAACTTACAATGTATATATTTTATAATGATTTTAAGATAAGTCCCTCATGGTTGTATAGAACACAGTTTAGTCTAGTAATTATTATTGTTTTCCTAGTACTAGACCGGGATCTACCAGATTTAGAAACACAAAAATCAAAGAAATTCGTGCAAAGTAGTTTGGCGTGATGATTATTTTGTGAATGGAAGATTTAATACGTTAAGTAGAGATATTATAAAACTTTATTATCCTTATTGTGTAATGATTAATGAGTACTTCACTCAGAACATTACTGTTTCTGTAGAACATATTGTAAATAAGAATATAATTCCGGCATGACATACCAGCACCATATAGCATACCGACCGGGAATATAAAACGTTATTCAACATTCTTGGTTCATATGAACAACATAACCAAAGCGGACTAAGCTAAAAATGCGATCTTTTCGAAATAATAATATTTAAACGTAGTATTTTACTGTTTAAATGTAATGGATATTGTAAGGAGGTAAAATGATTAATTATTAGTTAATTAACTAAAATGTCAATTCTTCTGTAATCAAAACCAGCTGGAGTTATTGGCATGCCTGTCGTAACTAGGTTTATTTATACCGACACCATATCATGCTTTCGTAGAATATTGAGACAAGTAACAGCATAATAAACTCACAGCCTGGAGGAACAAGGCTGAAAAAGATTTACAATGGATTCGCAATAGGCAAGCTGACAAGGTCATTTAAGCCCCTCCGATGCAGGTGTTCATATGCATCAGTATTAGTTTTACTTCAAGTGTTGCGTTTTATGGTTTGCTGGACAATGAAATATTTCACAATAACGGCAATAACTACACAGTCTAGTACATAAGTAGCAACCCATTAATATCCCAGTGCTGAGCACAGGTCTCTTCACTCATACGAGGTTATAAAAGCATAGACCCACCACACTGCTCCACTGCGAGTTGGCAGGCATAGTATATAAGTGCACTCTCTATTCCTTCACTATCATAGTCTGATGAGACGGGAATCCGACACGATCGGAGAGATCAGGCGCAGGACCGACGGCTTAACGTGCTCTCCGAGGGACAGGGGTGAAGTAAACAGCCAACTTCCCAACTTCGGGCAAAAATCTTAATACAAAACTCAATATCCATTTTTGAATTGGCCCGACCCGGGACTCGAACTAGACAAATGAGGCAGATTAGATATTAGATATACTTACACATAAATACAGGCATTCACAGATACGTACGAAATATATACATTTACATGCTCTAAACCATATAAACGCATACCAGCTTTTTTAATAAAACAGGCACTAATTTTTATATGGCTATATTTCTAAAACAAATACAAATTAACTCTCAAATACACTCACTCATTCTAACATACCCAGTCACACCTTCATAACACTCACTAACTCTTCGTAAGTACATAGCGAATATGTCAGTTTTTCTTTTCTGTGTTTCTAAATTCTTACGTCTTAATATCTACTCTGTTATTTTAAATATTATATAGTAATTTGTGTAATCCTTATTTTATGTATATTGAGTATTCTATGTAACAACTTGTTACAACACTGTTGGATTACCAATAAATAAATAAATATGTACTCCGAACATATCGAAATAAATGAAATACACAATAATACTATACATACTTTATTTAGCATTAGATAACAGGTACTCTAAGTCTGCTTTTGTAAAGGGTTTGTCCAGGAACATAGTAGGAATATAATCATAATAATACGTTTATAACGTAATTGTAACTATTTGACTTATAACGTATTTGTAAAATCGGGGAGGCTTGACAATTGGAAGCATTAAGGAAACGTTCGAGCGCGTGCCATCTACGACGCTTTTTGCGGCCATTACGGACGCGAATCGAATCCTATGATTGATGATGAAACCTTCCGCGTGTTGTCGTGACACCGCAGTACGTAGACCCGAAATCGATACAAACAGTAAAGTTGAACCCGTTACACAATCGACGTTCTGATGTCCATGAAAATTACATATCGTCACGATATATCTACCCGACACGTACGTATCGGTATTTTATTTAGTTAATCGTAGAGATGTAATAAATTTAAAAATCCTTTATAGGGCAATTTTTTTCGGAATAAAACGCGTGATTAGCGTCACGAAGATGTGCAACGTTTTTATGCTAATTCGTTTGAAGGTAAGGTAGTTCTAATATTTACAAATAACATGTGGCATTTTAATTTGCCACTTGTCATATAATAATTTAATATACTGTTTTTCGTAAATTATAAAATAAAAATGTTTCATAAATTCTCTTTTCTAAATTCTAAATAAAAAAAAATAATAATGTCTAGTATTAATAATAAACACGTGGCATTTTTATTTGCATTTCGTCATTTGAGATTTCAATAAATTATTTGTATTATTTTCCGACACTTTTAATATTTCAATGACAATTAAATCAATTAAATTCCTAACTTATCTTCCTTTTTCCTTCCCTCTAAGTCTCGAAAATCTAATGTTTTAGATTTGTTCGAATAAAACAAGACTTAAAAATTAGTTTGCCAAAGTTTTACTTCTGACATGTGTACTTTGTATGCACGCACTTTTAACTGTTTTATTTATTGCTGACAGTTGGTGATCTCACTTTGGTAAGTGACGATTCAATATAAGATGAAAATGCGCTACTTGGTAACAGATAAGTTACATGTCATGCTTTCTACAAAGCATCTCTGCTTTTAGGGTGGTGACTAGTAGCCTCTCACTATTCCAGATTAGAAAAAGCTATTTCCTTAACCTGCCCAACCGGATGTCGAGCACAGAACCTCTACTAGCGAAGCGATTACTCACATGATTACGTCAGAAAGGTCGTCAAAGGTTAAGACTAAGTATTTTATGATTTTGTTTCTGGAACCTAAAGAATGTCATATATATATATAAATAAAATATTAATGTACTACCTTATAAATAAACATATTGGAGTTGGCAAGAAGAGCATCAAGGATTAAAATACTAATACTTTCAATACCTTATAGAAGATAGCCAACCATATTCTTACCAGTATACATTTTTACAAATAACCTTACAAATCTTCAGTGTACTTAGCTTAACTTGGACTTGGTCAATAAAAGAAAATGAATAAATTAAATTTTTAAATACTCTTAGTGCATATTCCCCATAATTATATTGATTTATATATCGTGTTTAAATTTTTATCGTTTAATGAAATACTTTTTGTTCGTCAACGCAAGTTAATGTCCAATGTTAGTAAACATTGAGTATATGAATTAGGAATTGACTTTATTATTTTTTATATTACTTGTTTCAGAGAGAATAAAAATCGTTACTTGCAATAAGATATTTAACCAGTCACCGGTTTGGGAAAGTGTATGATTTAACAAGCCTGTAATTGCAAATTTAAGTCTGTGCAATTCATAATCTGTTGGTTTAAGGGATCGTTCACACGGTCAGCTACTACCGTGGACCGCCTCTAATTTAAATCAAAATAATCATCATTTCAAAGTACAGGCAAATGGGCTAAAAACCAGAGACCGGAACAAACGAATAACTAGTACAGCGAAAATTTGAATAACGACTATCTAGCGGATTTTGTACTTTTACGCTGTGATGGTTACATCTCCACTGACGTCGATTACGAGTACATCAAGTAGTTGCGTAAACAGACGTACGTATAGTCAATGTGTTAAGTAACGTTATTCCTTCGTCGCAGATGACAAACCGACCCCACTTTGAAAACCATATTAGCTACTATGTAATATATACTAAGTAAAAGACTTTGCTAAGATTTAGAGCAGTTAAGTTTAAACGTTGAAAGAATTGATTATAACAATAAAACAAATATTGTTCGCTTAAAATGGGATACAAAAATTTTACGACAACTCTTTACAGAAGTATGCGTTAAAGTTGCATATGTACTAAATAAAATAAAAAGAAAGGGAAATATAAAAATAAAATATTAAAAATTAAACATATATTAAGTAATAAAATAATGTGCTAATATAAAAAAAAAAGAACAATTTGACGTACTCCTGAAGGTTGCTCAGAATAAAAGTATATTTTAGCTAAACTGTATTTAATAACAAAATGTTTTGAAAACCTCGTTGATGTTCGTTTTTATAGTGGATCGCCCGCGTCAAAATTTTATGCAATTTTGGCGTAATGCTCACCGGTGATAGGGAGTGGAGGGCAGTGGTCTCCTTCTGTAAAACTTTTGTTTCGCTGAAGGAAGCACATGTGGGGCACATGGAGAACGCTGTGGACGGTCCTTTACCACGGCGCAGGGGGTTGGAAGCTAGGAGGCGTAGATATTCGCTTCTCCTTCTTAAATTTCCCAGAGGAAACTTCCGGAGTGCCAGAGTAGATTGGTCTACCGAACCTCTGGTGCTCCACAAAAGGATGCGGAGAGTATTGCTGGGTTTTAGTCGGTATTCTGGCTTATCAGTGAGTCCCACATTTCCGATAAGATTTTAGGTCTGATCGGGGTGCGTAAAGGCATTTCTTAGCTTAAGAAAGAAAGGTTATCATCATGAACTATATAAGGTGTTAGAGTTCGATAATAATTTATACCTAACTATGTTTGCCTTTGCTTAAAAAAACAACATTAATTGTTTGCTGTGATCGTCATTAAATGCAAAGCTTCTAACAACCTTTTTTTTACTGGGAAATGCTTTTATGCCCGAGTCCCGAGCCATGGGTCAGGAATGTGGGACGCGGCAAGGGGAAGGCCTTGCAATAGTCACTAAAACCCAGCGGTACCCTACTCATTCACGAATGAGGCACCAGGGCCTCTACTTTTGCATTCATTCGTGGAGTCCTGGATAAGTCCGACTGAGGATTCATAGAGGCGGGAGGAAGTGCGCTTACAGGCGCTTCCTTATACTCCACGTCCTCCGGTGTTGGGATGAACGATCCAGTGCAATCTCCCTCTTTGGTTCGTGGGCTTCCTTCAGTGAGACGACCGTCTCACCGAAGACAGCCTCTCCCGCCCAACATCTCTCAAAAGCCAGCATCGCGCCTAGAACTCTCTCCAGCGCCAGCACCCCACTCATTCCAGGTCGATGACTCTTCGCGACAAATTCAGTGCAGGAACTTTCTGAAACATCCGTATCCTTTCAGAACTGCTACAAACTGTGGGGAGAGAAACCCGTGCTTCCTAGGAAAACATTGTCCCAGGTGAGGGCGAATAGCTTTTAATGCCTTGGACGATAAAAAAACATATTTTATGCAATATAGATATTAGATATTAGCCTAGCTATTTCGCTACATAGTCCAGAATAAAACGGTTACATTAACAGCTACAATATTGCTATGTGTATAATTTCAAAATAAATTACAACTGCGTGTATGCACCACTTGTCGCACTGTAGTGGTACCTACTTGAATGTAGAGCATGCGGGACCTTACATTCGCCGCCTGTCGGACTGTTAGCCCGCCTGATGATTAGGCTAACGTCTAATTGCCTATACCTTGTTTCTGAAGTGCTACGTGATCATTTACTGCGCATAGTCTACCTATTCGAGGAACGTTCAATTGATTCAAATTATGTATACGGCAATCAGCTTCAGTAGTATCGTTTAGCATAACAAGCCTTAATTTTATTTTATTTTCATGAAATTTTCTTACGAATACTAAAAATGATATATAGCGACATTGAAGTGCAAATACGTTATAACCCGCAATTCCAACGTTGTTCATGAGAATAGGAAACTTTTGATAAAAACAAAAACAATTATAAGTTCCTTATTTATCAACTAGTGTTATGATTTCCAGACACTGTAATTCAATTTTGTTGCAAAACAGATATCTTTAGTACCTCTAAAGGTAAAGGCTCTCATCCTAAGGTTTTGTTAAATCAATAAATTACGGTTTACTTTCCAACGTCGATACGTAAAAGTGATCTCTCGGGATTTGTTACAATCATTCAGAAAGTAACGTGTTTGTTATGATTACACATTTATGATCATTTGTCAAATGCATAAAATTTAAATCTTATATATGAAATGCATAAAATTTTATAAGACAAGTCATGTATTGTAGTGTTGTAATTATCTTCATAATACAAACAATAAATTTCTTTTCCGTTCAAATCTAATTAATTTAAAATGTTTATAACTTATTTTCTTCGTTTCTAGGTCAAATTCATATATCATGAATTCTGAGTAATAGTTTTGCAAGTTACGGTATCAGGTATCATCGTGAAATATGCGTAACGGTATCGCACCGTCCGTGCGTATTTATAAGAGTACAAAGAAAAATGAGAATAGGTCATAATTAAATGCTGATGTGTCAGATTTCGATGTAATAAAAATAATAATAATGATAACGTCGACAGAAAATTGGTTGCTTGTTAAGAGTTCTTTGAACTATTGTGTACCACATTCAAATTTATTAACAAAAAAAAAGGTATTAGGTAAATTCATTGAAATATGATCGGCGTTCAATATTGACTTTCGATGTTTTATTTATGAATAATAAAATATGTGCAAATACAACTTTAAGTCAGAAAGCACACTGAGTTAAAGCATTTACCTACTTTTTGGTTCACCAGATTAATCCATTGGTAATTTTTAAGGTATTTCTATCTTTCAGAGTTTAGTAGAAGCAACATATTTTTTAATACTGACAAATTAGCGCTCGACTGTGATCACACCTGATGGTAAGTGATACAATCTAAAATGTGAGCGCGCTAATCTATGAAAGAGGCATTTTATGGTTTCAACACAGCATCGTAACATAAATCTCTTAGTTTTGGTGGTACGTCTTTGCTTGTAGGGTGGTTACTTGGCACTCCGATAGCCTCCCACCAACCCAGACTCAGACAAATTATAAAGAGCAATTTTATAAATTCGCCCTACTGGGGATCGAACCCGGGTCTTGCAAATGGCTTGCAAAGCCAGTACTAGCACTACTGCGAAAACCAAAATACAAAAATTGCGAAAAATTAAAATTTACTTACCGTAAAATTTACATACACGACCAAGCTGTCTCAAATACGTAGATCAAATGTTAAAATTCAAAACAAACTAAGAGTCATTAAGCAAACGTAATTCTCCCTCTTCAAATACTACGTGACAAGATACTCAATAACTTCGTAAGTCAATTTTAGTACTGCACAAATATTAGCACGTTACAGAGAGTGTAATAAACAATTATACAAACAAAATAGGCATATCTTTGTTATTACTCTAAAACCGCGAGTATACCATTTAAGTAAGGCAAATTGCTTTATCACTTATGTGATATCAGTCATGGAGGCATTGTGCCACTGACTTACACACTTATTTTTAAAATACCGTTTTTATTATACATGTAAATTGCCCATAAGTACAATTAAACACGTTAGCATTAACGTACCTGAACCGTGATAACGCTTCAAGGTTTTTCTTAAAATTAAATGCCCGATTTTGTTTACGATAGCTCTTAATTTCAAGGACTAGAGTCGACACAGAAAAGCTTTGATATCTTTGCAAAATTATGACATATTTTTTTTAATATAAGTGACTTCCTTCGTATATATATGACGGTATATTTTATAAAGAGAACCTTAGCTTTGAAAGCATTTAACTCTTAAATAGTATAAAATCAAGGGACGGATTCTATATAATGTGAGCTAGTTTAATATATAAATTAATCGAGTCATATATGATTTCATAAAAACAAACTCTTTATCATATAGACGATGCATTTGAAAATAAATGATGACGTACTTAATGTTTAACTAAACTTTAATTATAATGAATATTATCTTGAAACTTATTCTTAAAAATTAATTCAGCGCATAAATATAAAGTTGTTGAAATTAAATTTGAACCCTCGAACCATTACGTCGGCGAGACTATCAAAATACCTCACATAACAAAAGACATGGCAAAAGACGAATAGGTATTATTTTATGAGTATGAAAATAATGTAAAGTTGCAAAACACTTAAAACTTTACCTAATTAACCTCAGTTGTGAGGTGTATACATTAATATATATGTACCATAGGTGTAGCTCATTATTTTCTTATAAGAAACTTCTTTGAATACTTTTAGATGAGTTTATTCAGGCATCTGAACGTGTGAATTAAAAAACAAAACTTATAATTAAGGCATTTTTATATATTACTGCATACAATAAAGTTTATGATTATAATAAAGTATTTATATTAACATGAAATTAAAATATTGTTATATTATAAGAATTTCTGCGAGTGTGGAATCAAAACGCTATTGACATTGACAACCACTGCATTGACACATGACTTTATGCTCTTGCTCAGTTGTTATGTGATGCTACTATCGATGTTGTGTTTTAAAATTGATGCCTATCATTTAGAATGAAATCGATCGAGTTCATTTTGGGACAATCTCTTTGACATATATATTGACATATATTTTGTGGCAATCTTTTTGATATATATATATCTAAAAGTGGAACATAGGAAGTAATTTTCTTCCTATTTACATTTAAATAGATGATGACGACGATAACTCACTGTAATATCAGGTTCAGATCAATATCAGGTCAATATTGTGGTTCGGTATCGAATCGTGGATTTTGTTCTAATCCGAAAACCAATACCATTATGATATAAAAGTGGTAGATTGAAAAGTCGGTTTAATAATGATAATTTTACAGGATAAGGTCATAAGAAATCACTGAAAAAATTGTTGTCGTAATAAATAACCACGAAAAAGGCTGATCGCAGCGCTTTATTGCTTGTTCCGCGCTCTCGCTTGCACGCTCAGCTCAGGCAGAAAGTGGCAATGAGTCATGGTTTTTCATGCATGCAGCTGGCGTTCATTGATTTAACAGATATGTCAAAAAATATTTTACTGTTCCAAGAAACTATGGTGCAAGTGAAATGTGAGCCAGGGGCGCCGCCATATTGGCTATGGCTGCTGTAACGAGCCCATTTTATTTTGCCCCAAAGCCGCGGGCGGCTGTTATACCATAAATTAAACATTTTAAATGAAGTATCACATGTATAATAATTTTTTTAATATCTTACAAGAGATATTCTTGTAAGATATTAAAATTGTCTAACGGATCAATATTGACGAAGAGATTGATTTAACTTTTATGTGTAAAAATCTTGTATTTATGATTTATATTCTAAATAAACAATAATATATGTTATACTGTTATTTTTCAAGATATTTCCTTAATTCCATCGCTATACAATATTATTGTCAAGATATTGAACGAAAAATTGGACTGCTCAATTTTTAAGTTTTGGCATATCGTGCACCACCGTCCAAATAAATAGATTTAGTTTGATTTGTTATTACTTTACTTTATTTTTACTTTTTATTATATTTTAGTTATTGAAATTTTTTTAATTGCTTTATTTAATATAACTGTACTGGTTTTTTTTATTTACCTGAAAAATAACGATTATTAGTATTATTATACTAAGTTATAAACATTAGATGCCATTATTTAATATCGATATTACTCGATGACAGACCGTTGTTAATGGATACTCTGTGGTTATTTACAATGACAAAATGTCAGTTAAGTCAGTACGATAAACATGTGGATTGTAGGTATAAAAAGATCGTAAAAGATAACACTGACTTACTTGAAAATACCGCGTGAAATATGTGTTCCAAATAGTACTTAATTCGTCAATTGAATACTTAAAAATATTCGTTAAGATGATTCCGGGTTACGGTGCTGTAACGCAAGCCCTGCTTGGTACCCTTCTGACGTGGGGATTAACAGCCGCGGGAGCCGGTTGTGTGTTTTTTATAAGAGGAAAACATGTAATTACATTCTGATTATCAACTTAAATTAAAACATTAAATTAGTATAAACGCTTATAGTTTAATTTATTTTTAGCGAAAGCTGCTTGATGTATCGTTAGGATTTGCCGCGGGTGTAATGACTGCTGCTTCATACTGGTCTCTTTTAGAGCCAGCTATAAATATGTGTAGAGAATCTGGCTTGTATGGTGAAGAAGGCCAATATGCATTTGTCCCGGTTGCAGCAGGATTCTTATTCGGAGCAATATTTGTATTTGGCACAGACAGATTTTTGGATTACTTGGGAATCAATTCAACAAATATGATGATAAGTGAGTATTTTTTTAAATAATCCTGAATTTATTCATTGGATAATATAATTAGCCCACATTTATGTTTTTGCTTTCATTATGACAACATTCCCATGCTTTATATAGGGAATCAACTCATAAAACAAAATGATCTGAGTATTTTATAAATCAGTTTTTATTAATTCATTAACAATTTCATCGTCTTACTAAGATGATTTACATTATGTTTAGGCCTTGAGTATAAATATTATACATACTCTATTCAAATACAAACATTGAAATTACATAAATCAGCAGTAATATAGCAAACCACCACCATAATCTAGTAAATGTTTCAACAAACTAAATTACAACAAATTATTTGAAATTGCCAGGTTAGGTTTTAGTGTTTGTATTTCTTCTTCAAAGATATTATTAAAATTAGACTTAGGAATAAAGTAAATTTTATTATATCTAAATCTGAGTAAAAATATTCTTCGTTACTAAATTTAATATATTTCTTAGTAAGAAAGCAATGACACATTTTAAAACTAAAAACAGTCTGTTTGGTTGAACATAAATAATTGTTACCAAGAAATTTTAAATATTAATTTAAGTTCCGCTGAACATTATAAAAATTCATTGCCAGCCTTTTGCTTAACCTTATTTTGTGTATGTACATATATTAAATAAATAAGTCTGTTATCATTGTGAAATCAGATTTGATCATGCCCATATTCTAAACATATTTGTCAAGAAAAATAAACAAGGATTTAAATTTATTTATCTAAATATAAATAACAAGTAGATAAGTGGATATTGGATAATATTCTTACTTATAAGTTAATTCAGATACACCATATCTTTAAGTTTGCTTTTGGACTTTAGATAGGACTTCATATTTTATTATATTTACATTATCAAATTTATGATTGGTAAATTTAATACCTAAAGATTCATTAATAACTATACATACTATACTAGTGTAAATGAAGGCCAACCTGTACTGAGATTTTGATATTATTTCCTGTTCAAATTTTATCTTACCAGGCTTGTGTAATTAGTAATAAAAGATCAAAACAAATTTAAAATCTTATAATATATAAATATTTTGCCACTCTGTGGTCTCACTGATTAAATATATTTTGTTATATTTTAGTAGGTATGAGGCATTGAAGATAATTTTCACTCTTATCTTCAACCCCATTATTTAATTGAGTTTAGTATTTTTGTGAGCCCAATTATCAAAATGATTCTTCTGTAATCATGGATGATTCTAAATTCCTAAGAGGCTGGAGTGATTGTGATGACATTTTTGTGTATATATTTAAGATCATTTTATATTGTCCTTTTAATACAGAATTCCCCATACATCTACAGGATCAGGAACACAAGTATATAATATTTTCATAATTTTTATATTCAATAACTCTTAACTTAAATAATAGAAAAATATATTGAATTAAACAAAGTCTTGGTGAAGAATGTCAGTTGTATTGCCCTACTTTATAAAACTAGTAACATAATGGAGCATAACTTTATCAAGTAAATAGATGTACTAGATCAACTTCTTTATACATTCATTTTTTAATGCAAAGAAAAACTTAACTATAAGTTTTAAAGTTATTTATATTATGATGTAAATTGCCACACAGAAGTATGCCATGTAGCCTCAAGTTGTAAATTTGTCTAAGTTCAGTAACACTTTGGTGTCAATGCAGTTAGTTATTATGATTTGAATATGTTGTATAGTCAAAATGTACAGTATTTATATACTCCATCTAAGATGAGCTTCTAAACTCTTATATATCTATACTCTATTACTTAGCAATGTTTTATGTTTCTTAATGATTGCAAATTTGAACAAGATATATTAATAAACTAATTGAAAAAGACGAACATGCTCAAGAAGTCTCCTATTTCTATTAATGTGAATATCATTACCTAGCTTGTACTAGTGAATACTTAGAAAAGAAATCATAACAGAATATATATAGACATACTAGCTGAACCTGTGACTTCATCTGCATAGAATGTTTTGGTTATCATTTTCATTAATTTAGGCAAATTGTTTTACAAATAAGAAACATACGTATAACACCCCTTGCGGGTGGATTTTCCTAAGATCCGTTCTTAGGTAACCTCTACTCTGCAAAAGGAATATTCCTACCAAATTTCAAGTCTCTACGCCTCATGGTTCTAGATAATAGAAATAACTTAGTAACTAGAGATTAAGTAGCTGTTTAAATTCTGTCCATACTTTATTTACATTTAGTTTTCTGTTTTGTTTATATAATGTAAATATGTTGAGGCTTATGTAAAAATAAAAATGCATTATATTATCTAAGATATAGCTGTGGATTAAGTAAAAAAATAAAAGAGATTTAATAATGTTAGATTTCAGAGAAACAAATTAAAAAAGCTTTTTAGACTATTTTCACAAATTCTCTGACATGAGAATGTTACTCATATTCAGCTTGTTTTTTAAAATTTCCAATTAATTTTTTTAACCATTTTACTTGTACATATTAGTCAAATAAGTGTTAATAACTCTCTGTAAATGTGATAAACAAAATATAGGTATAAAAATGCAGCTATATGAGTTTGTAATTTTATAAAAATAAAAGCTAAGTCAGCAGGAAATACTTTTTGTTGATCTTTAAAACTATTTGATTCAACATCAGCATGCATATACCATGTATTTTTATAAACTTAATTTAAAATATTGTTACTATTTGAATATTGCACTACTAATAACATTTTAAAACAGAAGTTGGTTCACAGAAAATGTCATGAAGCGAATAACAAATCAATTCTTGTAATATAATTAAGAAGAATTTTGCTTTAAAGTCGTATTATAGTTAATGTCAATAAATTATTATTATTATGTAAATAAATATTTGGTTCTGTTTAACTTCAATTTTATAATAATTTTCAAATAACAAGAGGCAAAATTAAAATTAAGGTAATTTTCAATAGCAGCTGATATTCTAAAGAACATCAGTTATTTTCCCAATTCATGCTATTAGCGAAAACTGCAGTGAATAATTTCAAATTCAAATAACAGCTTCACTGAATCCAAGTGGAATTCCGAATGAAATGGATTTATCTTTATAAAAAATCAATTTTTAAATTATTTCCTTATAATATCTTTAATATCTGTCAGTTTGTTCTGGCTTATCTCTAAAACGTTTTTATTGACTTTGACGCAACTTCCACTAGGTGATAGCTGATGAAATAATGTGTAACGTGGTTTACTTTTATTTTAGAAGGAAATGCACACAGAATTATGCACCAACACCGCGGCGAAACTTATTTGTTCTTTAGATACTTTTTTATTCGACTCTTTAACAAATACAATTTTTTATACTTGTAATGGATAAAGCTTGATTGAAGTTAATACAACTTTTTCAATATTAATTAATAAGCTTAATTTATTTCGAGAAAACTTATATCGTGCCGTCTATTGAAAGATCACGTATAGGTTGTGTATTTTCTATGTAATGAGTTTTAAAAAATTATGCTAGATGCCGTTGGACTAAATCGTAATTTTCTTTTTTATATTTCGAATATTGTACAAGAATGCGAATTTCCTGTCGTAAACATATTGTCACAATAAGTCTCAGTGAACTGTGACCGGGTTTTGCTACTTTAAATATAGAAGATATGTCATTCCCCCAAGGTTTGCCTGTAAGCGTGTGGTATTTATGGTATTACTACAAGCATAATGGATTTTTAATACAAGAAAATATAGATAGTCCCAGATTATATTGTCTTTGTAATATTTTCAAAATTTTGGAATGGAATTATTTATCTAAAGCGGAGATATTTATTAATTATATTGGAATGTAAACTGGTTTTAAAATATGCGACTATCATTATCGGGCGTTGACCTAGGCAGTAAATTAATATGACGAGTCTGTGTAAGATGGGTTGACCTTGACATCTTCTTTGACACTTGAATGATATGATAATAGTACCCCAGACAAATCCCAGCGTAACGATTATACGCACTAGTACATAGCTAGTCCGTAAAGATGATAGAATAATTATATGTAAACAAAAGCTTTTTAGTTGTCTATCTGTTCGCGATAAACTCAATAACCACTGAACGGATTTTCCTTCGGTGGTCATGAAAAGCCAGTGACCTATGACAAAAAATTAAGTATATAATTTGTCAAGGTTGTGTGTATATTGATTGAAATATTGCGATAATTGTTGGAAATGTCGGGAAAAGTAAAACCGGGGAGCTTTCATCGAAAACGCGACCCTTAGAAATAAAATAAAACAATACAGGGACATTCAACTATTGTAGGCGTACAACGAAGTCCATGATCGCGTATATCTATCTTCTGTGGAAAGCTCACTACTCGCAATTTATGTATTAATGACTTATTTTGTACATTTGATAGGTTCGTAAAATATTTTCCGTTTTCCTACCTATAAATATTTTTAATCCGATTTTTATACTTTTCTACGAAAATTATGCACAAAATGTAATATTTCTTTAACAATTCATTCTTAAGGTTTACTCACTATAGTATTTTTAACGTAACCAATTTTTTTCTGTCTTTAACTCTCTTATGTGATGTAGACGAAGTAGCACGGGTCAACTACTATTTATATTAATATGTTAGCCCGAAATGTTCTATACAGGTAGACACAAAACCTTAAATTATTTGTAATTAGAGTAATTTAAATGTCAATGTATTTTTCGCGGTATTTTTAGTTTTTTTGCGATAATATTGAAAAATGTTTACGTTAGACGCATAATTCAAATGATTTTAAATTCAAATACTCCATAAACAAGTAGCCTTTTGCAGCTCTTTAGAATCGTCACGTAATGAAGATATTAATGGTGCCGTGTTCTGAGAAGAGCCGACAATAAACTCAGTTGGATGTCTTTAATTGTGTCATCATCATGACAATATAATTTATTTTATATGACGATTAGAGCAATACCTTCAGTGCCACGCTTTTTATAATCCTTCAAATTCTAGTACAATTTCTCTTTTTTCTGCTTACTCTTAATATAAGACTTAATTGTATATATAAATGATATAATTTGTATTAATAAACATGTAATAACTCTCATGCTTAGTCAAATTGGTTATATTCTTTGTATTATTATTCGTTATTTGGACATGTCTGTTTCTGCAATCATACGCAAATATTGCGTGTGTATTTTCCTATTATATAATCCGTACTATAAAGTTGGGTTTATACTAGAGCTTCGTTATAATTCCGGTTCTGTGTGCTATTTCGAGGTATGCTACTCTATTTTTGGCAGTATTACAATCTACCAATAAATACTAACAGATTTCAGAATAAGTGTATCCTTCTATCCTTTCTATTTTGTGAAAAAAAAGCCTCATGAAGACATAGGAAACCAAATAGAAAAGAAAGATTTTTGGTTTTCTTGAATTATATTGAAACATTAGATTTCCCCTACACATGGTATTATTGCAATTCAACGGTTTTTTTATCTATACTAAAAGTGTGTTTAACCATATCAAATAAACAATAGCAACTGACGAAAGGTTATGTAATTAAGCCGCGTTCAATAAGTGTGAAATTTAAAATTAATATAGGAACTGATGTGATTTCAACCGGTTCTATTTGTTGTTTTCTAAGCAACATTCCAATGGGTGCTTAAAATTTGTATAATGACCTCGTAAATGCAACGCTGCGATATCTGGTTGAAGTTCCCGCTTTACTTTTTGTGTGCAAATCTCGGCCACCATTTTCCTGAATGGGATTTCCACTTTTTTCCTCAGTACGAGCAACTGAGTTAAAATGATAATATAACTCAAACTATACAGTATTCAAGTTGTTTTATTTTACCGTGTATGACGATTAACGTAAAATTAATTAACATACGCATGTTTAGAACTACGTCAGACAATTACAAAAATTACATACAATTTCTTATAGATAGTCTCCTAAAAATAGTTAAGTCTACTGTATTCTTAGGAATAACCTTAGACTCTTGGCATCAGTGGAATGTCCCTATTAAGACTCAGGCGAGTAAACTTAGTTCAGTTTCATTTTCTCTTACAAAAGTGAGACAATAAACTGGTGTTGCACCTGCCAAAATGGTGTATTTCGCTTATTTTCATTGCATTATTTCTCAGGGCATACTATTATGGGGTAAGGCGGTGGACATTGAGACTATATTTATTTTACAAGAAAGAGCAATACGTGCCCTATATTAATTACGATCTCGTGGTTCTCTAAGAGATAAATTCAAAGAAACATCAAGTCGCACAGTATCGTCGCAATATATATTTAATAATATCTTATATATCCGTGATAATATTCATTTATACAGTAAATACACAATTTTATTACAAAAAATAAAAACCTGTAATTCCATATTTTAGAGTGAAGAAGTTTCAGTAAATATTTGTCGGATTGAGCATACGCATTTTTAATAAGATACTGCAATCAAAATCAAACACATTGTAACATACAAAACTAACTTTAAAAGTTTAACCGCTGAGTTTCTTGCCGGTTTTGTCTTAGCGGACTTTTCGAACTTTCCGAACCGGTGATAGGTTACCAACGGAGACTACTGAGGATTCAAAAATACTTTTTGAGCTTACTTGAGTATATAATATTTTGATTTATAATTTTATGTTTTAGAAGAATAACTAAACTCACATTAAAAATAACTAACTACTTATAACAAATAGTCTTATATATCGTATTCTGTAAACACGATAGACATAGAAAGTATACATAGAAAAGTATACTTTATATAAGTATTGCACTGAAATGCTCCGTATTTTACTTTATTTAATGCGGGGAATTGTATTTACGTACCCAGGAATTACAATCAGGAATATGGGACTGACATGTATAATAGCTCCCATTGTGAAACGGAGCACCAGAGGTTCAGTAAAACTTATGAAGGGGAAAGGAAAAACGTCAATCTTCGCCTCCGTCTAGTACTTATCTAGCGAACGGCGAGGTCCTGGATTGATCTAAAGATAAAAACTAATGGGATTTCTCCTAAAAAAAGATATTTAAGAAGTTAGTATATACGGACACGGCTTCTTACGACATTACGTGTATATCAATAAAGTAAAATGATAAATGAACCAAACCATAGCTAACCTAATCCTTAAAATAAGGAGAAATGAAGTCCCTTTCTGTTAAAAAATGTATATTATTAATATCATGCAATTTGCAAATAATCAAACCAAACAGATAAAACTTATGGCACATTGGAAGATAAACATAGCATTGGCGACAGGGCGGCACTGAACCGTCAGACATCTAGATAACGCCCCCTATTTCGTATTCTTGTAGTTTAGTAAACAGAAGTAAACATTTTTGTTTACTTACTAGGTCTTTATAAAGCGGAAACGTTTTAAAAGGGTAATGAACAGAATATATCGAAAGCGGGGAAAAAATAGTAATTTGTAATACTTTTTTGTGAAAAAACATCGTCGATGAATAAATGACGACCTAAGCTATTAACAATCAAATTGCAAATACAGCGAAAGTAATAATATATATATATATACTGNTATATATATAATACCGACCTGTCCTTAGCTAATAAATAAATTTGGATTAGTGCCTCGACAGTTCCTTTAACACTTCACTAACATAAATGAAATGGAAATTGAGCTTCCATGGAGGGCAACTGCTTATAATGTTTCCATTTCTTATTAGACTTCCCCTTAGGGTTAGTCATTCCAACAATCCATGTTCCTTTGATCCTCGTTTCTCTAGCAGATATATAAATTTGCAGTTTTTGTCTTTTACTTATAAAATGTCTGATGGTTCTGCCCTTTAGTGTAAATAAAACTGAGTATCTCCGGAACTCGCATCACTTTCAAATGAAATCATCATAAAATTAAGCATTATACTTTACACGTTTTTAATTATCGTTTGCACTTATTTTTTGTGGTAACAAATACAGAGCAAGGTTGCGCGTTAAAATTGTTCAAGAAGTGAACAAGAACAATAACTATACTCAAGTCACTGTCTCTTAAAAATATATGTAACTAATTTTAGCCCAAAATGCGTATTTTTGTTGCTGATAATATCAATGTAATCTCGCTTTATGTTAAGTAATGATATTGTCTAAGATTTCCCTCTTCTCACACGTGCTGGTAGGGTAACTAGCCTTGGCCGAAGCGTGCCATCAGTCCAAACCGAGACAAAGTTTAAAACTCCAACCTTTGACTTGGCAGGAATGGAATCCAGGGTCTCTGCTAACAAAGGAAAAACGCGCTCAACTCTGTCAAATTATGCTTGGCGGTGAAAGAAGCGTTGTGGTGTAAAAAAAGATGTATTGATAAAAATTGAGAAAGGTGAGCTTAGATCGTTTGGGTACGTAAAGAGAATGAATGAAAGTAGACTTACAAAAAGGATTTAGGAGTCAAGAGTGAATGGGAAAGAATGAAGGGGAAGGCCAAGGCGAACTTTCCTGGACCAAATCCAGGAACGTTCATCCGTCCATTTTAAATAAGGGCCAGGTCAAGAGTAAAGTTTAATGAGAATGAAAGAAGCGAAGGAGATATGCAAGAATCGTGGCAAGTGGAAGGACGTGGTCTCTGCCTAACCCTATTGGAATGAGGCGTTATGTATGTATGTGTGTGAAAGAAACCTTCGTGGGATCATTTGTAATCTGATAGTAATTCGACGTTTTGTCCAGCCTGCCAATACGGAATGTGACAGAGTTGTAAAACTCTAACACTGTCCCACTAGTAATTGAAAGTTAGTGGTTCCTATCAGATTTAATAGACTGTTACTTACTCTACCTTATACGTAAATAAGAATGCATGATCGAAATGTATAATACCAGAGATCGTAAACATATTATGTCATTTCTATTTATAACTGCTTGGATATCAAACAGGAGTTGTTAAGCGTAGTCTTAAATAAAATAAATTCTATACGCTCCTATAAAATCGTTAAAATATGTAAATTTAAATCATGAAACCTGCCTACATCAGTGTTTTATGTTAAAGACTTTGTAAATGAGGAAATTGTCTTAATATTTGATTAGTCAAGATAGCTATATCTACGATGTATTATCATATACATATCTTTATTATCTTTCTCATATAGTAAGTACGACTATATAATAAGAAGTGCATATAAATCAATTCATTATGAGTTCACTTATCTTGAAGAGAAGATTCAAGTAAAATATTTAATTTTTAATGTTCTTTAACGTGCACTTTAGACGGACCAATAAAAAACCGTAAACAAAGTTTTCCTTTTAAGTTTAGGTACTTGTACTAGTCTAATATTACATTTAGCAAATATTATCACTTTTTATATCACACTGCATTTTACTGTATTGTTAAGGATTTTTGTAGGACAACGTTTTTTTAGAACTCGCTTGCGCATTGCTGCGAAGGTGAGTAACCTACCTGACAGAGGTTACAGGAGCAAACCCGTTGATAACTGATGAACTATTTTATGAACGATTGATAATTTCAACAAGTATTAATAAGCGAGAGTGTGAACTTATAGTAGGAACGGAAATATACATATTTTACTCCCATATATAACAAATCTAATCGATGATTGTAGAATTCCTTTATCAATGAAATACAAATATCAATTAAATAAGATTCATCGCCTTATAAGATCTATCTTATCAGCAAACGATGTAGCTACCAACACGTGGTTGTAATTTAATTTTATCTCGATATTGACAATGAGCGGCATTTTTGTTATTGTGGCATAGTACAAATGCATTAAATCTTTTTTTTTGTGTTCGGAGTGTATTTAGTCGTTAGCCCTACTAGCTTCTACAGCATAACCGGTTGGGAGAACAAGCTCTTATTCGAGTCCGAGCCCGAGCCCTTAGGGCAAGCTTTCCTCGAAACGCTGCTCCAAGGGCGGCTCCTCTGAGCAACGTTGACATTAAATCATATATCGGACATTGTGGAGGAGTTTTGAACTTATTAAGAGCGTGGGTGGAATCCACGTCCGGGTGAAGTCGGAAATTGGGGACATCAAGATATAAACGAAGCACACTTCGGGGTTTTAAAGTTAAATATTAATTTGATTTTATAATTACAATTGTATCATCATATTGTAGTCTTAAACTATAATATCATGATGCTGAAAAGTTAATTTGTCCACTATCATTTTATTTTTTAAACACTTCTCACAAAAAAAAATCTTATGACATTACAGATAAAATATTTTTAACATAAAGTAAGTAAGTAAGTAGCAGCCCATTAACGTCCCACTGGGCACAGGCCTCCTCACTCCGAGGAGCGAGGGTTTTTAGAGCATAGACCCACCACGCTGCTCCACTGCGGATTGGCAGGCATAGTACACTCTATTCCTTCACTCTTATTGTCCGATGTGACGAGAATCACTACCGGAAAGAGATCAGGCGCAGGACCGACGGCTTAACGTGCTCTCCGAGGCGCGGGGGTGGATTACACCGCCAACTTCCCAACTTCAGGCAAATATTGAGAGAATCTTAATAGAAAACTCAATATTGATTTTTGGCCCGACCCGGGACTCGAACCCAGAACCTCATGTCTGTAGTCGAACATGCTAACCACTAGACCAATGAGGCAGTTTTAATATATTATATATTAATTCGATTCGATTCTTCGTCTTTGCCCTTGAATAAATTTCACAAAAAACTACGATAATACAATCAAGGTTTGTTGACTTAAGTAGAAGCCTTTTAGAAATCTCGTCTCCGTGACTGGAACAAGCTAGCTCAATTATTAATTCAGCTCTAAAATATACTCGATAATAATTCTGTCACATATTTTTGTAGCAGGTCTTGTATTATTTACATTTTTCTTTAATAAATCAGTAGTAATAATTAATCCAATTATTTTTTTTGTAGGAAGATTTCTTTGGCTCGATTCTGTGATAATGTTCCTTAGTAACAAAGAAGCAGTGTGATAGGACTAAGCTAGATAACTTCTGATCTTCAAAGTAAAGATTAAAATGGCTATTAACTCTGATTCACAAGTTAAGAAACACTGACATAAAGGCACGCTTATCAAATTTAGAAATTTTTGCGTTTAAGTTATACAGTTTCCGAAATGAATGTTGTTTTTAAAACCTAAGTTGCACCTATTATAATAAAATAAAAGTGGTGTTATCTAATATATCTAATTTTGCGTCAGTGTATCTTTGTTTGCTCTCAAAATAGGTCGTAAAGTATTCTTCATACTCCAACCTCCCATTTTTAATCGCAAAAATAAGAAATGATCGTCTTATCAGATTATTTAAATCAGATTTTTAGTTCATAATTGTCGGGTTATTTTTACCATATATTGTATACAATATATCATATACTATTGTATTTAGTCGAATAATGGGTATTATCATACGTACTTACTTTGTGATGATTTTAGAAGTTATCGAAAATTTCAATACGAAATTACATTATTTATATCTGTAGGTAAAAATTTCATTCGTATTCAATAAATGTAATTTTGGATAAGCCACGTTTGGTATTATAAGGCAGAGAAAGCTGACTTCCAAATCATTATGCGGAGTATCATTTCAATGGTAATAAAAAGTCGTTCTTACTGCAATATTTGAAATCAGGCATTTTGCCAATTGCATTTGTATGACGTGTTTTGTTACCCCCTTTCTTTTCCATAATTTGGCATGTATATTTGCGGTACTTAAGACTTGAATGATGTTCACGGTTGTTTTTTACGTCAATGCATCTTCTACCATGAATATCGACCATTTTTTTAAACGAAATTGTACCAAACCTATAAAGGTAATGTAAAATGAATGTACAATGTACAACAGTATAATGAATTCGTATACCTTAATATTTTAACCTAGAACTTTCGTAGTTAAACGATAATTTTTTTTAATACGTATATTTGTGTGTACATTCCACGATTATTTATGGGTTTATATATTGTATATCGATTATTTTAAGCATAATAAGTTCAACTAAGTCCAAGTGATGTCTGACACATCTATATAATGATAAAAAATGAACAATATAGTTAATACAGTCTGTGTCAAATTTTCCAGGCCCTGTTGTATAAGACTGCAGTTATTTACCGCTTACTTCGAGTCTTTTTTTTACGCTGAGAAATGCCTTAACACACAGGGTGTGGGACTCACTGTCAAGGCAGAATACCCACTAAAACCCTGGACATCCTTGAATGGAGAACCAGAAGTACACATGCTCAATACACCCTAGCACTCCAGATGTAGGCACCTTATTTCAATCGTTTATGGAGGGGGAAACAGATGCGAATATCTACGCATCCTGTTACCCCGCCTCCTACGCGGGAACGGCTGAGCGTAGATGGTTTTTTCCAATTCCCCTCCAATTAGCGATTCCAGGAAGTATCGCTGAGGTCCTCAGGCGGTTCACTCTACGAATGTGTGATGCGCCAAATATGTGGAAGCACTACACTCGTGGCAGGCAGCTGATTCCTCACAGCCAACAATCTGGTGCAGGTATTTACCAAAACATCCGTGTTCAGTCAACACCTGCACCAGTCTGCAGGAAAGCGATCTATTTCTTCTAGATAGTCGTTTTTCCAGCTGGGCACGAATCGCACCCACAATGTATATACCCGCTACTAGAGATTCAAGATACTCCTTCCACCATTCTTTTATGGCCCTATCCAAAAGGACTCTTTTCCTCCGAACCTCGTCACTATCAGGCATTCCGCCTGTGATTCTTGCAACCGCCCTGCACTCATAGGCGGCTGCAAGCACCTAAGTCCGCAAAATTTGAGCCTGGTTTAGATCGACAAAGAATTTTTCGTTATAATACATAAACAAATTACCTATTCAACTCATAAGGTAAAATATAAGATTCAAAATAATTGCTTTCTAATGTGAGTTGAAGCATATTGGTAAAATTCTTATTAATAATTATTTGGTTCATTAAAAATGCTCTTTGTTTGCTAAAAATGCTCGAACGGCGTGACAGTCCCCCAATGTTCTCTTACATAATATGAAAAAATTGCAACGCTCCAAGCACCTTCAAGTATTTTCTTTATTTATTCAGATTATTACTAGTTTTTTATTTTATATACTAACAAAAGACGACCTTTTTTTGCAACGGTACAATTACCCGTGCGGAGGTCTTTTATTTAGCTACTCATGCAAATCTGACACACGATGGTCAGCTGATGATTTCATTGGAAACTAGTAAAATAAAAAATCCTACGCCATATAATATCAACCTCTTAAACTCATTACATAAAAAGAATCACTTGCACTAAATAGCGCTGTTTAATGTCTCTCTAATACGACTATTAATTGAATTAATATATGATAAATTATATTAACACTAGCTGTGCCCGCAACTTAGTCGAAGTGGAAGTGTTTTAGGGGAGGATTTTAAATAATTTAGACTAATTATGTTACAAATATGATATACATACTTTCGCTTTTATAATATTAGGTATTGTCAAGTGACATGCCCTAAAATTTAAATAAACCTTCGCCCACGTGACGCCTTGCAGATTTTAAACGTAATTTTTTTTTAAGAAACCAAGGTAACGTGTACCATTGTAAATAAATACGAGAGAGTTGGCGAATCGTCGAACCTAGTGGCAAGAGAGACGACGTGGCGAAGTCTCGCCACGGCATGCGTCGGTCTCAGTTGCCGCCATTTCACATCAAAAAGCATTTTATTTACGATTGAAAACATGAACAAGATAGGGAAAATGTGAACTAATAGCATTGATTGAGTAATTATTCAGTCGCCCTAACTTTTGCTGAATTTATCTGAAAATAATGTTTTATAGTATTTTGTTATCTTTTACAGCAATAACAAAGAGTAAAGATTCCAAAGAGAAACTAGAAGACTTAGAAATGATGACAGCCCTCAACAGGCGGCCATCAAACCCAACAGTGGTAACACTGGAGACACAGCCTGTAGAGTTTACTGATTGTATCTCAAACCAACACACAGCTCAGAGAAGGCGAGGCCATCACCAGTCCCAAAATTCATTGGTTAGTTTATGCATTTTTTTGACTAACTTTAATTATTCAAATTTAGTTAATGAATTACTATTTTTTAAAAAAAACAGCGTTAACATCATTGCCAACTACTTTAAAAAGGTAATATTTGAACTTGCACAGACGCATGAAAGATTATTCTAGTAACGATTGAAAATTTTAAGAAGATATATAGGGAGAGTGTAAGCTAATTGAATTGCAAGACGGTGTATTTTATACATAAATGGTCTTTCATTTTCCTTATTAATATAAATTAATATAAATTTAAGTTATTAATATTTTATCACATAGCAATATTATATTTCTAAACGACTAGCTCGTCGTCTATTTTACTTTGATAGATATATAATACTTTGATAAACTCGTACGAAACTTCTTAAAAGGAATATACAAGGTTTATTGCAGTCTGGCGAATGGGCTTATAGATACAATATCACTGCTATGAATGTACAAATGGTGAAACAAACCAAAATTTTATATATTCTGTATTATTTGTGTTATAAACTCATGTTTATATTGTTTAAAATGACGCCATGGCACCACACAACCTCATTTTCAAAATACTCGTGTAAAATTAGCTTTTATGAATTGTGTCTACATTCTTTAAAAACTTCGATATGTATATCTCTAAGAATATAGTTTTTTTGTAAAATGCACATACCCATATAATTAGTTGCAATGAAGGCTGTAATATTACTAAGTTATATACAGATACTTGAAGTAGTCTGGAAGAGATATACGAGTAGATTAAACGTTATCTTAATCGGACAAAACTATATTTACTTATGGTGAAAATTTAATCTAATCTTAGAAATGTATAGTATCAATAATTTAAACCAACACATATTGTTCACGGCTTAATCGATTATACATAGACTGTGCATATAATTGAATAGTCTATTCAGATTCACGTAATAGCTTATTACCTACTGTAAATAATGATAAGGTAATGAACATTCTAAATCTAAAGTAATATTGTATGTTTGTAACTTTTCACAAAAAACCTACGGGACCGATTTTTAAAATTTTTTCGCCATTAAAAAGCTGCATTTTCATTGAGCGACATAGGCTCTATTACTATGTCAAAATAAAATAGGGATCCCTACGAAAAATGCATTAATGTAACCCAAGGTGTGAAATACAAAATTATTATCGCGTGTGCTGCTAAAACTATTGAAGATAAAACAAAAAAAATCCTACAATATTATAGATGGTATTAATATCTATAAAAAGTCCGCGATACTATAATTCCAACTACTTTTGTTATGCCACTATAACTATTTTTTTGCATTTTAAAAATAATTAAAAGTGGCGATAATAATCATACCATATTATTCATTCCTCTGTACTAATCCCTATCCTAATAAATCTTTCAATAACTGTAAAGTATTTTTAAATTTACTAATGTCTGACGTTCTACATAAATGGTGTTACATATTTATAAATGTATTAGTTAGATATATATTCGTTGTAAAGTAAAATCTGTATATTCATCTAGCCTTCATTGAAATTGGAAATTACCCGCTCCCTTAGAAATATCGACATCAAACTATCGTTAAGAAGAATTATATATATAGGCAAGATGATCGATGGTAGAATAATTGGGAGCATTAATTCCTATCTATTTGACTACATGTATCTTCACCGATATTCACTTTATGCAATTTTAACCAAAATCTGAATTTATGGTAAAATTCTCAAGCGTGGGTACGCTTGAGAACTGTAACATTTATGATGAATTTTTTTATCTAATTATCCTAATAACGCGATTTTATAAACTCGATAAAAAATAAAATTCCAAAATAATTTTATTGAGGTCTGCTGCAGAACAAATATCTTGTAGAGTGTAGACATAAATACTATTAGCCACGTGCTGTATTGGTTCAATGGATAGACACATAGATTCTTGATAAGAGTCATGGGTGCGGATCCTGAGGTGATTAAAATTTATAATAAAGCTTTTCGGTGAAGGAATCATCGTGAGGTGTGACACCTGCATAGCCTGTGATCAATTCAGGTTTATGTGTTGCCTGCCAACTCTATGGCGGCACACTGCTCTACTACCGTTTAAACTATAAAACCCTCTCCTGACTGATTGGCTGTTACTTGTCATATCTTAGGTCGTTATTTTTATTGGGATCTTATAATCCTTTCAGAAAACGGATGGCGGTGAGGGCGATCGCCGCGACAGTCTACAGCGGTCGCTGGAAGCGCGACAGTCGCAGTGGAAGAGGATAATGCTGTTGGTAGTTGCTATCACAGTTCATAACATACCAGAGGGGTTAGCGGTGGGCGTCGGTTTCGGTGCTGCAGCTTCCTCATCAAAATCCGCTTCATTCCATACTGCCAGGTAAGTTTGTTTGAACCTAGAACAGTGATTCTCAAGCACTGTGCCGCGGCACTTTTAAAGCACAAATAAGTTTTTTTTTGTTTTTATCGCACTCTAGCAAATGATAGCCAAAAAAGCTTTAAACATATTATTACAATTTTCCACATCCTATTTGTGTGAATTCGGATTTTCAGCATTAGCCAACATTAAAACTAAAAAAGATCAAGATTGTTAAATGTAGAAGACGATATGAGAGTAGCATTGTCATTTTTACTACCAAATAATATAAATGAAATTATTAAAAAACATCAAGCTCAAATTTCGCATTAAAAATATTTTTATTATTAGCTTGTAATTAATCCCTTAATAAACGTTTAGTTATTATTGTAGTATATATAAGTTTATTTCGTATATTTACAATTTTTGTCATAAATTATTTATGCAGTGCGTTGTAGTAAGTAAATAATTTCTTTGTGTGTTGCCAAATTTTGAAATCGTTAAATATGTGCCGCAACAAAAAAAGGGTTGAGAATCACTGACCTAGACAGATAAATAGATACATAAATTCTTTATTGCGCACTATATTACGACGTATTTAAGAAAAAAGCATGCGAAGGCGGTCCTATTGCAATCGCTTCTTATAGGAAACTCAATAATCGAAAGCCAGAGGCGCAATAAAAGTACCAACAGTAACTGCATCAATAATATGTAATAATATGATAAACAAGGTTTAACGCGTGTTCGTTGGTAACAAGTTAAGAATGCACCAGACGAGGAAAATAAAACAACGAATTATTATGTTTACTCCCATTACTTTATCCCTTTTCATAATAACTATAATGTAATTTAAATTTATTATCATTTCTTTCTTAATACACACAAAATAAAAAGATACAAAATATTAAAACAGATAACAAGAGAAAATTATGTGTATATAGGCGGCCTTATCGCCTGGTGCGATCTCCCCCAAACAATCTTTGAATTTTAGAATTAGCTAATATAATTTTTAATTTTACATTTTACCTTTAACGTTTAACTAATATTTTCTAATTTAATTTTATTTTGTAAGCAAGAATCCTGATTCTATTGGTTGGAAGCGCCATCTCTTGGTAGTGCGGAATATTACCAAAGTATATCTCAAAAACACATCTATATAAATTATTTAACACAATTCAGTCTAATTGATAATATTAAATGGGATAAAATAACTATCGGACAATGTGGAATCAAGAGGGAAATAGTGAGAAAAGGTAGGGCTGATCTAATAATTGTTTATCTGGCGTATATAATTATCATTATAAATAATAATCCCTATTTTCCGTTATAGGAATAATATGAAATTAATAATAATTCAAATATTACAAGTTTATGCAAAACATAAAAAAATACTTGTTTGTTGACTATTCTCCATAATAAACTGCACACTAAACTTAAATGTATTAACGCCATCTTTTTCTAGTTTGATACAATATACTTAAAATTTAGGTGCTGCCCTCTACCTAAGTAATTTGTTACTGCTAAGAGTATTCAATGATTGAGAAACCGTACTGCCTTTACGTAGCCAAGATAGATGGCGTAAAGTGTTTTCTTACATTCACATTTCATATAATATTTTATCTATACTAAGAAAATTAGGTCGATGTGAAATATTTAAGTTATATATTTTGACTAGCGCACTATTTTTTTTTTTGCGCTGTAATAATTAGATATATTCAATTTATTTGAATTCAAATATCACCAATACAATTGGCAAATATGAAGAATTTCTGTCTGTTAACAATTACCATATATGGTAAATTTTCGCTCTGCGCACGATTCAGATAGTTAAGCGGACGCCATTTTGTTACGTCAGTAGGAACGCGAGGCACCGGAGGGCGCCGTTGCAGGAATTTCATTGATAACTTGGCGTGAGCGGGATAAAACTAGTTACACTATGGACCTACCGCTAACTGGATTCCAATTAGATTAAGAGGCGGCCCTTAAAGAATTTATATTTCAAGTGTATAGATATATGCATGCAGTTTACTGTACTGTAGTGTGACAATAACGCTTCTGGAACACGTAAAAATATTAGGGATTGACGTATTGTGTCACGAATTAAATGAATGAATAGAAGAAATCGGAGTAAAGTTTAGACCTTCTAATGCATAGGTAGACAACTTAAAAGTCAACAAATAATAATGCTAATAGAACATATAAAAATGAATTGGTTATGACGTATTATATGTCACGCGATCGAATGAACGAATAGAACAAATCGTTGTCATGTTTACAGCTTTCGATGCATACGTAGATATCTTGACAGTCTATATAGGATAATGCTAGTAAAAGTAAGTAAGTACGTAGCAGCCCATTAACGTCCCACTGCTGGGCACAGGCCTCCTCACTCGCATGAGAGAGGGTTTTTAGAGCACCCACCACGCTGCTCCACTGCGGATTAGCAGGCATAGTACACAAGTGCACTCTCTATTCCTTCACTCTCATAGTTCGTTGTGACGGGAATCAGACACGACCGGAGAGAGATCAGGCGCAGGACCGACGGCTTAACGTGCTCTTCGAGTCAGGGGGCTGGATCACACCGCCAACTTCCCAATTTCGGGCAAATATTGAGAAAATCTTTATAGAAAACTCAATATTGATTTATGAATTGGCCCGACCCGGGACTCGAACCCAAAACCTAATGTCAGTTATAATGCTTGTAGAACATATAAAAATGTATGCAAATGACGTATTATGTGGAAGTCACGTGATCAAATGAACGAAGAGAACAAATCGTTGTGATGTTTACAACTTCCGATGCTTAGGTAGATATCTTGACAGTCTATATAGGATAATGCTAGTAGAACATAAAAAAATGTATGCAAATGACGTATTATGCCGATCTCACATGATCAAATGAACGAACAGAACAAATCGTAGTCACTTCTACAACTTCCAATGTATAGGTAGACCTCTTGACAGTATACATACAATAATTCTAATAAAACATATAAAATTATAAGGGAATGACCTATTATATGTCATGTGTTCAAATGAACGAATAGAGCAATTCTTACCTTTTACAAGTATTTACAATTGTAAATACCCATTTTCCCTTATGTTACCTTATATGTAAGACAGGGGTGGGCAAATATTTTGATAGTCAGGCCTTATTGCAGATGGAAATTTGACCTCGGGCCAGTTTTTTTTTCTTCTAATTTTAAGGATAGTTTTTGCTAAGGATGTCGCATCATATATTTTAGATTACACCCGGAGGTAATCTAAAATATATGTAATTAATAAATATATTAATAAATTACTATTAACTAAATTGTAAAAATTGTAGAGTTTAAGAAAATTAAGGATTAAGTTTTAATTAAATTAAGAACTGATTCAAAAAAGTTGCTTCTATATTTAAAATAAAAACAAAATTCCTTCAAAAAATCTCCTAGAAAATGTTTGTGTTTTTAATACTAATATATACATTGCTTCACGGGCCAGACAAAATTCTGCCGGGGGCCGGATTCGACCCACGGGCCGTCATTTGCCCAGACCTGATGTAAGAAATGTGCAAAATGTTTGTTATATTGCAATGGCAAATTAATCTTATTAAAAGCTTTTGTAAAGACATCGCATACTTGATTCTCCATTTTCAACTCCTACTAATAGTTCAAACTCCCTCTATATACATATACATTGATAAAATTTTCAGTTAAACACATTGACAAAGTTTTTTCAAGAAGTTGTTCATTCATGGATTTTTTTTAATTATTCAGTGCCATCCATGTAATGAGTGGGAAGTTTGCCCTAGATAGTATATATATTGACTGTAAAGTTATTTTATTTTTTATTACTTGTTCTTAAGGTGGTCCCTAGGACTATATTTGGCGTTGTGTTATTTTCATTTTAGTAATTAGTTTAGGGTCACACGAGAATTTGATAATTGAAGTTGTTGCTTTATTATCAGATTATATTAGTAGCCATTTCATTATAATTACTAGCGTCATCTATCAAAATGTCATTCATTAAACTCATAGAGAGAAACCTCTAAGCATTTTACATGAGCTTTCAGATAGATGATGCTATATAATTTGTCGCAAATAATAGTTTTAATTAATGAAATTAAAAAATGAATTATTATTTAAATTAAATCTGTATAACATCCACTAAAAATTAATAAAAATGTACTTGAGTGATTAAATAAAAAAGTATTTTATTTTCAATTGAAAATATGAAGGAAGAAGAGGAAGTAAACTAATAGTAGAAATGGTAAATTATAGTTTGATAAATCCTTGGCAAAACTCAATACTCGCCTACTTACCTCGTCTGCACGGCGTTAACGACGCCTACTCATAGAGTTAATTTTGTCAATAAGTGATTATGAAACGTTTAACATGCCGTTTTAGCGCTGATTAAATTTGACATATTTTACGGGAGAAATATTTGAGACTATATATAAAGGTTTCAGTTAACAAAATTTGATCTAACACTAAAAATAATGATGAAAAATAATTAAAATTTTGGTAGATAGGTTTGTTAGTCCAATTTATATATAAAAATATTTATTGATAGGTTTCCTCGGAGGCTTAGAGGGAACATTGATGGCAATAAGTCGTAGAGGCTACTCGCAAAATCATCTCATTACGATGAATCGCTCTTGCTTGTTATACCCTGGCTTTAAAAGTCACCTACTAGTAAAAATTTTAAAAGTGCGTGCCTACACAGTACACATGTCACAAGAGAAACTTCTTTGGTAAACTAATTCTTAAGTCTTGTTTATATTTTTACAAATCAAAACTTTTAGATTTTAGAGAGTTGGAGTGAAAAATATGTTGTAAATTCAATGAATTTAATTGCCATTAAAATATTAAGTGTCGAAAATTAAATAATTTATTGAAATCTCGAAATGACGAGTGGGAAATTAAAATGCCACATGTTATTTGTAAATATTAAAACTACCTAACTTTCAAACGAATCAGCATAAAAAGCGCTGCATATTTTCGTGAATACTAATTACGCGTTTTATCCGTAAAAAATTTACCCTCATGCGCTTAATGAAGTTTCACTTCAAAATCAATCATTATGAGCCAAAGCGAAGCTTGGCTGGGCTTATTAGTTTAGCAATAAAAATGCCAAATAGGCAACACTGGGCGGCGACGAGCTGAGCCAAATCGCGTGGCGGGCGGGGGCAATGACCCGCGTTTGAGCAGACGTTGCCGTCAGCGCCGACGCCGCTCGGTGAAACTATTTCACTGAAAAATCCGTCGGCGCGCCGTAGCATTGAGTCAACCTTGACGATTCGTCGCGTCGTCTATACCGCCGCGTGGGTGCCCCCCAAAATACCTATTCACAATCGTTAAATATATTTTTTCTATAGGAAATAAGTCCTATTGAAATTGCCAAAAACACATGTCTCAGCTTCATGCAACTTGGAAGTAAGTAAAATAAAGTAAGTGACAGCCCATTAACGTTCCATTGCTGGGCACAGGCCTCCTCGCTTACATAAAATAGGGTTTTTAGAGCATAGATCCTCCACGATACTCCTCTGTGGATTGAAAGGCAAAGTACACACAGGTACTCTCTATTCCTTCACTCTCACAGTGCGATGTGACGGGAATCCGGCACGACTGGAGATCAGGCGTAGAACCAATGGCTAAACGTGCTTTCCAAGGTACGTGGATGTAGTACACCGCCAACTTTCCAACTACGGGCAAATATTGAGAAAATCCTAATAGAAATTTTAATATCAATATTTGAATTGGCCCAAACTGGGACTCGAATCCAAGACCTCGTCTCTGTAGTCGAACGAGCTAACCACTAGACCAATGAAGCAGTCCAGCAATGAACTTAGAAAGATCTATTAGAACTAAAATGACACACTCGTAAAGACCATTCTTTCAATATTTCTTTAAAGTATGTAATTGCATCGATCTTTATGAAATGGGGTGCTAGACCAAAATGCTTCATATACCTTGGGCATCACATCGTTAAACCTTAAAAAATTTAACATTTTACCCGAGCTCTGCTAGTTTTACCCACTAGAGTATTTTGAAAAATAAGGTGGCACTCTCGGAAATTTAAATGTAAACACCAAGAGGTCGCTACTCAATTCTTTAGCCCAATAAAATCCGTACCAAATCAAAAACTAGCATCTAAAATGCTCTACATGTAACCGAGAACGAACCAGATTGCATTCTAGTAAAGATAATGGCATCATAGAAGGTAGTGGTCACGACATTCAGAAAGAAGTATAAGATTAGGGGGGAGGAAGATAGAAATAAACCTAGTTAGGTTTTACAGCTAGTCAATTTGCAAAAAATTACGATTATGTAGTGTAACCTTAATGCATCTATTGTACATATTGCTGCTATACCACTCAAAATATACATGTCGGAGTGCAAGAGTCTGTGGATCGCAGGTCCGTGTGTAATAGTCTGTGAAACGCTGGCGCCATCTGTGTATCGGCGTAGGGGCAGAATCAATAAGTGGCAGTCCGCCGCGTCTCTCGGCAGTTCTCGAGTGGCCGTCGGCCGGAGTGGTCAACTGTTGAAAATGTCGCGTTCCTAGCTATTATTGTTAATAAGTTTGTGTAAATTGATATCGGGAACATTAAATGATTGAACGTTATAATCCGAGTTAATTAACAAAGTATTTGATTGCACCAACATTACTCACGAACGCCCACAGAATAAGAAATTAAATAACGAATCCCTTTAATGACCATGTTGGCGGAGCACCCTACGCCCCTGTGCTTTATGCTTCTCCATTCTCTCTTATTCTCCGACATACATATTTGTCATGCGATCAGATGTGATGAGCTTCTGTATTGTTAGCTTGATTCCAATGTTTCTTAAATTATCAAGTTATGTTGCGTCTATAAAGGATATATAGATGTCATTCATTTTATTTGGGTCACGTGATTTGTTTAATACAATGCCAAGCTTATCAATATATCATCACGACTAAATGAACGGCAAGAGAGAATACGAGCATTTTTATTTCTACAGATCGGGTTTTTATGTATAGTCAAATTAAAAGTATTGTATCATGCAAATGTTTCATAGATATGATGAATGTAAGAATTTAAAATTTGTTAAAAATTAGACTAATCGTCGAGGTATGTACAATACATGATGAAGACACTAAAGGTATTCTGCAAAATAGTTCAAATATTATTTGCATTGCTGTATACGTCATAAAAGTAAATTAGGAACTAGGAGAATTATTCTGTCAACACCAATATATTCATGTTTTGTGTCACATAGTCAGACGATAGTTCTGAAATTGCCAATGGATAAACGCATTACACAACTGTTTGGCGCGTACAGATAAGTCATTAATGTAATTTTAGTATTAATAGTACCCGCAACAAACACGTATTTTAGGTCGACATAATTTAGGTAAAACAGTATTTCAGGTTGACATAAATTTAATTCAAAAAGAGATCATTCTCGTTTGGTGTTTGCATTTACTAGTTCTCGGTGACGCCTATCAGATTATACGTCTACGTCAAGGGGTCTAATTTCCAACATTGTTGTCATTTTACTTCCTTCGGTTACCAATGTTCAACATGTAAAACAATGAACTCAGTGTGTCCCTTAATAATTATAGAACCAGGCCGGGGCCGGGGAACTCCTCACCGAATTTTAGCAACAATTGCCCATTTCAAGCAGAGATTATTAAGCTGCGCAGGATGTAGTATACAACACTCGTGTATAATACATGTGCAATCGTGTTCCTTACCACTCATAGACTAAATGGACGGCAAACCCGTTGCTATCGGAGAAAGATTAGGCGCAGGACCGACAGCATAACATTCTCTTCAAGGCACGGGGGTAAAACGCACTACCAACTTCCCAAAGTCGGACACATGCTAAGAATTTACATACATACATACATAAATAGCATCACACCTCATTCTCATAGGGGTAGGCAGAGACCACGTCCTTCCACTTGCCGCGATCCTTGCATATCGCTTTCGTTTCTTTCATTCTCATTAAACCTTTCATACAAGTTCGTCGGTTTAGAGTACTCTTGACCTGGCCCTTATGTAAAATGTTCTGGATTTGGTCAGGAACGTTCGCCTTGGTCTTCCCCTTCCAACTTTCGCATTCGCTCTTGACTCATAAATCCTTTTTGTCAGTCTCCTTTCATTCATTCTCTCTACGTGACCAAACCATCTAAACATAACTTTCTCAATTTTAGTCACTACATCTTTTATACAACAACATTCTCTTATCACACTCTTACTTGTCACTCAATTTCAATCCACTCATACTTATGTAATTCTTCTGCCATACCCAACATTCACTACCATACATAAGTGTTGGCACCAAGTGTTAACAGAAATCGCAATATCAATTTTTAAATTGCCCTGACCTAGGACTCAAACATAGAACCTCGAGATCTGTAGCCTATTAAGCTTAACACAAGACTAATGAGACAGTTAATAGAATAAGACCAGTAGATTATGACTTAGAAACGTTTAAGAGGCGATTAAACTCCTTTCTATTAGGTCGGCAACATATCAGTGGTTCCTATGATGCAGCAGGTTTCCATGGGCGGCGGTAATCACTTAAAAGCAGGCGACCCGCAAGCTCGATTGCCTACCTGGCTATAAAAAAAAGATTGGCTGAAACCATTTTTATTTGATATTACAAATATTCGCGGATTAAGTGGCGACTCCCGTTCTTGAGTTTCTATTTATAGATGGAGTCTAATTCTACGAGAATTTTATATAGAGACTCGTCAATAAAACACTGTCACTTAACAATGTTTTCTGAGAACTTTATGTGTCCGACAAGGCATAAAGCCCCCCGTGGTTCCCCTTGGAATTCTATAATAGACTGCATGGTGTCCCAAAACGCATAATAAATTTGATTTTTTATCCTCTGATCCGTCACTGAATCATAATTTGCTGCTGTGAATTGTTGCATATAAATATCGTTTAATTCACTTTCGCATTCTTAGCTATTATATATTTCAATATACTTAATATAAGTAATAAATCCTTCTACTGGAAATAGTTATAGATCATTTTGGTTAAATTATTTCAAGTTCAAAAAATATTTTTAAAAATAACTCCAAATTGTAACCCATTTATTTTACCTTTGTAACCTAAACGGGTTTTATAAGAAAGGCAACAGCGTTTTAAAGTGGTTTAATACGACTACCACATCGCGAGATATTCAGAACTATTCGTTATTCACTTGAAATTTAATTAGCCCATATTCGCACGGGAACCTAATACCGCCGGTGACATCTAGTAAGTAGGTTTAAAACGCTAATTCAAAACTGTATTGATGTGTTGATAATTTTTTTACATGAACTTACTCGGTACTACTTTTTCAAATAGGTCAGTCTGGTTCTTATATAGAGTGATAAGTATTTATTCCAAATTTATAACAGTAAACCAATAAACTATCAATACATTCTAAATTTCTTCAAAATTACTTCTGATCGACAACTCCTTTTGGGTAACAATAGCAAAAACAAAAAGTGAAGTATTATCTAAAATTAAACTTAGGGCAGTAATCCCACGAAAGTTATATATTTATATTCAAAATGATACAATGGCGTGTTAGTCTCTATTTTATTGCTTTTAGGTTAGCGTTTCACTATGATCACACCTGATGATTAGTGATGACACATTATTAGAATATGCCTGGTAAGAGGTAGTTTACGTCATTATGGTATCTGCGTAACATAGTGTCGGAATGCAATTTTTTTGTTTGGCGGAACATCTTTGCTTGTAGTGTGTTATCTAGCTACTGCAGAAGCCTCTGACCCTGTCCATACCTATATAATTTACAAAACACAATTTTCTGAATCTCCCCGAATCTCTACCGTGACTCGAATCCTCGGCTTATGCAATCGAATCAAGTATTCCCAGTGGTGTCACAGTGAGGCGATCATATATATATGCCATGAATAAATGGGCAAACAAAATCAATATCGCTTAAATAGGCATGTACATGACTTGAATATTATTTAAGTCAAAAATTCTTTATACAAGTAGGCTTTTACCGCAGTTTTGGATATAGTTTAATTAAGAATTCTTTATTCAAGTATGCTTCGATAGCATTTTTGAATTTATTCACGTAGGCATTTTACAGTTACACTGGTCCCAGGTTCGATCCCCGGTAGGGCGAATTTACAAAATTGTGTTTACTAATTTGTCTGAGTCTGGACTGGTGGGAGGATTCCGTCGCGGTTAGTTACCATCCTACCAATATAGACGCTCCGCAAAACAAAGAGATTTGTGTTCTGTTACGATGTTGTGTAGAAACCATAAAAAATATGTCGCCTCTTACCAGATTAGCACGCTTACCAGATTAGCACGCATAGACTGTATCATTACTTACTATCAAATGAGATCACAGTCAAGGGCTAACATGTCAGCAATAAAAAAAAAGAAAAAACGAGTGTGTTTACAGCAGTTATTCATTGAGACATGAGAACGATGTGGCATCTCGCTATCCCGCACTCGTGTACATTAGTGGCAGCGCGTCGAGCCGGAGGTGGTCGATCGCTCCGAGGAGCGCAGGGTGGCGCCCGAGTATAATGGGTGTCGGCAACCGCTTTGTGTCCGCCGCTGTTATTATGCAGATTAACACCGCCGGGAATTTGTTCAAATATCGTAACAAGCGCTCCTCCCGGCGCCGGCGCCGATCGCCTTCGTGTAATTTACGATTCGGGCCTCGGGAATGTGTCGGTGTTCGCTCCTTCTACGGATTTCGAAGCCGTTTTGTCCATTTTATATTACGCCTTCTCGCAGATGCCGGCGCTGGAACTTTTAGGGTGTAATTTGTTTTTGTGTTTTGTTTGCGGTAGTTTTCTCATTAGAATCGCAATACGTGATTTTGTCTCGAAGTCGACGGGCTTTGTCTGAACACCCCATTATATATGATTTTATATATTTCACGGCCGCGCTTGGCAATGCGATTACTCGCTATTCAAGCACAGAGGTCTCGGTATCGATTCCCGTCAAAGTAAAGTTAGGAAATTTCGTTTTCTAATTAGTTTAGAGTCTAGAGCGGTCAAAGGCTTCCGCTGTAGCTAGTTACCACTCCAGCCACTCAAGACGTGCCTCCAAGCATAAAAAAAACCTTCCATTTGCTTTGTAGAAACAAACTATCGGTCTACATAATATCTAGTCTGACATAATTCCATCTTAAACAGTATTAGACGTTAGAAATTACAGTGGAGCTCGATCGGGTGACCAAAGTAAATATATTTTATTACAGATAATGCATATAATACACACTATATATGTATATATACTCCTTAAGAATATAGTATAGTTCAAAAAATTGGTCTTAACATTATCTCATGGCCTTATTTTGATGAGAGCTTAAATAGATACAGAGGCGCGGGGGTGCAAATGAGGCTAATAAATAAGAGTATTAATTTTTTTCTACAAATAATTGCGATTACTTTCCTCCCTCTGGTAAATATTTAAAGGAACAAATTTTCCTACTATAGTTATATAAAATGTCAATTACTGAACAACAAATACCATAACTTTAATGTGCGAATGCTAATAAATAGCAAAGATATATATATATATAAATATATATAAAACTTTTTCGTCTATACAAAAGTTGTGAATAAGTAATAAGATGCTGACGTAAAGACAATGCGATAATATTAAATCTTAAAAAGTTTAAATTACGTATAAAACGTAATCTACGTATAAAACTTATTTGTATAGCATTCTTTTATTTTATTTATTTTCAATCGTTCAATTATTATAAAGAGCGTATAGTGCAAATAGCTATAAAGCAATAAAGCATGAAGGTTGAAATTCCGCGCACATTTAGATATGAGTTAAGCAGCAAAGTGGAATAAATGCTGGGGAGCAGGCCGACGGAGGGGGGAGGCCCGGCCGCATTCCTCCGGAGCCTCCGACCCTCGCATGCCGAACTTTCTGCCGCTTTCCCAGGATGGAATGCCAGCCCGCCTAATGCAGTTACATATTCATTTCTAACAATGAAATACTGGTTTTAAATAACAAGAAAAATTACTATAAAACAAGTAACATACTTTTCATTTAAAGTCAATTCCTATGAAAACTAGCACGATTTCTTAAACTTATTACATAGAGAGAAACCTTTATGCCTTTTACTCGAGTTTTCAAATGATTTTTGTGACAATACTAAACACTTCTTCTTTTTTAGTTTCAATCACTAAACACCACTAAAACAGCCAGCATATTTAATAAATACTAATATAACACTCAACTAACAATAAGACGAATAAAGTTATCACAGATCTATATATTATTAATCTCATTATACTGATTGTTGCGCGATATAACATATATTTAAAATTACATTAATAAATTAAAGATTTTAATTAATAACAAATAATAGGGTTTCAGTTTTTCGCAAATGTTATTATTAATTAATCTAATTAAAATTGTAGTAACATCAAGTGTCAACTATGTTTGTATCTATTTATCTATGTAAATATGTAGAGGAGTGCACTTGACCGGTCACTCCTTATCAGTCGCAATAGCAAAAGTTGTCATCTAAATATAATCTTGAGGGTAGAAAATCCCTCATACTTATGCATATTAAAACTCCTACAGTGGTAGGTTGACGTTTGACTATTATGACGGTAAATTATCATACAACCTAAGGAGGTTGTGACTCAAAATTCATTTATTTAAGCTGGGCGGCATGTCTTTGAATTAGTAACCCAACCAGTCCAAACCTAGACAAATTACAAAATACAATTTGCAAAATTTTCCTTACCGGGAATTGAACCTGGGACTTGTGCTAGCAAATCTTGTACTCGCGCTATTACGCCATGCGTTTATCTGTCAACGATGTGTTACTTTTTGTTACAATCGACTGTCAGGAAATCCACAACTAGAGTAATTCATAAACTTTTGTGTACTGCAATTGAAATAGTTGAACAATAGTTTTGAAATGGGTTTTATCCGTTTTCAGACCATATCGCTGTTACTGTTATTACATTATAATTTTACATTCATTTTATTACACGCTTATTTGATAGTAAGGACATCATATTATAAAATATAACATATACCACCAACTTCGTGTCCCTAGAAGTTTTGTATTCCGTCTATACAACCTACAGAATTTTTTTTTTATCTCTATGAGTTCATTATTTATTTTATAAACTATTCTCATGTTGAAATACAATTGAAACGTTCCGAAGTTAAACTTGAAAAGGAAATTGAACAGACTGGTAAAAGTTTATTAACGTGTCGGTAAATAAATTCCTTGTAAGCAAATGAACACAAATCTAAATAACATTTCAATTTTTTTTCTATTCATAAAATGTATTTTAATTTTTTCGGTGAATAAATTTTAAAATCTTACAGATTGGAAACAAGGTTCTTTTTGTTTTTATTATATCCGCCGTAAAACCGGTTCGTTATTAGTTTCAACAATTAAGGATTATGACTAATTCTCTGCACTTGATTGAAGATATAAGAGTAACAAAGACATACAATTTGCGCGAATGAGTATTTCATAAAATGTATCATTGCATAGCATACCGGACATTAACTTGTCGTAAATAAATAATTAAAATCCTTTCCATAACTAACATTAACATTCACAAGACTGGTAAGTTTGGTTTAAATATACAATAAATTTGCATGTTTTATATTTTCGGCTTTCTATAAAGTACTTTTAAATGAAGTTGTACGTATGTTATATTTAAAGATAAGACAATACAAAATTTTCCCCTAAATTTTAAAATAAAATTTTTGCCGTGAACTTCCAAGAAATTCACCGAATTTTTCGCGGAATCAAGTTAACTTAATGACTGTGCATGCTACGATTGTTTTCAAACCTTAACTGTATAGTAATAAGATTGAAATTGTATTGACATACCTTTTTCGCAATTCCAATTAATGTGCACCGCGAGCTCGCGTCTTAACAAAACCATAACCGATGCAGTGGAGATACCAGTGATTAGCACATTATTTATTCGTCTGACGATACAATTTCGTCTGCGTAATTATATACTTAAAGAAATTTTCAATCTTTATACCGCAATGCTATTACAATATTTTTTGAACACTCAAAATGACATTTTTTCAGAACGATGAAGATTTTTTTCATACTATACATATAATATAGGCACAGGCCTCCTCGTTCATAAGAGTGACTGGTTTTATAGCATAGACACATCACTCTGCTTAACAGCGTATTGGTAGGTTATACGCATTCCAGAATTACTCCCGGGATATACAGTTTAAGAAAGAGTGCTCCGTGGTGCCTGTTCAGAAGTCGCACCAGTGGTTCTTAACAAGAATCCATGTGTCTAACCATTGGACCATCACGCCTACGATGATAATTATAATAAACAAAGTCTGCGATGTCACAGTGGAGAAGCGTATATATATAGGTCTTTGCATTAGACACCCTCTCTCCTATGAAAATTTGAATGTGACATATAATACATAGATAGAGTATGAATAGTAGGAATTTAAAATTGTCCAAAACTTACTATTGAAATTCATTAAAACACTACAATTAAGTTTATGCGATAACACTGATCTTATCTCGAAATGAACACTGCTTCTTTCCTTGTTGCTACGGTACGATTGCCATCACAACATTTAAAGGCGCATTAATCCTTAGCGCAGTCCTTTCAATTAAGGTGTAAATTATATAATCCGTATTTAAAGGCGATTCTTCATTTTTCAATTGCATCCTTTGATTTTAAATCGACCTGTTTCTTCATTACTAGCCATCGACAAGGCGATGTTCTATGAGCAAATCCCACGTAGTTGGGATTTTATTGTAGGTAGTTCAAAAAAGTGTTCTCATTAAAAGGATTTTTTAATATATTCAGAGTTTCTCGAGCTTATGATTTAATGATTTACACAGAGTTTCTACGGGGGGCTTTAAATGCCGAGTGGGCAATGGTACATATATGTTACTCTAATTGATAAAAGAGCTTGGCAGTTTTATAGCAATTTAAGGATTATTATCTTAACCCCTTTCACGTTTTTATAATCTTGCTTTTGACGAATATTTATAATTAACGAACTTTACTTAAATACTATGGCATATTATATTGGACTATATTATGTCACTTTCATTTTAAATTAAAGTTAATTCCGTTGATATATTAAAAAAATTTCAGGGAATCAAAACATAACTCGAGAAAACATATCAAAGCAGAGACAATGAACATAAACTGATTGATAAATAGTGTGAAACAAACCAAAGAAATAATGTTGCAGGCGAACCGTTTGAATATAAACCAACTAATATAATAACATAACAACTTTTTTGCCGATTTGAAGTTACAGTGTTCTTAGGAATAACTCGGGGACTCGGGGCTTCAGTGGGGTGCCCATATTAAGACTCCAGCTAGTAAACTTAGTTCCGCTGCATTCGCTGTTAGAAGAATTAGACAATACACTGATGTTGAAACTGCCAAAATGGTGTATTTCGCTTATTTTCATAGCATCATGGCTTACGGCATACTGTTATGGACTAAGGCGGCGGACATAGAAACCATATTTATTTTGCACAAAAGAGCTATTACGTGCCTTATATCAACTGGGTTCTCGCGTTTCCTTAAGAGAAAAATTCAAAGAAATATCAATTTTTTTTTATTGCTGACAGATTAGCGCTTGACTGTGATCTCACCTGATGGTAAGTGATGATACAGTCTAAGATGGAAGCGCGCTAATCTGTTAAGAAGCAATATACTCCTTACGGTTTCTACACAGCATCGTATCGGAACACAAGCCACGGCCGAAGCCTCCCACCAGTCCAGACTCAGACAAATTAGAAAATACAATTTCCTAAATTCGTCCTACCGGGGATCGAACCCAGGACCTCCGCTAGCAAACGAGCACTTGCACCACTGCGCCAGCGAGGCCGTCAAAATGTCACAGTACCGTCGCAATATATAATAAGTTAAACCCGCGACTTCGTCAAGTTGTTCTACAAATAAGAGACGTACCCGCACTGCCCTTTGAGGGTGGAATTTACTAAAATTTACATTTGATAGATTCCACTATGTCAAAAAAAAATTCTGACCAAGTTTTATATACCATAAAAGATATAGTTTGTAAATATGAAGTTTGCATTTTGTTTAAATGTGACAATTTGAATTTTTTAAATTGACACCCCGCAACCCCCTTGAGGGTAGATTTTCGTAAAATCCGTTCTTAGCTGACCTCTACTCGGTAAAAGGAATATTCCTACCAAATTTCAAGTCTCTACGCCTTATGGTTCCAGAGATATCGTGAAGTCAATAGTTAACACCCCTGCAGCCCCCCTTGCGGGAGGAATTTCACAAAATCCGTTCTTTGCCTTTTCGCAATACATATTAAATAATATTTTATATATCCGTGATAATATTGACTTATATAGCAAAGAAAGGGAAATACACAATTTTAATAGTAGAACTAAAAACAAACTTGTAATCCCATATCTTAGAGTGAAGAAGATACATAAATCATTTGTCGGGTTGAGCATACGCATTTTTAATAAGACAATCAGTTTTAGATTTGCCTCCACATAATTTTAAGAAATATGTCAAAAACATCCTTATAGAAAAGGTACATTATAGTGTTTAAGATTATTTAACCGATAAAAATGTTTGGACTTGATTCAAGTTGCTTACAGAAGCAATATATTACAGATTGTAATACACAAATCAATTTTTAAAAGAGTAACTGTTGAGTTTCTTGCCAGTTTCTTCTCAGCGGATTCAACTTTCCGAACCGGTGGTAGATTTATTACCAACGAACAGACTACTGACGATTCAAAAGTGCTTTTTGAGCTTACTTGAATAAAGAATATTTTGATTTGATTTGAATATTGCAGTTGAGGGAGTTTTTAATATAAGAAATTATATACGATTCAGGATTCTGCGGTGGCCTTAAAAAAATTCGTAAATCTTTGTTTGTGTGGTTATTTACCTAAAGTAGTGATTGTATTTTCAACGTCCAAGATAATTAATATGTTTATGCATTTTATAATTCACATTTGTTTCAAGATCCGAAGGTTTAAACATAAAAAGGTATATTTGATACGTCTCACCTCTTATCTGATTAATGTTAACATTGCTAACAAACGTGTGTACAAAATACTTGCATACAATCCCGTCTTCTTGAGACAGGGTTAATTAACATAAATATTTAGTAAATGTATAGCTTGTCGCAAAAAGGGTTTTTTATATTCAATATAGTAATGCCCAAACTTCGTTTAAGATATACAATTAATAAAATTGCAGTAAGTAGAAGTCTATTAACATCCCACTGCTGGTTACAGGTCTCCTCGCTCATAGGAGAGATAATTTTGGTGTTGATTGCGAAATTGAACTGTTTGTTTAAAATTTAAAATTATTAGCTTTTCACTAAATACCATTCGGAAAATATACGGTACTTATATCTAATATATAAAATTTCCCTGTCACAATGTTAGTTATCGTACTCCTCCGAAACGGCTTTACCGATTTGTACCAAATTTTATATGCGTATTCAGTAGGTCTGAGAATCGGCTACTATCTATTTTTCATACCCCTAAGTGATAAGGGTTGTTCACTCTTAAATTTTTTTTTTAAATTTTGGTACGAAATTATATATTTTTTTTGACCTTTGTATGGCTAACCCATATTTTATAATAGCGATAATAGTAATTATATGGCAAAACAACGTTTGCTGGGTCAGCTAATGAAAATACATATTCTTATTTCTGTGTTTGTCCGTTCTGGGTAATTTCAGATACGATAGATTTTATATATATATATATATATATATATATATATATATATATGTGTGTGTGTGTGTGTTGTGTGTGTGTTGTGTGTGTGTTTGTGTGTGTGTGTGTGTGTGTATGTGTGTGTGTGTGTGTGTGTAACAAGATATCTAAACTATTCCTCCCGATTGATTTGACATTTGCAGATTACCTAAGAACAGTCGCCTCCATATTTCCAAAAAATCGGAAACCTCGTGGGCGTTAAAGTAGTGTTTTACATCTGCCGAACTCTAGGATAGCCGAACCGCGTTGCACATGTTAATAAGTTTCTTACAACTTGATTTTTTAACCTGACTACGCTTTCTCCAACCATTAAATACATCTTTTTTTTAGTTGCCAACTTTCTTCTATCGTTTTAGCTATGTTTCTGTAGTAATTGTTGCCATCATTATAATATTTTAAATTCAGAAATTAATAAAAACATTTTTGATCGGCATTTCTTATAAATGTTATGGCAGTTTCGATCTACATGATATATATTTCGTATGTAATAATGATTACTGTGAGTAATCCTTTTAAATGTACACCATCAGGGACTTTTAATTTGATAATAAACGCGCAAAATTATATTTATTACGACACCACACTAAAAATCTTTGAATGTTTCTTTTCTGAAGTAAACCTTCTTTAGGCGCATGAGGGTAAAATTTTAACCGATGAAACGCGTGATTAGCGTCACGAAAATCTGCAGCGTTTTTATCCTAATTCATTTAATAATTTAATGCACTAATTTTCATAAAAAACAAAATTTAATCAATAATTTCTAATATTGATAAAAACACGTGGCATTTTTATTTACAATTCGTCATTTGAGATTTCAATAAATTATTCGTATTAATTTTCGACACTTAATATTTTAATGACAATTAAATTCATTAAAGTCTTATCATGTCTTCCTTTTTCCCTGCCTCTAAGTTCCGTAAATGTAAAGTTTTATATTTGTATTAATATAAACAAGACTTAAAAATTACTTTGCCAAAAAAGTTTCACTTCTGACATGTGTACTTTGTATACACGCACTTTATTTTTACCATAACATAAATGTATTATAGATATAAGTTTACCTCTTGAAATATTCAGTTTATTGCTGAAAATTGCATTAAAATCTGTTGAATCGCTTAAAAGATGTGAGAGAACAGACAACCAATTAATTTTGTATTGTGTAAGGATTTATAAAGTTTGAGTAAAAAAAAATGTAAACTGTGAAGTTAGATATTCCGATTTACTCTCGACATTTATATTGAAGTCTAGTGGTGTTTTTCGAGATGGAAACCGATTAGCGATTTGATATGTACGTAGCTTAGTTTGCTCTTTACTAAGCTGAATTCTAAGGTATCGTGCGGGAGAGGAGGGCGCGGCGGGCGGCTGGCCGGATTCACGAGCGTTGCACTTGTTTTTACGCACGCGCCCACCGTGTGGTGCATGACCCCATTGGAATGTACCACGTGCACTAGCCGATGGAATGCGCAACTGTTTACTTTTTAATTTTTTTTCCTTTTCTCTCCTTCCACCGCAAACAATGCCTTTTCATGCTATTTCGTAAAGAATTCTCTGCCACACTTTCTACTCTCGATTGCGTATTGGCTTTTTTTATTATGAATTGATTGTGTTTCCTCAATGAAGTTACGTGTTCAATATTTAACCTCAGTAATTTCAGTATATGCGTTCGTCGTTTTCAATTTATAGGATAATATTTTAATTGGGACAATTCATGTGTAATTGAATTTTTCTATTAAGATTTTCTCAATATTTGCCTGATGTTGGGAAGTTGGCGATGTGCGCCACCCCAAGCCGTCGGTGCTGCGCCTGATTTCTCTCCGCCGTGCAGCAGCGTGGTGGGTATATGCTCCAATAGCCATTTCTCCTATGAGTTAGTGGGCTACCACTTTTAATGTGAACTTGAAGTATAGAAGTCCTGATAGACAAGGTCTTGTTAAAAGTCACAAGTTTTAATCCTGGCTAGGCACTACCAAGTTCGCTATGTAAAACTTTTGTGACTAAACCTTGTACAAAATTGATTATTGTGCTTTTCGGTGAAGGAAACCGGCGCAAGGAAACCTGCATATTCCAGGAGAGATTCTTGGGTATGTTTAGCCTACTTACCCGGAGCAACGTGATGGGTGTATGTTCTAAAACTCTTTGTCCGATGAGTGAGGAGGTTTGTGCGCAGCAGTGAGACGTTAATAGGTTGCTACTCACCATTTTCTATCTTATGTAAATTTTTATTAAAATTTTTTACTAGTGTCATACTCTTACGATAATTGTAGAAAATTCAATTAAAAGTTATTGTATGGGTTTGCGGTAACCCTTCGTTATGGTACTATATAGCTCGATAGATTTTCTTGCAATTTTTTCGCATGACGATGGTTGTGTAATATGCGGAACTAAGTTTATTGTGAATATATAATTGGTTGTGAAATAAGTTTATTCAATTATACTTATTCTATTTTACGTTTATGTTAACTATATATGTCGGTAGAAAACGAATACTATATGACTGAAAAAGGCTTGATTACAAGTATTTTATAGTAATCATATAAATATTATCACGTCTTCTTAGGATATATCATTTTTCGTCATGATTAGTCTCACCTGATGGTAAGAAATGACTCGGTCTAAGATAGAAGCGCGCTAACTTGGTAAGAGGTAATTTACTTATGGTTTCTACACACGATCATACAGGAACTTAATTTTAGGAGTAGGGTGGGATCTAGCCACGGCAGAAGCCCCACAATCCAAACTTAAATAAATAAGTATTAACGGATACATACCATGTTGCCCATTATATATTTTGTCGATACTTCGACCCAGTTATATGGATCGGGGTCACGACATAAGGGTCAAGCGTTGCTGTCAGGGGCATAATCTGTCTACCCTACGTCTTATTCTTGAGAATAAAACACGGTTTTTGATAGAATGACGCACGGCAACGGTTTATTCAAGGAAGTATAAGTGCTTACTGACAAGATGATAATTAAACAGTATTAATACAGATAATAGACGTATTTGATGTGATATGCCACAGATTAACAATCTTAATAATTCTCTTATTTGTTACTGAACCTTTATTAATTATTCGGCATCCTACACTTCACCACTGGATTCCACATGTCCCCAGTTTGAACCGTCTTCGCAATTTAAATTGATTTTGATGGCGTCATTGGTGTAGTGGTTATCATGTTCGACTACAGACGTGAAGTCTTGGGTTCGGGTCCCGGGTCGGGCCAATTTAAAAAAATCGATATTAAGGTTTCTATTAAGAATTTCTCAATGTTTGCCCGAAGTTGGAAAATTGGCGGTGAGCTTCAACCCATGCGTCGGATAGCACATTAAGTCGGTCGTGTCGGATTTCCAGCACGACTGACTATGAGAGTGAAGGAATAGAGAGTCCACTTGTGCACTAAGCCTGCCAATCCGCAGTGGAGCAGCGTGGTGGGTCTATGCTCTAAAAACCTTCTCTCATGTAAGTGTGGAGGACTGTGCCCAGCTGCTATTTGCCTAGCAGGAACTAGCCTCGACATGTAGTAGCGGTCCATGGAAAAAACCTTTCTATATTTGTCCAGCCTGGGAATCGGACCGAAGCTCTCCGCTATCGAAGCGGGTTCTCGCACCATTGTGCCAGCGAGGCCGTCAAACGTACATAAGTAAGCAAATACATTCCTATCCATCAATGCACATCCCGGTCCCAAAATAGTAGAGTTCAGTAAACGGGTGGCCATAAAGCGAAGGATATTTGGCGAAAGCGAGGCACGATGCCGGAAACTCGCCGGAAGATACGCGTTCTAGATGCGTTTCTTTTACGATTTCCTGTGCGCCCGCGTACGGACACGCCGTCCACTAATGACTCATGGCTATCTGATTTTCATTCACTAGTTCTTACTATGCATCATACGCTGAATGCATAATAGGCCTATTTTGTTACTTGGATAAATATGTTTTGTGTCAGTTATGGAGGTAACGAATATTCGTATAGAAAAGAATTTTTTGAAGTGAAACTTCTTTAGGCGCATGAGGGTATAATTATTACGGATGAAACGCGTGATTACCGTCACGAAGATGTGCAGCTTTTTTATGCTAATTCGTTTAAAGGTTAGGTAATTTTAATATGTATTAATTACATGTGTTATAAATATTAAAACTACCTAACCTTAGTTGCCTAATTTGCCACTCACGCCATTTAAAAATTTAATATAATATTTTTTGTAAAGTGTAAAATATTTCATAAATTCTCATTTCTAAATTTTAAACTCAAAAATATTGTGTATGTTTATTCACAATTCGTCATTTGAGATTTCAATAAATGATTTGTATTAATTTTCGACACTTCGACACAAATGACAATAAAATTTATTAAATTCGTACCATATCTTCCTTTTCCTTCCTCTAGCTCTCGGAAGTCTTTTGTTAAATTTTCTATTTCTAATCGCCCCTCCGTTAACTTTTTAGAAGACTAAGAAATCGAAATTCGAAAATCGAAATTAAAATATACAAAATTAACGTTTTATTTTACTAATCAAACGTTTGTTAGATTTTCTATTTCTATTCGCCCCGCACTTTTAATAGACTAAGAAAAAAAACCTGAACAAAACACATCTCTTGCAGTAGACTTAAGTATTGACCACATTTTATGTATATATTCACATATTATGTAAAGTTTATATATGTTATATATATTAATATCTTGATATGTATATCTATTATTGTATATGAATTGAGATGTATTTATTTGTGTGTATGTTTATGTTATTTCCTACCTTCCTTCTTCGCTACAGCTTTTTTAACTCAAGGTTTTTTGAAAGAAATCGCAATAAAGTGATAAGACCGCCTGTTGTACTTTCTTTCTCTATTTAGTTAAGTTTATTATAATGTATTGCTTTTAAAGTGCAATACTGTGTATAAATAAATAAATAAGAAATCGAATAATAATTTATTCAGAAAATAGTAATAACGTCCTTTGTTTTTCATATTCTATTCCATTAGTAACAAGTTATTGATACATCTATGTATCGCATAATATAAACTATTATTTAAAAATGTCATTAAGTTAAAGCTTTGGCTAGAAGCACTATTTTAATTTTAAGGAGCTCTTCATTTGATTAAGATAACTAATTGCTTCAAATCTGTAACCAAGAAATGTTTCTCGTAAGAAGAGAGAAACTTATGACTATGTCAAATGTTCCTTTATTGCCAACTATAACCAGCTTACCGTGAAAGGTAACTGTTGGCTACGGTATTTGGAACGCGACATCACTTTACATTGTTGCTGTGTTACTTTTCTGGCCGATTAGCGTATGCTGACAATTGCATTTTTATTCTACTACTGAATAGATATTGTTTAAAAGCGTTAGAACTAACTTAATTAAACGGATTTTAAATTTATCGTTTTCAATTAGCTCGCTCGCACTCCATGTTTAAATTTTTAATCGTTACAATACTCAAGTTCAAATATATTTTTAAAACTTATAGTAGATGAACATTTAATGCGAAAACAGTTTTGTCACATATTAACTCATATTTTATACTTAATTTAAATTTAATAAAATTTAATATAGTCATCTATTGCAAACTCAGGAGTAAAGGAATTTCATGCTAGATGGTGTAGGAATCATCTTTAAATTTGTTTATATTACTTGCTTTTATCTTTACCCAAATACAAATAGTTTATGGTACGTTCTCATAAGTGTCCTTTTACATATATATCGGAGAATAAGAGAGAAGGAGCATGAAGCATAGGGGCGTAGGGTTCTCCACCGACATCGTCATTAATGGCATCCATAATTTCCATACTGTGGGCGTTAGTGGGTAATGTTGGTGCAATCAAACACTATTAATTAACTGAGATTATATTGTTCAATCACTTAATGTTCCCGGTATCAATTTAAACAAACTCTTTAATAATGATAGCTAGCAACGCGACAGTTTCCAAAGTCGACCGTACCGGCGGCCCGTCACCCGAGAACTGCCCGGAGACGTGCGCTGGATTGTTACTTATTGACTCTGCCCGACGCCGTTAGATAGATGGCGCCAGCGATCCACAGACTATAGCACTTCGACATATACGTTTTATAATTACTTTACGCATACGATGCAAAAGCGTCTAGCGCTCAAGATAAAAATGCATTATATAGATTGGTTAATTACTTTATTGGTGTATTATACATCCTTACTTCGGTCAAATAATAAACTTTTGTATTTTTATTGGATTTTCAAAAGATAAAAATAATAATTCAAAGATAAAGCAACACCTCCGCAGCGTTTAAATCTCGACTAAATTTTATAAAACTTGCGATATTCAGAATTATGACCATTCTACGTAATATCCTCGTGTCGTTGATATAAATTTTAGGAAGTTTAATTTTTTGTAACTTCCTCTTTTTAAAGTTTATTCAAAAATGTCGTTTCCCTGGTGAAAAAAGTCTCTGTTCCTCGAGAGGATATTAAGAAATCGTAGCATGTACTCAAATTTGATACAGTTGTATTTATTCTGTTAATTTATTCATTTGTTTATGTTAGGTGCACTTGGGCCACGTCAATGTTGCATATTTTGCGTCATTACCTATCGCGTCATTCGGAATTTAATTGCTTGTTAGTTTCTCGGCCGCTATCAAACGCTAAACTTTACCTTTTAAGGCATTAATACGCAACAATACGAACGAAAATTAATTTATAGTAAATTCAAAAATTCTTTATTCAACTAGGTCTTTAGAGCACTTTTGAATCGTTAAATATAAATTTTTCTACACATTAAATCCAATGTACGACTGATAATAATATTAAAGAACGACTTATAATCTAAAGTTACAAAGGTGGTAAGAGTCCATAACAAACTCTGTCAAGTATCTTTTTATACCATCATCATTACAAATTTATACTAATTTGTTATATTAAGATTAGAGCAATTCAATCGCTCCCATGTTTATTTATAATATCTTTGAAATATAATAAGATTTTTCAACTAATTTTCTTTTAACAAAGTATTTGAATTTATTAAGTGACATTTTTACAATGTCTTCTGGGGGTTTGCAGTTAAACATATTGGTTTATACATGATATTTACCGTAAAATGAAGTGTTCAAAATACCAATAATTTTAATTACTGTCAAATTATCTTGATCTTACTTGATGGTAAGTGTAAAAAAAATTGCCGTCGTTACTCGCAGGATAATTTAACCACGCTGATGCTTTCTACTAGTCCAAACAAATTAGAAAATGCAATTTCCTAAATGGGTATCGACTCCAGAACCGAGAGATAGGGAAGCGAGTACTCAATCCGTCGGCGAGGACTTATCAATGCGCCAAATTACATAGAGGGTTATTAGAAAAATTATATTTTTTTGATATATATAAAAACCGTAATCGTTTTTTGTACTTTTTGCACTGCCATACATCATTGTCAACTCCTTGCTTTCATTTATACATTAGGTAAGCATTGTAGCATTAACTTACAATTGCAAGCATGCTAATTATTTTTGTAATGTGCCATGAAAAGTTGTAGTTAGTAGCTTTTTTTGGAATTTCTTAGCGAATATCAGATCTATATATGTACTGTGTTTTAAGTTTAACTCGTGGGATTATTTAAAAAAGTCGTTTACCAAAATTTACATTGTCAAAGGTCACAATCGGAATGAATTTATAGACCGATTTAATTCATGGTAAAACCTTACTTTTATTGTCGGCGCCAGTCGTAAATTGTAGTCCTACATTTCAATGACCTCATTTGTCTAGTACCTAAAGTATACCAAATTAACGTTTACAGGAAAAACAGTAACTAATTTATTGCAAAACTTGTGACTCATAGTGGTTAAGTGGGACCAGTTCTCGTTATATGCATAATTTTTCGAGGAATTCAATGTGTGGATTGTATAAAATATTCAGTGTTAGTAGTTATAATAAGATCTGTTAGGTGCCGGCGCCGCCCTTGACATGTTTGGTACTCATGTGAATGGGTGAGTAATGCCAAGTGAATTACACGAAGGCAATTGCGACCTGCATATTGTATAAGACCTACGGGTGAGCTTCTTGTGGGAAATTAAATGTGAAGTAGGTACAAATTAAGATGTAGAGTTTTACAGGATAAAAATTAATAACCAAATAATCAGCATCTCATAAAACAATATTGGGAAATGAAAAAAGCCCACTTAAATAATGCCTTTTGAATTGAAATTTAGGTTTGAATACACAATTATTAAATTCAGAACTTATTCATTCACAATTCTATAGTAATCTTTGAAGTTGCAGTCGTTAATATAATACTTTTATATTCAACTATTTGTATTCATAAAAATAAAATACATTTTTAAAACTTGCATGACACTTGATGCTAATAAATTTATTTCAAATATTGGGTAAGTCTATTAAATTTATTTTGCAAAATTTCAGCGCGATCTATTACAAGCTAGGTGAGCTTGCTATAGCTCGATAAATGTTTCTTTTTATTTAATGAGATTAAGATTTCGTGCTTGATGGCCCAGAAATTGGTTTAACTTTTTTACTTTCAAGTCGGAAATCATGGTTACAAAACCACGGTTTTTCCACTATACCCGCCTACGTCAGCACACCCGTCATTCATCTGATGGCCTCGCTGTCGCAGTGGTGCGAGTATTCTCTTTGCTAGCAGAGGTCTCGGGTTCAATCCCCGGTAGGACGAGGTTAGGAAATTGTATTATCTAATTAGTCTGAGTCTGGACTGGAGGGAAGGCTTCTAGCAAAAACGTACTGCCAAACAAAGAGATTTGTGTTCAGTACGATGATGTGTAAAAACCGTAAGGGGTGTATCGCCTCTTACCCAGATTACCATCAGGTGAGATCACAGTCAAGCGCTAATCTGTCAGCAATAAAAAAAACATATGTGACGTTATCCTTCATGAAAATGGTTAATAAAGATAATTATTTACTTATATGCATTTTGTCTTACTGCCTCATTGGTCTACTGATAAGCATGTTCGACTACAGACATGAGGACCTGGGTTCGAGTCCTGGGTCGGGCCAATTCAAAAAACAATATTAATCTTTCTATTAATCATTTTCTCAATATTTGCCCGAAGTTGGGAAGTTGGAGATGTGATCCACCCCCGTGCCTCGGAGAGCACGTAAAGACGTCAGTCCTGCGCCTAATCTCTCCGGTCGTGTCGGATTCCCGTCACACCGGACTATGAGAGTGAAGGAATAGAGAGTGCACTTGTGTACTATGCCTGCCAATCCGCAGTGGAGCAGCGTGGTGGGTCTATACTCTAAAAACCCTCTCTCATGCGAGTGAGGAGGCCTGCGCCTAGCAGTGGGACGTTAATAGGCTGCTACTTACCTTTTATTATTTTGTCTTAGTAATTTTTAGCTTAAATTGTAGACTCAAAAGTTCAAAATCATGATATTTTGCTGTTCCTTACTTACGTTGATAGGCTTTTGATAATTCTTTTCACAATGGGATGAAGTAGGTTGTCTGTAAAAAATTGTTTACGTCCCTTAAAATCCAAACAATATTAGATTTTTTGTTTCGAATATAATTAGTCTTAAATCATTTTTGTTTAATATTAACGCACAATTCCTTACTGCGATAGCAAAAATTACGTAAATTATATTTTTTTTATGTTTTCGCATCCACTCCGCATTTTTTTTCGCGACATGAAGTTGCTCAGGTCAGCTAGTTTTTTTTTGTATAACGGAACCATATTTGGTATTTTATAGATAAATTGAATTTTCAGTATTATGCAAAAATTATGATTATAGTTCGAGATTATGTTCAATGAGTAATGTTCTTGGTAAATGGTACCACGTGGGCGTAATGTGACCCATTCAAAACACGTATGTACCACCATATTGTTAGCCAGGTAGCCTTTACGAGAATCAATGAGACTGACTAATCGCATAGGCTCGCGAATTATGCATTTGTTAAAGGAAATCCGCGATGGCGCTATACGTATGCATCAGGAACTGTACTTTGATCAGATGTGATATATCTATTTACATTATATATTGTCTTTAATATGTCGAATATTTGATGTATTAATCATTAATGTATAAGAATGTCTGTATATTGAACATTAATGTGTACTTTTACATGTCTTTCAGCAAATAATTAATCTTTCATTTCACACAGTTGAGCTAATTATTTATATATTTATCCATAACTTCTTAATGTTGCCATTTCATTACTTTTTGCTTACTTACCCGGAACAGCGGATAGTCTGTTTGTAATTTTTCCGGTAAATTTATGAAGATGGGTGGAATTTGACGGAATTTTCACTAGCCGATAACTGGTGTTTTAAAGAGTAAAGGCTTCTGTAAAAATTTAGGTTTCTACGAAAACAAAATTAAAATCAATCAAGTAGTAACGCACGCGTCCTACGGGGATTTCGCAATCAGGGAACAAAACTATCCACCAATTTGAATTGTAATATACTGTACTTTTATACAGTTTGTCCAGGTAGTCTCTCACTAAAAACGTGTTTCTTTATATTCTTACAGGACTGCGAACTACGCTGAAAATAGCTAGTAATATATAATTTCAGTTTATGTTTGCACACGGTCGGCAGGAAAATAAAGTACATAACCGCAATTTAAATTCGCGACGAAAAATCGCTGCTGAAATTTACGGTTCGCACTTCATTTCCACAAAATAGATGGTCGCAGACAATCTGAGTCAAATGAGTCATTTTTTGGCGAGACATCTTGCGACCAGACGAGACGACCTTACAGAATCGACCTTATTTTTTTAATTAGAATGCGGCTGTGTTTACATCTTTCTCTTTATTGTGACATTGTTGGCCGGTATCCAGATTGTGACATTGAGCAAATTGCCCATCATATAAATTTGTGGCTGCAATCTGACTGACAACTTAAGTGCGTGCTGTGAGACTGCGGTTATGTGACAACTCTCCGTAAACATCGTCCATATTCATTATAACTCAACACTTTTTTTATTTTTATTATATCTCTACTAGCTGTATCCGTAGTGTCGTCCGCGTATTTTTCGATTACGTGAGAGTAACGGGTTACCTGTAAGAAATCGCTACTCCAGCAATGAGGCCGCTCTTTATAAATATTTGTATTGTTTCTTATTTAAAGTGTTTTTCTCTCTATACAATCGAAATTTGTATAAAAAGTGTTAAATAAATATATATCAGGATTTTCCTACTTATCACTATAAGTACGAATTTGCGATAACAACGCGATGCTAGATTTAAAATCAATTGCTAATAGTTTTGAATATCTTCTGAAGTGTGTCTTATATAACTTAACTATCTTTGTATTATTGTTTTTCTATTGAAACCGGTTTGGGGCGCATCTGTTAAAAGATTTCAAAGTCAAAACGGACGTAGATTAATTTTAATGTCTGTTGTTTTTTAAATATTTGAAACACATTTAATCGTTCCTCTTCGGTTGTTATTGTGTTAATTACATTGAAGGAGGCGTTATGTAGAATTTTTTAATGATATTCAATGTTTTATTTATTGGAAAGATTTCTTATGTTTTATTTCATTAAGTTAAAGATACATAATTAGTAACATTTTTATATACATGTTCTTTAAATGACTTATTTTATATTTTTGCCTTTATAAATTAAGTTTTAAAATAAAGAACAGAATAAATTCTAAGACGATTACATAAAATATTGTCATTCTAACGAAAATAGCAAAATTAAATAGCAAAACTTAATCTCAATTCGATTTGACTCTCGTCTCGTCTAAGTCTATCTGTTCATTTTCTAGCTCATAAACTATGTTGAAAGAGAATAGTACAAACTTACCAATACTGGGTTAGACCAGCAAAGTTTAAAAAAATTGTCATTATAGTTGGTAAGACTAACTACTTGGGAAATTGTAAATAATGTATTTTAAACTAAAAAAAATATTTATCAAACGAGTGAAGTTCAAAACATTGTCGAACAAAATAGTCTTGTTTTTGTATAAAAAAATTTAGATTATTTCAATGTTGAAGGGTATAAAAACAAAAATGGCAATGTACAAGTTTTGTTTTGTAAATGATTAGATATTTGGTAAAAAAAATACATGCATGTAAATCAAAGTATTGTTTAGCCCATAATAGATATTTTCATCATATCGACATATTTCAACATAAAATTAATGACTATAAAAAACTAACTCATTTTGTGAGTTACAAGAGAATTACTTTGATTAGTACTGTTTTTCTTATATTTATTGGTCACGTGAATTCCCATCTTTAACCCAGTTTGTAGGTAATTTCCTGGTCTATGAACATTATGGTATATTTTTTCTTAAAAATGTATATAAATAAAATGGCAAAAAATGAACACTCATGTAAACGAAAACCAAGAATAAGGTAAACCGTGTATTTCTATTAAAACAAATACCTCTTTTAAGAGTGCTTTTGCATAACGGGAAAAAAGTGTTTGATAAACTGTCAAAAATGATTGTCAATGCTCTTTTTGCACGAGATGCTGATTAAGATATCAACGCCGGCGCCTCAGTGAGTTTAAATTCGAAGAAAGTCTATTGTTCATTTCGTTCTATGTTTAGATTTCTCGTCCGCACTGTATGGTTATAGGCGGATGTGACTAAGCGCAAATGTATCGGAACCAGCGACAATGCTCTATTCTTGTAACGCTACGAAATAACCGCGTCTCGGTGAATAACGAAATTTTATTAGTGAATACAACGACCTTTCTAACGCCGCGCTACTATTGTCTGAATGACTGGCTAGAGGATGTGCGCTTAATTATTAATTACTTTTATTAAATAAAACTATCTTATATAGTAAAAAAAAAATCACACATATTGCAACGATTTGCAAAATTCATATAATAACAAAAAAGACAGGAAAATTCTCTAATGTTCCGGTTTAAATCCATAAGACAAACTCGCTGATATCGGAATAATTAATAATATATCAAATAGACTACAAGCCCATCGAAAAAATTAACCTGTGAAATGAACCAACGTGAATAGCGCTTAGAAACCTGTTACTATATCATAAAATAACTTTATAGCGGCATAGGGGAGTACGTGAGTAAATTTTTTTATATCCGAATATTTTTGTTTCTTATCATTTATAATGTACGACTATAAGGTACAACGGTAATATTTAATAACATTTTATAAAAAAAAACTTGCTGTACATAAATTTATGGTCTTGCAGCAGTAATAACTCGGTAAATCCTGAAATGTAGATAAATGACGACAAATAAAAATATTGGGATAAAAAAAACATTTACTCACATACTTACCTGTACCGCTCAGAAATGACGGCATAGCGCTCAGAGTTATTTTTATGATATAGTATCAGCCTTCTAAGCGTTATTCACGTTGGTACATTTCAGACGTTAATTTTTTCCATCGGCTTCTAGTCTAATACTGATATGTCAGCGCTTTGGATGAATAATCCTGCCATCCAACTTTATTTTAATATTTTAGTTAAGGACGCAGCAGAACACATAACAGTCTATATTTTCATGTGTTCACGAAATGTCATTCTTTGATCAAACCAATATTTTCAGTTTTTTTTAATTGTGATACTACTTCAAAGCAGCGATTTGTACATTGTAAATGTATTTTAATGTCAGATGTGTTCAGTTGTTCATAGATTATCGCCTGATATTTTTGTTCCCATATCAATTCTGACAGTTACACTTACTTACGTGATTACTACCCTTACACATTAATTAGCTATTATTAGAACATTTCGCTAATATATTTTTATACCTGACCAATTGAAAATCTATTGTAACTGCTCTGGCTTCGATTCACTCTGAATTAATTTGAGCAGAAGCTCTTCATGTGCTCAAGCATGTAGTGTTAAATAAGTTATCAAACCTAAAGGAATGTATGTGTTAATTTCCTCTGCTAGTAGTAATTTCAATAAAATCAGAATCAATTTTGATTACAGTTCATATTACAAGATTTTGAGAAAAAAGCAGCGGCGCTGTACAATATTTCGCATATTAAATGGAATTTAATATTTGAAAAGGTTGTATTAACACCAAGTGTTCTCCATTTAAAGAAATAACGTTAACTTGAGTGAATGAATAAAATTTAATTAGTGTTTTACTATGAATTGGCAATGTTAACGTGAGAGCGTGAGCTAAAAGTCAGGAATTGAAAGAATTTTATTTACAATATATGTATGCTAACGTTTCTGATGTATTACCATTAGTACTTAAACATTCGGTTGAATAATGTTAACCTGTTTTAAGCTAGCCACGAGTCGGGCGTCGTGCCTAACCACATTCCACTTAGTTTGTAATAGAACTTTGTACTTATGAGTAGTTGTAGCGGTATGCTTTGTCTCATGAACGGTTGTCGTTCTTAATAATTTAAACTTAAACCCAGTTTCGTTGAGACCACGATCAGAACAGAACTGGATATGTTTCTGAAAAATAATTTGCCCTCCTGGAAATATGTCGAAATCTGTAACTTATTGGGTAGAAAAGTCCACCATTCTTCAAGCTACTTAAAACCAAATTAGAATGATGTTTAGTACAACAAATTAGAACGTAGTTAGACTAGACATACCGTTATTATAATAGGTGAATCTGTATAAGTTACAATGTGTATGAAAAAGAAGTGTGTGAAGCTAGAAATTCTATTAATACAATATATTTTTCATACGTAGGGAGAAATAGATAATAGCAAGTATAGGTAGGCTCTTATTTTGTGTAGCATATGAGACATCTGTTATTAAATGTAGAAATGCAAATTGTGAATTCATTTCGACGAGTACAAGATTTCTATTTATAATTAATAGTTTAATCTTAATTGTGCAGTACTACAAATATTAAATAATAGTAAATAAGGATCTAGTGCTCAACAGACAAAAAAGATTTGGCATTTTCACACAAATCTGGAAGTATGAAATTTATTTTCTAAACTTTCGGGCCTAAAATTTTTATTTTAGTAAATATATAGTCTTACAATTTCAGGGGACATTTCGTCCGTTTGATTAGTTCTACTCGTAGCAATATTCTATGCAAATGTGGATTCTGTTGACATAACCAAACCCCTCACTGAGGACTATCGAACTTACGGAATTAACGGTATTGCACCAAGCAACCTGTGTTTCTGACAGGAAACCGGCAATAGATCAAATCACATAGCGTCATAGCCAATATGCAATTATACACATCGGCAGATATGCGCCGAAAGGAACGTTTCCTCGTGAGAAGCAAGGATGCCTCTATGTTCAAATAAGTTTACCAAGTTTTAGGAATTTCTGAGATTTTCCGAGAATATAATTTACTGAAATTCATAGCACAAAATTTCCCTATGAATCACAAGCGTACGAGCTGATCCCGGCGGTGTCACTCAAATTTCAATGTAAATCTTTCTTGAATATACACAAAAAAAACATCATAATCTGTCCATTTCAGAAGTTCTGTCACAAAAAAAAGGAAAAAATAATTATTTATAATGAAATGTGTAGTGTTTTACACATTTGTATACAATTTTATAAGTATATTAACTAGCCTCTACTACTATAGTACTAGTACTAGTATTAATGTAACATTGGGTTCTTTTTATACTAAAATTCACAATGGGTACAGAAAACTAATTTGTATCCGATAATAGCCGAGGCGGCTGGACCGATTCTAACCGGAATTTCATTTTTCAAATGTTGTAAAGTATTCTTAATTCCACGTTTCATCAGGCAAGTATTTTTTTATATATATCAACAAAGTTTGCTGGCTAACAACTTATAAGAGGTTACAATCCAGGTATCTATTGACTTATCACGATATCTCTGGAACCATTAGGTGTAGATACTTGAAATTTGGTAGGAATATTGCTTCGCTTAGTAGATATTCCACCCGCAAGGGGGGTTGGGGTTACGTGGGTGTTAATTAAAATAAAATCAAATTCTCACATTAAAAAAATTCAAACTTATATATCTTTTATAGTATGTAAAACTTGGTCAGAATTATCACTCTCAAAGGGCAGTGCGGGTATGTTTCTTATTTGTAATACAATTTGCCTAAATTAATGAAAACGCTACCAAAAAAACATTCCACGCAGACGAAGTCGCGGTTTCAGCTAGTAAAATATAAGCGATGTCGCGTTTCTAATCTATGCTTCAAAATAATAAATATTATACTTATTATTATTATTTCGCGATGGGGCCCACTGAGGCAGCGGATGCACTTCGACCCTTGTGGATCTTTTGTACGCAATATTTTACTTACTCGTGCAATAATATTAGCTAAAATATGGCTTTGATACAGTTTCTTTTTCCTACGATGACCACTTTTTGCTATATTAAAGTAGCGCTTCACAGAATTGTCCTAGAAGTTCCAATGTTTGTCTAGCAACCCTAATGCCGAGTGACGGACGTGAGATGGAACGCAGTAAGTCCGGCATCAAATCCGTGCGTTTGCGCTTACGAATTGCATTCCCATACAGGGTAACGGCGCTCTGTCTCCCTTCTCGTTCGTACCAAAGGCCTCATTCGGAACTCTCACTCGCGCAACATGAATGGAGGCGCCATGGAATGCGGTCGCGTGACGTGTGCGGCGCCGACGGCGATCTCGATGCACTTCGTAGGGCTAGTTCTACCTTTGTGGTCCTAATAAAGTAATAAATTCCTACCAACATTTTATAGTCCTCCATCCAAACGACTTAAACTTTCAAAAATTCTGTCTGTAGAATACGGAAGTGTTGAAATTTTTATCTCAATAGTAAAACCAGTAAAAATTTTTAGTGTCATATATTTAAGCAAATGTCCAAGTATATTACAAGCTCATTAAAATGTTATTGTAATTTAGCGTATCTGGTGTCCCTGACTTTCTCTGAGAACAATTCGTATTTACAAAAATATTTTTAATATGATTTATGTTTAACGAAACGGGCTAGCGGTTACCCTATAAATAGAAAATAAATATGTACGCTATACAAAGATAAGTAAGTGTTAAAAAAAATGAAATTATCCCCTATATAAACTTGATTGGTCAAAGAAGCACAAGTATTCTTTATTTCTTACTAAGTCCCATAAAGATTTAACCCTTAATGCTAGTGTTTTCCGCACCCCATATGCATACTCAATACGCTACCTTATAAAACAGCCGAGATGTTTTGCTATCCTATGTTTCAATCGTGCATCATCAGGCAGTAATATTGCCCTAACCAAGCTGCAGTATGTAACGACTATAGCAGGGTATTAATACACGTGCTAGAATACACTATTTCCCTGGATTTAAAATTGGTGAAATTCTGAGCTTGCCAAAAATATACCCACTGAACAGGATTTGCGCTACAATCATGTGTCAACAGCCACATCACAAAAGTATTTGTCACATTTCCTGTAATGTGATTCACACGATATTCATTATATATAGATCATCAATTAATAATTTATTAATAACGTGGTTGTAGTTATTCGTTCCCATCATACCAGTCTTGCGTTGATGTTCGTTGTATCTAGAATCAAGTCTGCAACTAGTGCGATCAGGAGCTACTTTGCAAAAATATTCATTCGGTTTCCTGTAATATGATTGACATTGAATATTAATTATTAATCGATTATTTCAAGTTATTTTTGTTACTTGCAGTCGCTGATTGTGATCTCGCCTGATTGTAGATGTTAGCGTTCTAGCTTAGAATTATCTTCATCTGAATAGTTTACTAACATACCGGGATGCAAATCTTTATATGGCAGCACTGGTAGGGTAGTCTATAGCTAGGCCGAAGTCTTTATTATGTCTGGATATACCTTTAGAAAATACAAATTTTTATTTTATTACCCTGTCAAGAAGCGAATCAGGGCCATAGATGGTGATGCATATCTTGGTACAAGTAACTGAGCGATGACTTAACACAAGGATCCAAATTTTGTTTGAAAGAAATACAAAGAGACTATCACGCTAACTCAATATCTCTCTTTAAATTTCTACTGTTAGGTTACACTCTCCCTATTTATTATATTTCTTATTTAAATTTTTAATCGTGCAATAAAATACGTTTCGACAAAATACTCGAGTGAGCACAAATATTTTTTTAAACTATTAAAGTGTGACACTAGATATTATAGGTACAATTTTCATCCAATAGACAAATTCTATAGCGCCATCACTTGAAAGCTCACGTAAAAGGTATAAATGTTTCTTTCTATGTAATGATTTTAAGAAGTTATTTCTATATGATGTAGGATTTTTTTTATCTTATGATACTCGTTCGTTGGTTGTAATTAATTGTTGGTAAACTAAAATGCACCTAGAAATTGCATATCCGACGATTGTTCCCAACGCTGCCAAAACTGTAAATTAATAAAGATTTACAGTTTCTGTTGATTATTGAATATGAATAAGCAAGGAAATAGATGCCGTGCCGCGTATATTTCTCATTTCAATGTAAGGCGAAAGAAAAATACCTTCATCAATCGTGAGGTATGTTAGATATGCACAATATATCCGGAAGAAATTCAAGATAAGACAGTTTACTATGCGATAATGGAGCTACGCGGTGGGTCCAAGCTTTGAATGCCTTTCTCCAATGAGAGAGTAGGTCTCTTCGCAGTAGTACGTATTAGAATGCGAAAGTAATGTTAGGCGTATGATAATTTTGGCATAATGTTCATGTAACAGAGAGCGTGTCGCGAACGGGCTGTGCCATTTGTTGCAGACAGTGAGATTGTGTGTTTTTGTTAAACCCCCGCTCCCGCTCTCCGCGACGTCTGCGCCCGCGTCTCGTATTAAATATTAAGAGCCGTTCAAACTGTTGCTTTATATTTATAGACTGGTCGTATTTTTATAATTGCCTCATTGGTCTAGTGGTCAGCTTGTTCAGCTATAGATCATGAGGGTCAATCCTAAATTGATATTGAAGTTTCTGTTAAGGAATTTTCAACATTTGCCTGAATTTGCGAAGTCGGTGGAGAACACGTTAATCAAGCCGCTCCCGTGGTATTTGTCTACCCACCGAAATATTATAGTGAAGGAACAGTGACATTGCGGGCGTTTTGGCATATATTTCCTTCTGCGTAAAGAGTTAATATTTGTATGGGATTGGGCGCTGTGGCCAAAGTTCGTCTATGAGGAGGATTTTGATTATTATATTTTTCAAACTAACAATATGTGACACTCCAAGCACAAAGACAATCTATTCAATAATTCAAAAAAATAGTTTTACACTTATTGCCTTTTTCAATATTACCGATTATATGTACATGCGAACTGGCGTAATACCTAATCAATTATGTTGCTTTTACAAAGGCACTTCTAGCTATTGTGGCCTCTCGCGAATCTAATTCGGTTTTAATTGAAGTTTATTTTGGGTAAGAAATCTAGATTATTAATTATTTTTTAAATTAACTATGTATATAGTTAATTTAAAAATTCATTCATTGACTTCTTAAGAAGCTTTATAACGCAATCCTTAGCAATTTAACTTTTATTATTTTGAAATTTTAGCCACTGATCAGAGTAAACAGACCCATGGCAAACAATTATCATGCAATGTATTTAGATAGCGTAGTAATATTTCTATATCAAATTGATGATTGTCATATAAGGTCTTTATATAGTCATTTAAGTCACTATTATTTTTTAATTTTTATTATTTGAATTTTATTTTATTTCGAGTAACAAGACCACCTACAACCACGATGTACTTTTTAGATTGGTTCTTACCTCAAACTAGTATGAAGCTTGTATTAAAATATGTTCATAAGTGTCCAATTCAAAAGTTATCACCGCAAAATGCTATAAAGAAAGAAAATTTATACATGTGCTCTACGGAAATATAATGTCTGACACGTATTAAACTTAAAATTGGACTTACTGCAAATTTGCCTTTATGCCCTCGACCTTACCCCTAATATTAAACAGACAATGTCTGTATCGCATAATATAAAATAAAACCTATTCAGTCTATTTGTTAATAATATAAAATCGACAGATTTAAATATACTTTTCCATGGTTATTTAGAATACGATTTATTTATGTGATAAATTTCTCTATTAATAAATTACATTTTACAAAATATCTTACATGAGATAACAAAAATTATGCTATAAAAGTGCCTTAACTTTTCGAACCCAGGATTATTCGTCTAATGACTAACGGAAGGGAATCCAGCACTGTACCGGTGGGAGGTCAAAAATATTTATACTTAACGCCGCCGGGCGATTCGTCATCATTTACACGTGTAACGGTCACTTAAGTCATTAATGACGTCAACGGCCTAAAATTCGCTCTATTTAATGATTAATAACTTTAACACTTAGCTTTATCGCTGGTTTGGAAGAATAGTAGCACAATTCAACTTATACACTTTAAAACAACTAATGACATATTGTGGTACCACCACACCCCTTTTGCCGGTTTGAATGAGAGTTTTTAACACAAGAAAATAGGCAGCTTTGGAGGCTGCTATGTCCATAACAAAAATTTTGGGTTGTGTCATTAAGCATCCAAAGCAGCGAGATATAATAGGGTTGAAACAACATACTGTTATTTTTTATTTGCTAGATTACTCCGATTTGTTTATCAGTCGTCAATTATTGTTATATTTCAGAGTAATTAGAAATAGGAACTTTAGGAATAGGTTAGAAAATAGTTAACACAATGTCTTGTCTCGTGGCTTAGGCTCAGTGTCTCAAAATGAAATAAAACCCATACAATATTTCTACTAGAATGTACACAACAATTTATCTGTACAGGAATATTCACCATGCGTTAATAAGAATTGACATCTAAAGTAAAGATAGCTTACAGAACTACTTCATTGATTAACTGGACTTCGTAGATTTCGACACGTAATGGTAAGCTGAATTTTTTTCCTTCAGGTCAATAACTTTGAAGGTATTTTGTGATACTTCTAGAGGTCGTTTACCCCTGGATTATGTGAACGTATTTCTCTTCAAAATTCTTCAAAAGGTTTTTCTGTTAATTACAGGAAAAGAAAATTCTTTTTAAATAGTGTAAATATTACTAAAAATTTCTAATCTGAGCAAATTATATTAACAAATATTCGTAATTTATATATTTAATATATTTTTTTTATACTGTCTTCATTTCGCTTCAATTTATAACAAAATTCCAATCTTACAAAACTTTCAATCAATATATGTTTCGATTACGAAATCGATAGTTATATATAATTTCTACGGAAACAGATAGACCTCGCATATAAGTATTATACAAAGAAACATTGGTATGGTAGAATAATATAGGCTAGGAGAATTAACATGAAACGTTTGACTCAGAACAAATATTTCAGTATTAATAAATTACCCACAGAACAACCTCCTACCTTCTCATCCTCCTCCTAAAACTTCAAATCTAGAATAGTGTTTTTTTACAAAATTCTGAATAAATACACTTTACGCGCACTTTTATGTTATGATTAAAGATTCTTTGTGTAAGAATAGAATATCATACTGGTACCTCGGAAAAAAATCTTCCTTAATAACATCCAATAGTCGTTTTGCATAAATAAGTAATGTAAGAATGCATAACACCACAGACATATCTGCGCTGGTGAGTTAGATGGTTGATAAAACATTTACACTTCTTTAAATGCTTTTGTAAAAAAAGTTATTGAATGCGTTTCAACTGTCTGGTATCCTCAGTACAAGATTCATATTAATTAACTAGACAGGATTCATAACCATTTCCTGAAACATCTTAAATTTAAATTTCATTCACAAGGACCACCTTAATTTTCCCCTCTTTGCTGTTGACAAACGCGTTTCGCGGGAACAAAGACTTTTAAGCTTTAAAATCGACTGCCTTTATCTTCTTTTGAAAATTAATTTTATATGTCCGTGAGTTAATTCTCACCGTAGGATTACTATGTTGCATATTACACATTCTAATGGAAGGTATTCTCTGAATTTGATCTATTTTATCTCCCTCTTACAAAATACAAATTTTATATCAATAATAGTCTGCTTCATAAAGTTTACTGTAATTTAACTTTTGGAAGTAGATTATTTTATCTAAGATATTTAGACGATATATTTATCTTGGGAAACTGTTTTGGTGGAAGGTATTTCTATATTTGTTATTTTTATACGTTATATGTACTGTTTGTTTCCATAATAAAGCTAAATAAATAAAAATAGGTATGACATCAATTTGGTATATATTTAACAACGTTATGCCGACTGTTATTCAAATCGCCTGACTATCAGAACTTGTACCGTATCGTATCAAATTTTGATTGAAGTGGAGCGAGCAGCTTTCGCGGACAACGAGTGATCACAGCTATGCAAGAGGCTGCTGTTAGCCTCCCATGCGGAGCCTCGCTGTCTGGCAGCCGGCTCCCCCCTCCCCCTTGTCCCCCACATACCCTCGGGCCCCTCTCTCGCTCAAGCTCAGCTTCGATAACCGCCTGCACTGTGCATGCGATATCTAGCGCAACTACATATAAAAAAATTGAATACTAGATGTTTTTTATCGAAGCTCAATTATTTCCTTCGGCTTATATAAAAGATCTGGTGCAACTCTTAAATGTTCTGTAATAGGCAAATATCATTTTGTGTCTTTAATTCTGTGGGTTGTCGTGTAAATTTTTATAAAAGGGTTTGATTTAAAATGTATACTTTTACACATATACCTTAGTGTAGGATTATAGCAAACTATAAAAATAATGTATGAGTAATTTGTATTATAGCGTAGATGCTTTTGTCTTAAAGTATGAAGTCATTACGGGTAAAATGTGTTTCTCGACGTCTAGAAAGTTAGTCTAGTGATAACCTTGGTGTATTGTACATCATAATAGATAAGCCCCTGAGTTACAAATTGCGCTAAAAATATCCTCGACTGATTTTCTTAAAAATGTTTTTGCTTGAACTTGGAAAGTTCGTGCTTCCGTATTATAGATGGACGTTTCTTCTTGATGCCAAGCAAACATGGCAGCAAGCTGGTTTGGGTTTGTTCAGTTGTTTCCTTCTGCGAGGCCGTTGTCTTGCTGAAGTAGGCCATGAACATAATACAGTTTCTTTCTCACAAAAAAGGACATTGGGTGGCAGGAGGCGCAGACTCTCTCTCTTTTCCTTGCCAAAGTTAAATACGCGAGCGAACCTCTGGTACCTTTAGGTAGTTAACCCACCTCTATGCTATAGGTATTTTTTTAGTTGACATGGCCTTCTAATCTTACAAGACCACATCGTATTGTAACTATCAAGTTAGTCGACCAGCCCCAACCCATAACATACAATTTAAAATAGTTCTTACTTTACAGTTTTATATATTAACTAGCGTATTTCTTATACGTAATAGAATAGTCTTATAGATATAAAACTAACGACACTTAAAATGCATTTGTAAATATGAATTTTAATATAGTACCAAAGTATAAGCACCGCTCAAGTAAGTAGTAATTGTTATTCTGCGCTAAATTGTTTGTAACAAAATAATAAGGAAACCATTGAACTACAAAAATTCCGATGACATAACGTCGTCTAGAGGCCAAAAAGAGCTGGTCGAGAGTTAGATCATCAGAAAGTTTTCCACTTTGTCTGACACAGTAAAAGGCTACTATCAAAGATATAAACTCTTTTATTTGCATTATATTAAAATAATTCAACATAAGAGAAGAGAAGTTTCAAAATAAAACAAACTGTCTAAATCACTCCACGACATAGTTTGCTGCGTCCTTAGAGTTTAAATAAAAGTTTATGAAACTAGGTAAAAATCTTCGTATGATGAAACAATAAAGGCTTAAATTTTTTTTGTCCAAAAAGACATGACAAGGAAGCTGTAATAATCAAATATAATAGTGGGAATAGCTAAGTAATGCACACGTATTTATACAAGTGTAGGCTTTATTTTTTAGTTTTGTGTGTAAAATAAATTATTTTTACACATTGACATAACTGTAAAAATCTAATAAGTATATCAGCTTTGTATTAGTTAGAACCAAAGCAATTGTTTTAATATCTATGAAATTACCAGCAAATTGACAAAAGCTATTTTTCTCCAAACTTAATGCAGTAACTGAGTAACTGAATTAGATTTACATATAGTGCTGATTGGACTATGTAAATCTGTATGTGGGTTCCCATTATGTTGCAAGTGAACATTAAAGAACTGTTTTGTAAATCGCCCCATAAACAGAGCTAGTATAAAAGGTCGTCATGTTTAAAGATATTTTTTTTGATAATCTATAAATAAAAAAACCCTTTTCCCCTGATCACTTAAATACTAATAATGTAACAGAGGCTGTGAAAGTTTATGTAATATACAGTGATTCTGTCATATTGAACTTAATTCTTTCTTTATAAGCATGGTATAAAAAACGTATATCAGGAACTATGTCCGACTGAGTAGCATCCTCATAAACTTCCACTGCTGGTTACAGGCCTCCCCTCATATAGAAGAGATGGTCTTTCGACCATTGATCCAACACGATGCTCCACTACGATTTGGCAGACTACACATATCCCCATAGAGCAATTAGCTAGAACACATATTTGGAATTAGAATACTTCATATGTATAAGTAAAAAACATGTGTTTGAATATCGTACGTTGCTCCTTTAATGTAATGAGTACATAATAGGGCAAGATACGGACACCATTTCAGATGATATCCAGTTTAAGTGCGCACAATATTAGAAGGCGCTTAATTGAACAAGTGTAGTGGTGACGCGACCTCGGCCCGCCATGCTTAACTTATTGCGACAACGGCTACCACGAGGTTATGCAAGTGTTCGATGGAAATTCCAGTGTGGCAGCATTAGCAAGTGTTCAGTGTGGAGTCCTGCAGCAGCGGCGCGAGGCCGCGGCATGAATGGATCCGCGGTATGTAGGTCACGGTGTCGTCAATGAGCCGTCGCGTCGCCGGGGCCCCGCGCCGCCACCGCCGCCTCGCGCGCCCCCATCCTAACGTGTCGTGAAAGTTGTCTCTACTTTCGCGACTATCACTCTGTGCCACACAATAATTTACACTCAAACGGACCAAAGTTAAGTCACTTTTCGAGTAACACCATGAAACATTCACATCCGCTTCGGCGTTTTGTACTCGCGTCTGACGCTTTCTGCGACCGTTTTCCGGTCCGACTCTATCCGGTCCCCTTAAGGTTCGCTTTCCTACGTGCAACTCGAATATCGGCCGCGCCGTATGATCATGCTTAGGAATTCACTTCCGGGTAGGTCGGAAAGTGAAATAGTCTCGTCAGTGATGTAATTGGAATTCGGATGTATCCGGAGTCAGCGTTACACCGTTCACTTGTAAAATTTCTATACAAAACTGTTGACATAATAGCGCGGCGTCGATTCCGTTACTCGGCGAATTGTCGAAACGATCTCGCGCCCGATGACCGGCAATGCAAAATAAATTTAATGGTCCATTGGAAATATCTTTATGCATATTTTAGATATAACCGTGAAGATGGTGCAAAAACTATTAGAATTCGTAACTGAGTATTGCGAATGTGTCAATGACTCTTTGAAGGAATTTACAGATTTTTTACCTGAAGCTACAACATTAACCTGTTTGTTTATGTACTTTGAATTTTTGCCAACATATTTTAAGAGAAACCATGATATATTTCCTCGCATTCCTTAATAAAAGTATAAAAGTAACCGATAAAGATATTTACCATTATGGTAATTTGCAGAAATAATTAAGTTTATATATTATTGTAATAGCAATTACCAACTTAATGTAGACTGCATATAATAAAATCCTCGACATACACAATCATTTTAACACGCTTTAATATGTTCTTGCTGTGCTGGGTTTTAGAATTATAACTTAGGTGGACTTTAAATTGATGAACAGTTTTTATTAATAAAATTGTAGTGAATTACAGAAAGTTTTGTATGTATTTACCTCAGCTTACATCTTAATATGAATAACACTCAATGTTTATATTAATGACTTATAATCAAGTTGCTACTACATATCGAATTAAGAGACAATGCGTCGTCCATCAACACAGTAATTAAATACACCTTTGCAGTGAACATCAGCCTTTATAGCTATATACATAAATGATAAAAATTGTTTCTACTTATGTCCCTTATAGACATTGAAACCATCTAACCGATGTGGCCCAAAGCGCTTTCATTAGAAATGCAATAATATCAATCGTAGTTTCAAAGGATTTCGCATTTTGCTTGAAATTTAACAGTAACTCCTGATGCAATATAGACGTCATCTAGAAATTCACACATTCAAAAATACACGGAATACAAGATACGTAAAGAAAAGCACAAGAATTAATGGGATTTATATAATAGATACACAGATATATATATATATATATATATATATAAGGATTGAATAGAACACGAACAAAAATACACGAAAATTGGGACACTTATATAGAAAATTATAACAATAGACCGTTTTTGTACAAAAAAAATTTTAAGACTACTGATGACTGATGAGCTTTATTAAGAAAAGTGGGTTTGGAGACGAAATTCGCACATTCAAAACTAAATGTAAGATAGAGACTAATAAAAAAAGCACAGCTTTTATCCATGGTGAATATAATTATCATCATATCAGTTTTTTAGGAAAACAGAATAGCGACAGGATTATATAAATGTCTAATTATGAAAATATTAAAACGGTCAAAAATTAATACAAATAATTTATTGAAATCTAAAATGGCGAATTGTAAATAAAACGGCTACGTGTTTTTTTTTTGTAAATATTAGAAATTATTAATTAAATTTTGTTTTTCAATTTAAAATTTAGAAAAGATAATTTATGAAATATTTTTATTATATATTTTATGAAAAATAGTATATTAAATTATTAAATGACAAGTGGCAAATTGAAACATATGTACAAATATAAACAAGACTTAAAAATTAGTTTGCCAAAGAAGTTTCAATTTTGACATGTGTACTTTGTACGTACGCATTTTTAATTTTTTTTTTTTTCTTTATTAATATTCTATTTTAACAATATGTACACACACACACTAACGTCAAGTATTACATTTAAAGGTTAAATCGATCGTACCTTAAAATATATAAAGTAAGAAAATATATCTGATTACATCATAAATTTTAAACTAACAGAAAATAGTGACACACGAACTGTTTGAATAGATAGTTCGTTTATATTCGTGAAATAAAGGGGCAGTTGTAAATATTGAGCCACATTTAATTATTTATTGCGAGCCAACGTACTGAGCGATAACTTGAGTAAAACTTAGTGGTCCCTGTTCTGTATTCGAACTCATTACTTCTCTTAATTGTGTTAATATCCACGCGTCTCTACCATATACAAAAAGTCATGATAGCCTAGTGGCTATCTTGACTTTTGTATATAACCTTTATAATATTTCGATTAGGTTGGTGTGAGTGCAGTATGATACACACTTTACTAGTTTTTTATGAACCAAATAAGTGGAATGTCAGTGTAGTACCATCGAGCCCGTTGGTAGCGGTGCGCCACCCGTAGCGGACAGCTTTCACCCGTTCAAAGGTTCCGCGGGCATGTTTATTAAGTTAACCCCTTTTAACCAGAATTCCCGAGTCGTTCGTTTACGTAATTAGTGCCTACTTGCATTCAAGTTTTCAATAGCGTACGATTACCATGTTATATGGTTATCAAGCCATTTCTCTTTCCTTTGGACCGTTTGAATTGACAAACTTGATAATTATTACTATAGGTTTGATTTGTTAAAATAGTTCAACGCAAAACTTCTTTACACGCACTTTATTATAAATGTATTGAATGAGAATGAGCCGCGGGGAGCTTAGAAAGTTGCAATTAAAGCGTCACTGCTATGTTTGATTATTTAATATAATTTTCCTGACAACAATTTATACAAAACGAGAGATCTCGCCTTGATGAACTTTTCATGTTTTCCGTGTTGTCAATCATGTTTTTGAAATCAAACTTCTTTAGGCGCATGAGGATAAAATGTTGAGGAATGAAACGAGGATGTGCAGCGTTTTTTATATTAATTCGTTTGAAGGTTAGGTACTTTTAATATTTACAAATAACATGTTGCATTTTAATTTGCCACTCGTCATTTAATAATTTAATATACTATTTTCCATAAACTAACATTTTCTAAATTTTCAATTAAAAAACAAAGTTTCATTTATAACTTGACAAAAACACGTGGTATCTTTATGTACAATTCGTCATTTGAGATTTTAATAACTTATTTGTACTAATTTTCGACACTTTTAATATGTTAAATACTGTTAAATTCCTAACATATCTTCCTTTTCCCGGCCTCTACGTCTCAGAAATCAAAAGTTTTAGATTTCTATAAATATAAACAAGACAATAAAAAAATTATTTGCCAAAGAAGTTTCACTTCTGGCATGTGTACTTTGTACGCACGCACTATATTTTTTTCTATAAGTATGTTTTAATGTCTGATGGCGATTGTAAGGAATAAGCAAAATTAATAGCGATCAAATGCAAAGAAATTAAAAATGCGGCGCGATAGAAATGTAAATTTAAATGGAAAATAATAAAAGAAGCTACTATAACTTATGTTTTTTTTTTCAGACTGTTGTTCTAGTCACATCATGAAATATAGATAAATATGAACGTAACAACGCTGTAACAATGTTCGTAACTCTAAATAGAAGAAATTAAAACTGTAAATCATGTCTCTTGTGATGACTAATCATAAAATCCAAAATCTTAAATGTTTAAGCTAAGGACAGAAAGTTGCAGAATATTTTAATTCATTGGTAAAAATGCCGTAGAGGCATCACAAAATTTCATTATGGTATTGGTTGATTTAAACGACTCTTGTAAATTAATGGTTTTGAATGGTCTCCCTATATTTCCAAAGAATTCGGGATAGTGTATATTATCTGTATAGTATATAATATTGTCTTTTATCAAAAACTAAGACTAATATCGGCAAGTAGGAATTTGTTGCCCCACAATTTTTTCTCATGTCAGAGGTTGATTTAAACAAATTATACGAGAGAGACGTTTGAAAATAAAACAAACTGTTTTATTTTCAAACGTCTCTCTTGGATAATTTGTTTTGAAGTGAAACTTCTTTAGGCACATGAGGGTAAATTTTTTATGGATGAAACGCGTAATTAGCAGCGTTTTGTATGCTCATTCGTATAAAGATTAGGTACTTTTAATATTTACAAATTACATGTGACATTTTAATTTGCCACTCGTCCCTTAATATACTATTTTTCAATAAATATAAAATAAAAAGGTTTCAAAAATTCTCATTTCTAAATTTTAAACTCAAAACAAAATTTTATTAATAAGTTCTAATATTGACATAAAACACGTGGCATTTTTATTTACAACGCGTCATTGGAGATATCAATAAATTATTTGTATTAATTTTCGACACTTAACAGTTTAAATACAATTAAATTCCCAACATATCTTCCTGTTCCCTGCCTCTTAGTCTCGGAAATCTAAAGTTTTAGATCTCTATAAATATAAACAAGATTTAAAAATAATTTGCCAAAGAAGTTTCATTTCTGGCATGCGTACTTATTACGCACACATTTTTAGATATCTTATTTTGTTATTGTGTTATTTTCCTAAAGCGGCGATATGCAGGTTTACTACGTCATTACGTAAGACTCGCGATGACCTTTATTCAGGAACAGTTGAAGTTAACGGTGATGGAGGCTGTACTCTGTACAGTTAGCCGCATTCCTAGGCGGACCGGGGTGGCAGGTGCCGCGGGGGGAAACGTCCTACGTTGGAATGCTGGTGTCTTCCTCCGCACTGAATCATTACCAACGGTGGAGCAAGAATCGCGATTATAGTACAACATTGAAAGATAATACTGTTATAATCTTATATCTTATATCTTGTAATATATAATATTGTTATGATGATGGTAAAAAAAAACATACCCGACTGAGTTTGTTGTGGGCTTTTCTCAGGACAGGGCGCGAAGGAACCTTCGTAACTTTAGACTTTAAGTCGTTCTTTAATATCGTCATCTATCGTACATTAGTTCTCGAAAAAAATATATATTTCACGATTCAAAAGTGCTATAATAGGACTGTTTTATTAATATTAATTCTAATTATTAACTCTGTCGGAAGTTGTAAACTATATTTCATGAATTTTGGAATCTAAGTTGACGGGTCATACACTTTTTTATTTATTTTATTACTGTTATCAGACCTGATGGTAAGTGATGATACAGGCAGATGGATATAGACAATATTTTGAATTAATGGGGAGCAGTACGAACAAACATCGGAGACATGAGATATATGTATATATATATAGTTGTATATGCAATAGAAAAGTAGATAAAATATTATAAAGTTGTAAGCTGCAAGCGCCGTAAGAGAGAAAACAATGCCTTTGGAAAAATCTACGTATTTAATTAACTCAGATGGAGAAAAAATAAAGACATTATTGAAGCAAAAACCTAATTTGGATCGTTTAATCGTCATCGATAATGGCAATGAATTTTTGATCGAGGATTAATATATTGAATATCTAGACAGGATCTTCAAAATTTACCCATATATTTTAATTTACTTTGTAATATTTAGCCTTGTGCGCATTCCAACCGCTTCCAAATCACAATTTATCCTTTGTAAAGGCTATGAATCGGTTATGTGGCATCGACATGGCGCACCATAGTTAAAATAAAGATAAGTGAAAACTTGAACTTTTCAGTAGCGATTACAAACGGTTTTCTCGAGAATCACATCATAGATAAATTAGTCCCTAAGAGATTTTAAAGGTAAATTTAAAATACAGTTTCCAATTCCAAATATCCTTTAGTATAAAACAAAGTGCTCCGCAGTCTGAACGGATCTTCATATGGCTTTCAGAAATAGCATCATAGCGAATTTTTAGGTATATAATTTGTCAAAATGTTGTGTAGATTGATTGAAACATACCTTTAATTATTGCAAGTGTCCGAAAAACTCAAGTCGTATCAACTTAAAAAGAAGCTGTATGATTTAAATGTTTTACGCATTATATATATTAGAAATTAGCCCATAAAATTAACGAGGACGAAAAGAAATTCAACGTATCAGGCTTATATGATCCTATGATAGCTAAAACGTGTGGGTGTGAAATGCTCTTGAGAAGCCGGGCCGGTTTGTTAGTTTAACTTATTAAAAAGTTTGGAGATAACTTGAAAAAAAGGTTACTGCAAAATTAATCCTCGAAATTACGGCGTTTAGCAATAAAAGAACAAAGTTGCTAATTAATCGCATATCTGTAATTGTATTTGTATATTTCTTGACGATTTAATTTCGCGTGTAATTGAATTTTTTTTCTAAAATTTCGAGCAAAGAAAGTACGCAAGTTAGTTAATACAATATAATCCTTTTGGTATACCATGAGTAACTTTCTTAATAAATTATATGTTTCATTTAATTAATAGGTATATTAGCATGTATCAATTTATAATATATGTATTTTACGGATTTTACGTATGTCAACGTATTGGTAAATGTAGGAATATTTGTATAAGGCAAGTAGCAGCCCGTTAACATCCCACTGCTGGGAATAGGCCTTCTCACTCATAGGAGAGAGGGTTTTAAGAGAGAATATTTGTAAGTTTGAGTATATTTATTAACGGACACCACCTACCCTTCTTACCTTAAATTATCTCTTTAATCCAAGGATTGCCTGCTAGAAATCGCAAATAAGCGCTAAGGTTGCCTATTTGTACTTTTCGCTAAGTATTTTTCTCTATTACTTGTTTCATATTTGTGGTGTACAATTAAGTAAAAAAATAACGTAAAGCTATATATATGACTTTCTTACAAAAATGTTTCGATACGCAGACTAACGTACGTGGAATAATATAGGACTTTGTTTTGTTTATTGCTGAGAGGTTAGTGCTTGATTGGAATTTCTTCTGATAGTATAAAGTCTGGGGTGGTAGCGCATTGACCTGGAAAAAGGTAACTTTTTCTTCCTGTTCCTACACTGCATCGTACCGTAACGCAATGTTTAACGACACGTTTTAAAAATGCAATTTATTAAATTTGCCCTGCCGAGAGTCCAACCAACAGCCTCTGCTAACAAAGCTAATATTGATACTATTGCGTTATCGACGCCGTCAGTCCTTCATTCCAGGATCTTCCTTTAGACCATATCGTTATAGCGATTGTTATAAAACAATAGAACTTATGTCCTATTGCCATTCAACTGCTAGTAATATGCAAAACCACATTACGATCAGCTTAGTCATTCCATGATTCAATTCAATTATCTAGGCAGATTTTATCGTCCGCTTGGATCATTGAGATGGTGTTGCAAATGCCATAAGTGAGCTTCGAGTTAACGTGGGCGACTTTACGTATTTCGAGTACCTACGTGTTAACCGAAATGTCAATAGCGTAATGGGCAATTATTTTGTTTGTATTAGTTGATATAAAAATCTTATAATAACAATCCTAATACAACCTGTATGTACTTAAATTATCAAATAAAAAACCACTGATTATAATAAGGAATGACTAGCTGTTTCCCGGAGTGTCTTCAGTGTATTTCCGGAACCCGAAAGTATTTTAGAAAGTCAATGGCGAAAGTCTCCTTTTTTTCTTAAAAAAAAAAACACAAATTAACTAAACTTTTCACTTAGAAATCATGTTTTGTCAACAATACTACCATATCCTTCAAGCCTTGTAAAGTAGTTCTTAGCTTTTATGTTTGACTTCACATGTTTTTCATATGAATTTATGACATAACAACAACGATGTCGGTATTTTCCATTATATATATTTAGACAGATTCTTAATGTATTTTAAAAAAAGTTTAATATCGGGACAGATATTTATTATTAGCCATAACCCGACACGTGCTACTACATTTTTATGTTTTATATCTAAATTAAAGCCTTGATGTGATAAGTCGGCGGTTTAAGTCCTGGACAGTTACCAAGAAGTTTCCCAATAACTTGGTTGCTTAATTATTCTTATTTATCCGAAAAGCTAAACGATATAGCTTTTCTGGGGAAATACCAGTATAATTAATGAAATATTTGTTGCTCAAAAAAGATGCGTAAGAGCGCTGTGCCAAATACAACGAAAAGATAGTTGCAGGCCACAACTTAAAAAACTAAATCTTCTTACGGTATCATCTTTATATATTTTAGAATTATGTCTATTTTTAAGAAATAATGATAACCTTTTTGCTCGGGCAAACCCAAATCGTTTTAGGGATAAATTTCAGATTCAATAAAAACGTCTGTGTTCTGGCTATCAAAATATATAATAAGTTACCTCAGAATATACGATAATGCCATAACATCGAGATATTAAAAAAAAATTGAATGACTTTTACATTTTTAAGACATTTTATAATATTAAAGAATTTTTTTCCAATTAAGTTTTATATACAAATACAATATATTATCGACATTATTAATTTTAACTTGTATGTACAAATTCATAATACTATTAAGTTTTATATACATTTACGTTGTAAATTTATTTTAATGTGTATAGATTTNGTTATGGCTATCAAAATATATAATAAGTTACCTCAGAATATACGAAAATGCCATAACATCAAGATATAAAAAAAAAATTGAATGACTTTTAAATTTTTAAGATATTTTATAATATTAAAGAATTTTTTTCCAATTAAGTTTTATATACAAATACAATATAATATCGACATTATTAATTTTAACTTGTATGTACAAATTCATAATACTATTAAGTTTTATATACATTTACGTTGTAAATTTATTTCAATATGTATAGATTTAAATTTTGGTTTTATAACACTGTATTGCACGCCACATAGGCATTGAATTGAAATAAAGAATTTTTTTTTAATTTTTTGAATTTTGAAAATATCGTGAGAAAACCTGCATGTTATCCCAAGAGTGGAACTTTGCTATCCTATGCGCAAGGAAGGCTGTTTCCTGCAACTTTAAAAGGCTGCTACTTTCCTCACCATTCTATATTTAGAATAATTCTTGTTATGTCATTTGTCGGTTAACAGATATATTTTTGATTGCTAAGTCACCCGTCACTATCATGACTTTCGGTATAATTCCCTTCAGTTTTCGATGCAGATTTGGCTTGTTGCCAGTCACATCCAATTGCTTCCTCAATTAGGATCGGGTTCTTGTCTTTTGTGTTTTAGTTTTTGTAGTTTTCAAACCCTATAATTAGTGTTTCTAAACGTTTTTAGTTCCTGTTGTTATACAATCCTTGTCAGTTTTAGGCTATGATGTTTTCGTCTTTTATATAGATTAAATTCCTACTATTAGTTCATTTTTCATGTTATTCTTGTAGTGGATTAAAGTTAATGTTGTAAAGTTATTAATTCATTATGTTAAATAATTTAACAGCAATATCTATTGAAGCCAGGTTAAAAGTTTCTTATTGCGAAATAAACTTAAGAAGTTCGTTCGACATGATGTAGGAAATGACTTTATTTAAGTATAATATTATTTGTTTATATTGAAATCGGACTATCATAAACGTTTTACTGCAAGTTTAAAAATGCATTTGAACATAAGCGCTTGAATTAAGCGAGTATTTCAATAACGATTGTAAATTTAAACAAGATTTAATTGGGATAATATGACTTCACACTGCTCTGGAATTTGTTGTATTCTTCAGTAACATTTTAAAAGTTATAGGTTGTTTGATTAAAATATGTTTGTTATATTGTATGTTATCTTTGTACAGAAACTTGGCGCTTGGAATCGGCATTCAAAACTTTCCCGAAGGTTTAGCCGTCAGTTTGCCGCTGCATTCCGCGGGCTTTTCTGTATGGAGGGCTTTTTGGTAAGTAGAGTAAAAATTCATATGTTTAGTATCAGGTCTTGATTAAAGATAATATGATATAGAATATTGAAGGGCTTCTCGTTAAAGAACATACAATAATTTGAAGTTTCGCATTTCACAATCTTGGTTGTGCAAAAGCATTACAAACATATTCTAATATAAGACTCAAAACAAGTTTGGTTTCGTTTTCGAGTCTAACAGAATAAAAAACGAATGCTTATTTGTTATATATCATCAAAAAGATTACACGGTGTCGTCTGTTTCAGAAATTATTCATGAAAATTTATCCTCAAAGAAATGAATGAAAAAAATCGATTCCCACTTGTAAATAACGTAAATATAATATATTGATAAATCGTGACTTTATTTACAAATAAAAACGGAATTCTAAATAACTAAACATTTTGTTCGGTAACCTTATTCTTACACGTAATCATATTTTAAAAAAAAGTTAAAAGTGCTGAGTACAAAGTACACATCTCAGAAGTGAAACTTCTTTGGCAAACTAATTTTTAAGGTTTGTTTATATTTATACAAAAGTAAAACTTTAGATTTCCGAGACTTAGAGGGAGGAAAAAAGGAAAATATGTTAGGAATTTTAAAAAAATAATTGTCATTAAAATATTAAAAGTGTCGACATTTAAAATAAATTGTAAATAAAAATGCCACATGTTATTTGTAAATATTAAATATAGCCAACCTTCAAACGAATTATCATAAAAACGCTGCACATCCTCATGTGTCTTAAGAAGTTTCAGAAATGCTTCGTTGCGAAACTTACAAAGTAAAACCTGAAATGCTATTTTAATAAGGTCCCAATAAACGTTTGTAAAGCAGAAAACACGTTGTGTTCCTGGAAACAGTTCTAGCTTAGTATCAAGATAGAGTGGAGAATGCACTCGAGTCCGTCGCGTCGTTAGGCCGCATGCCAACGGAGTCAGACTAGACGACCCCATTCCTGGCCAGGCTAATTCATTTACATATAACGACTCTTCACGACGCACGTCATGTCTTCGAAAGCCCTGCTGTTTCACTTTTATAAAATGTTATTAATTAGTATACTGGCGGCCTCGCTGGCACAGTGGTGGGAGTATTGACGGCCTCGCTGGCGCAGTGGTGCGTGTATTCGCTTTAATAGCGGAAGTCCTGGGTTCGAATCCCGGTGGGACGAATTTAAAAAATTGTATTTTCTAATTTGTCTTAGTCTAGACTTTTAGGAGCCTTTGGCCGTGGCTAGTTACCACCCTACCAGAAAAGATGTATTGCCCAACAAAGAGATTTCTGTTCTGGTACGATGCTGTGTAGAAACCATAAGGGGTATATCGCCTCTTACTAGATCAACGCGCTTCCATCTTAGACTGTATCATCACTTACCATCTATATCAGATCAGTCAAGCGCTACCGTCAGCAACGGCTTGATCGATATTTATGAAACTTTTGTGTTTATTTGATAGGTTAGAGAATGTAATTCCAGTTTTTTAGGTTCCAGCCCCCTTCTCTCCCATTTTTTTATTCGACACAGGAAAGCAAAAACCGGTTTTCATACTTTTTTCCAGCTTAAGACATAGGACAGGTACCAGTTTAATTTATAATTTAAACAATTTTTATTGCAATTAATTTGTAATCGATAGATTCGTTTTTTCTCAACTAAGTTACAAAAGCTTCAAATAGATTCCGCCGTACTTTCAATCCCACTTTTAAGTTGCGCGGGTCAGCTAGTAGTTAAATGTATTTTGATCAAATACAATCCAGTTACAATACACTAATAGCATTGCCAAATTTTTGCTTGTTCTTTTTAGAAACCTCCTCTTCCCTCTCCATCTCCGCATGGTGACATACCACGTGTTTAAACTCGTTACTCCCCTCACATACGATTTTTTATAACAAAATAATTGAACAAGAAAATACACACTTTGGTTCGTAGTTATTCAAGAGAAAAACCTTTGGGTATGAAATATATGGATGTCAAGTAAGGAATGTCCAAATTGCCGGAGCGAAAGGTTACATCTGCTAGTGTATGTACGTGCATGCGTTGTAAATGTTAGCAAATAGGTAAAAGTTCTAAATAGTCGCATTCCGCATTGTTCTCGGAAAAGCTGGCGCCGCCCGGACGTTCACAGTGCTTAAACTTCGGAGCTACGAAATTATTCTTACGATGTATATGAAAACAAACACTCGTATTGTACACCAAACACATACTACGGAACTGCCTCATTGGTCTAGTGGTTAGCATGTTCGACTACATACATTTGGTCCTGGGTTCGAGTCCCGGGTCGGGCCAATTTAAAAATCAATATTGAGTGTTCTATTAAGATTTTCTCAACATTTGCCCGAAGTTGGGAAATTGGCGGAGTGATCTGCCCCCAAGCTTTGGAGAGCACGTTAAGTCGTTGTGTACTATGCCTGCCAATCCGCAGTGGACCAGCGTGGTGGATCTATGCTCTAAAACCCTCTCTCATATGAGTGAGAAGGCCTGTGCCCAGCAGTGGGATATTAATGGGCTGCTACTTACTTTGTTTTTAGGGTAAAGATTAATGCAGAGGTTTGAATAATATGGTTTGATTATTGTCGGCACTTTTATTTATATTTGAATGCAATAAAGTAGTTATAGTGGTATAACTANGGACTATGAGAGTGAAGGAATAGAGAGTACACTTGTGTACTATGCCTGCCAATCCGCAGTGGACCAGCGTGGTGCATCTATGCTCTAAAACCCTCTCTCATATGAGTGAGAAGGCCTGTGCCCAGCAGTGGGATATTAATGAGCTGCTACTTACTTTGTTTTTAGGGTAAAGATTAATGCAGAGGTTTGAATAATATGGTTTGATTATTGTCGGCACTTTTATTTATATTTGAATGCAATAAAGTAGTTATAGTGGTATAACTATAGTAATTGGACAAATGGTACCACGGACTTTTTTGTACATTATATGTGTAATAATGTAGAACATTTTTTGGTTCTATTTTCAATAATTTTTGTTCCACACCTTGGGTTACATTTATGCATTTTTCTTAGGGATCCCAATTTTTTTATTGAGGAGGTAATGTAGCTTTTGTCGCTCAGTGAAAATGCAGTTTTCTAATGGTGAAATAATTTTTTAAATCGGTTCAGTAGTTTTTGTATGAAAAAGTTACAAACATACATACAAAAACACAACTGTTTCCTCTTTATAATATTAGTTCAGATAGACTAGCTGTTCTCTCTGGTGTCAATCGCGTAGTTCTGACTCCTGTGGAAACATGGGAAAATCCGTTATTTATTGAAAAAATTGCACTTGTGAATATGTCAACGAAATCTGACCAGACTTACAAGAGGCGTTCAAGTTATATGTACACGTACAGAAGAATCATATATGTGAAGATTACAACGATATTTTTTTGTGTTAAATATCCTGTGGGTATTACCGGCGTTCCGTTAAGTAATATTTTAATAATCAATCCCGTTTTCCTGTTTCCTTATTACAATTAGCGTTTTACATGTTATTTAATATTACAGAAATAAAACGGTATTAATATTTTATGATATTTAAAAAATGTAGCTAACAATCGAAAATGTAAAATAATTAACATAGAATGATCAACCTTGACGCCTGGAATTTTTCGTTCTCGCAGAGAGATAATAACTTTCACAAAATCTAATAATAAAAATATTTCCAATCGTTTCGAAGGTTAAGGGATACAGGATTACCGTGGAATAGTAGCGATAAAAAGGAGTTCATTTAAGTCTCAAAATCCGGTCATCCAGCATAGATAAACGGGAAAAAACAGATATACAAACAGACTTTCAACATTTATTTTGGTACGAGATCATACATGTATTCATATACATTAAGGGAATAAATCATATATTATAGATGAGCACACGAAAGGAAATTGAAATGCCAAGGCTCAAGGAAATCAACCTTTAAAGGAAAATTGAATTTTGTAATTAATAAATACATAAATGGGCATAACTTAGCCCCTCAAAAAGGATTGTTTAAAATATTGGGGCTGAAAAAAAAAACAACAAAGGAAGGCAACACATTTATTATGAATCAATTCGGCCCGTTTTTTCTCAATCGTCCGATGTATTCTCTTCATTTGTGCATATCGTGCATAGCAGAGTTGACAATTAATCTTCTGATCAGTTGAAAGTGGATCATCGTTCACGATTCCCTTACGGTCACAATATTACGTTTTTAAGTTAATTTTGGTTAACTTGTGACGGCTGAACTTCCTTTATTTACGATATTTTATGCTATCGCTCATCGTACGCAATTAATTTTTCATCTTTAATAAACGTTTCAGAAACGGCCCAATATCATTCCGTTTCAGCAGCGCATCGCAGAAGTAAATTCGGCCCATCATGTTTATCGAGCTCAAATCATGATAAACTCATTCGTTAAGGTTTTTTTTTGTAACAATCTTTGTGTAAATGGTAAAAACGGTTTGTAACCCTCGCCTTTTTTTTCTTTGCTAGGAAATAATTTTATGCACAGGCCCTGACCAGGATTTGGCGAGAAAGAAGGCCTCGCAAGACCCATTAAAACCCAGCGGAACCCCTCTTCTTTCATGAAAGAGGCACTAGGGGTTCAACTTTCGCATTAATCTCTGGTGTCTCGGATGAATCTGNCTTACGGTCACAATATTACGTTTTTAAGTTAGTTTTGGTGAACTTGTGACGGCTGAACTTCCTTTATTTACGATATTTTATGCTATCGCTCATCGTACGCAATTCATTTTTCATCTTCGATTAATAAACGTTTCAGAAAGAAACGTTTCCGTTTCAGCAGCGCATCGCAGAAGTAAATTCGGCCCATCATGTTTATCGTGCTCAAATCATGATAAACTCATTCGTTAAGGTTTTTTTTGTAACAATCTTTGTGTAAATGGTAAAAACGGTTTGTAACCCTCGCCTTTTTTTTCTTTGCTAGGAAATAATTTTATGCACAGGCCCTGACCCATGGGTCTTGGAGTGTGGGATTTGGCGAGAAAGAAGGCCTCGCAAGACCCATTAAAACCCAGCGGAACCCCTCTTCTTTCATGAAAGAGGCACTAGGGGTTCAACTTTCGCATTAATCTCTGGTGTCCCGGATGAATCTGACAGAATACTCACGAAGGTTACTTACGCAAACAGGCTCTGCCTTGTAACCCGCCTTCTCCGGCGATCTGAGGGAGCATCCAATGCAATTTCTCTCGCGTTCGTGGGCCTCCTTCATTGAGATAATCGTCTCACAGAAGACGGCCACTCCCGCTCAATATTTCTCACTAGAGAGCTTCGCGCCTACAATGTTCTCCAGCGTGAAGTCCGCGCCAATCAGCATAACCAAGAAGTGACAGTGAGATCCCCAGGCTGCACAATCTGTCAAAGTATGCTGTGCTGAGTCAATGGCAGCACCACACTGGTGACTCCTCGCGACCTATTCGGTGAAGGATCTTTCTGAAACATCCGTGTCCGGCCCGAAGTTGCACCAATCTGTAGGTGAGCGATCCGTGCTCACTTCATCAGCTTTTTCATTGAGTGGACGACTCGTGACTCATCTTTAACATAAAAATTACCAAAGCCTTTTTCCACTTTTCCCATAACCATTGAACTCATAAAATTTTATAAAATACCTCCTTTCGCAATAAAGACCATCGCCAAATTAGCGTTTCCACATCGTCCCACGGGATCAATGAATATGCAGATGAACCCTCGTGGAGTAACTATTAAAATATATTTATAAATCAATTCCATTATCTTTATAAAGGCACTATTGTTGAGATAACCCTTTGTATTTATTAATATATTAGGTTTCCAACAAAACTTATTACTAGGTACATGAAAATATATTTAATTATAAGAACTAAACTAAGTGCAAGCTTCCTTTTAAATATTGCTAGTGTGTCCCCCGAATATATCAGCTATATTCTTATGTAAAGTGTTGTTTGTATTTACTAAATTGTTGATTGGTGCCAATTGTCCAAGGTATGTGCATGGCGGAGTTTTAGTTAATGACGGATTGGTAATTTGTTATTGTAGGTTTATGGTACGGAATGTAAAGAGTTCGGAATGTCGCTCTTATAAGAAACGCGGACCGTCGCGTGTCCTATCCGGGAAAATATTCGCGTTCGTACCACTTTTCTCTTTATATACATTTCTTAATTTCGGTTTTATTTCTCGTTTAATTAACACAATTCCTAATCTAATTATGGCAATAGCACTGATCTATAGATGCAATATTACCAAAAAATAACTGCGTAATTACATATTTCTTAATGTTTTTACGTATACACCTTACCCACATTGCCAGAAGCCATGATAGCCTAGTGGTAAGACACGTGAATTCATGTTCAAAAAAGTCATTGGTTAAAAACCTGGGCACTACTAAGCTTCTCATTATAAAAGAAAACTAAGGTGCTTGACTGTTCTTTCCTCTTCATCATTGTGTTTTTCAGTGAAAAAACTTCGAGAGTAAACGTGCATGTCCCCTATATATATGATTGTGTATATTCTCCCAAACAGGCACATAGGGGGCGGGATAGCGGCGCTTCTCGTCCGAACGGCATTCCTAACTCCGTGCATTCCGCTTCAGTCATATAAAGTTTATATTATGCTAGCAGATACTCGGCATGTATTATTAATTCCTTTCCCAAGGGTATTTGAAGAAATCCGTATTTATTGACTATCAACATTGCTAAAGGAGCCACTTTGCTTGATGTTAAGTCCGATTGACTTGACAGTTAGCTAGTAGATTTATAAATCTCCGCGTGAATTACATAGTGAGTGCGTTTACAATACAAAGATACTTTATTGCACAAAATTAGATCTAACATATTCAATAAACACTTGTTACATTAATGTGCAAAGGCCTTATCACTTCGAGTGATCTCATACAAATAACCTTATAGACTAGAACTTAAAGATAACATATCGTTTGGTGCAAAAAGTATTAATATGTAGACATAAATGTACCTACATCTATTTACCTATTCCCAAAGAAACCGAATGTCTGATTGTATATGGAAGACCGTTCCTAAGTTTTACTGCTTTCGCTGTGTATGACTAGAAATGTATAGGGGAATGACAGAATGGTGTGGATAACTTGTTGTTACTGCGCGACCGAAGACTGCAATATACATTATGCAAAATAAATCATTTTTGAGTTACGGCGTTTTTAGCATTATTCAAAACAAGTCGAAATTTGCAAGTTTATAAATATATGTTATTTATCAATATTAAAACAACAATTATCGGTCCAAATTTAAAAATACAGGACGAAACACGACAAGTCTTAGAAAATAAATATCGTTATGTAAGTTGGTTTGCAGATTATTTAAAAAACAGCCGTATTCTTAGGTTATCAGCAATACATAACAACTTAGAACTTATTAAAAAAAACTAAAAATTTATCACCGAGGAAGCAGGCGGAAATTCCTATTCGAAATTAAGTAAAAAAGTATTTCATCTATATATATATATAAACAAATGTACTCATAATAAAGTCTGTAATAATCATTTTATTATATTCGCGAAGACAAAGCCGCGCTGGTAAGCTAGTAGATGTACAAGTATAACGTTATGTGGAGTACGAAATTCAAGAAGTGAGGAATGCAGTCCCTGTTAGGAATGCTGCTATGTCGCTCGTCGTGAAGCTTATGTGGGAAAACACAACTGCCGTAATGTTCTAATCTCAACACAAGTATCGTGTCATGTATGTTATTGTAAGATTTCAAAGAAGACATTTATTAAGTAACTGTTAATAAATGTGGTTTCTTGTTGGTTTAGATTGAAACTGTGGTACTACAACTCTATTAGTTAGCAAAATCAAAATATTCTTTATTCAAATAGGCTCAAAAAGCACTAGAATCGTCAGTAGTCTGTCCATTGGTATCAAATCTACCACCGGTTCGGTAAGTTGATTCCGCTGAGAAAAAACCGGCAAGAAATTCAACGGTTACTCCTTTAAATATAGTTTTTTGTATATTACAATTTGTTTAGTTTTCTTGTGCACAAGGAATCAAGCCCAAACATAATCTTCAACATTATAATATGCCTTAAAAGTATGTGGAGGCAAATCCAGACGTAATTCGGGTATCTTATTAAAGATGCGTATGTTTAACCCAACAAGTGACTTCTGAACCTTCTTCACTCTAAATTTTGGAAAATAGCAAAATAACTATATATCGGAAAATTCACGAAAAAGACACTGCGAGATCTCGAAAACTACTGGCATAATTGACTGAAATTCGCCGTAAATATTTTATTCGCAACGTAGACACTCACATAGATTAGGTTCCCCCAAATCCTCAAGAGACGGGGTATATTACCAACAAACGAACGCTATTTACAGGATTGAATTAAAATTGGACATACATATTCCTCTATCGACGTAGTTACTATCAAATAACGATAAATATCTAAGAACGGAATTCCGTCTATTTTCATTGAATCAAGAACTACCCTGGTAAAAGATATTTATATTAAATACCTTATACCTGGGTAGTTCAGGATACACTGGTATGGATATAAATCACTGGTAAGTCATCGTATTATAAAATTTGACAGCTATTTCTAAATTCGAACTACTCAGAATGCTCTTTAAACCATAGCGAGTTATCAGTGACTTTCTCCTTCCAATTGTTAGCAATTACACTTTAGAACCTAGGAACAGCTAGTTAATAATAATATATTGATTCTACGATCCCCAGGGTGTCACCCGCCTAGTACCTTTTCCCGTAGTGTTCTAAAATCTTCTACGCATTACCGGATTTGAAACACATCCGTTGAATGCCTTCAGACTTATATAAAAACAATTAAAGTGTCCTTTATAAATGTTGTAGATTAATACCAATGAAAGAATTTGCGTAACTCACTCACGTTATTACGTTTTAGTCAATATCAAGTACGATGATGTCATCGTACTACGCATTTGCCCTGCGTGTAAAACTGTTAATATCACAAAAAATGAGTAACATATAAAAGGTTAATATGCCATCTAGTGTCTCAAAGTAATTGCATAGAAAGAAACCTTTAGACTTTTTTCGTGATCTATCAATAAAGGGCACTGTACAATTTTTCGTAATACTTTAATATTATCAATTAATAAAATTTAAATAATAAATTAATATTTGAAAATTTATATTAACAGCAAGAATAATCCAGTAAATAATAATTATTTATTTATTGACCAAAAATTCAATGTTTTTACAATATGTTTTTTCTTAAAATTAGCTTGGTGTATTCATATTACGTTCTGTAACCGAACTAAGTGAAACCTGTGTTACAGATGTCAATGCCGACTCTATGATGTATTGATAAAAGAAGCCCTTATTATATGTTGTGTTTCAAGTAAATTTTATTACTGTTGTACAAAATTTAGTAAATATTACTGAGTATATATATATTGTATGATATTTTTCAGGTGTAATATGTTCATAGATTAAATGTTTGTGTTATGCATAGCCGTACGTATGTGTAAAAGTGTGTATGCGTGTGGATATTTGTGACTTATAGGGGGGTGGGTTAAAAAAGGTGGTATAACTTATGTTGTTACTTTCAGACTTTCAGTTTCTTCATAACTTAGCTTTTGGAGGTAGGAAACGAGTACTTTTTTGAAAATTGTTTTATTTAGTGCATAAATTTGTATTTCTTTATAAGTAAGGCCCGAGGTAACAATAAAATTTATTTAAAAAGCTACTGGTAAAATTTTCTGTTCGAAATGAAAAAAATGGAAGTTACGTTTTACTAATTTACGTAAAAAAATTTTTTTAAAAAATATTTAAGACGTACGTAAATGTAATTGACCTGGATTGGATAAATAAAAAGGTTTTTTACCTACAATTTAAAATTTGAACAGAATGTATAATAAATAGGGAGAGTGTGAGGTAATAAATAGTAGGAAATGAAAATTCAAAGTAAAATTTTAGTAGCAGTTCTAAACCGTTAGCTCCTAAAATATAACTTCATTCATATTTTAATAAAAAACAATTGACATTTACTCGCTTAAGATTAGGAAATTTATGAGAACTATGTGTATTAAACATTGGTTCGTTTTAACTTTGATTACATAAAACCTGATTCATGTCTGAAATACAAAAAAACACGCTTTTACAGATAATCGTACTAGAAATATTCTCGTCAATTTCATTGTTAAGCAAGAATATTTTAATATATATTTTTTTTTGTTATTGTATCGTCATGCACCTTTAACAAGTGTGCAATATTAGAACCAAATAGATTCGTTCAGAGTGAGCCAAAATCACATTCAAAACTTACTTACTCGTGGAACTTACATACAGGTGAAGCTAATAAAACGCATAATAAAAATTAAAAATTCAGCTGTACAAACAATTAATATATAAAAAAAAGTCAATTCCTATCCCATCTAGAACGAACTTTGTAAACTCGCTACATAGAAACCTTTAAATCTTTTATGCAAAACTTCAATAAATAGTAGTGTAGGTAGTAAAATTATCGCAAAAGAAAATTTGAACAAATTAAATAAAGAGATAACGTAAACTATTAGTTTTTGGGAAACTTGTAGGAATTGAAAAAATGAAAGAAAAAGCTTTCAATGCATAGATCAATATTATCACAATATAGTCTATTAAAACAAAAAATCAACTTTATTGATATAACTTTGATTAAAGTCTGCATTTACATTCCGAATTGTTTATACCTAACTCTTGTTTTTTTTTCCTCTGCAGAACTGAATAAATTACAGCAATATCAAAAATTTGCCAGTCGGTTATTGGTCCTCGCAGACAAGATAAAACCGCTTTGATTAATGTATCATATTAATCATCGAGGAAAATCTGCCAAACCGGACTAAACTTATTACCTCTTAAATTTCCGTGTTAGTTACATATTATTTAATATCGTTTAACATGCATTAGCTAAGATATGTTTTATAAAAAGTAGTCAGCCAGACAGTTTGGCTATTCGCTGTCATGGCCTACCTCTCATGTATATTACATTTATGTGTAACAATGAATCGAAATGAAACTTCTTATGCGACGCTCAAAAAATATTTTAATTATGTTTGCCTGTTGGGTAGTTACTAAGAAGAAAATTTGTCAAAGTACTTATCTATATATTAATAACTAGCAATGCCCCGCCGTTTCACCAGCGTATATATCGATCTTGAGGCAGTGGAAAGTCTACTAATTCGAACTATCGATTTATTTATGTTAACATAAAAGTTCTATTTTACTTAGTTTTTCATTACTGCCTTTCAGATTATTAAATACGCAGTTACATTCATAATTTAATCAATATACCGATTTTACTTTTTAATAACTAATACATTTTTAAATTTGTAACATTTACGTACAATTAGTGACTTTAAAAATACTCTACAGTTATTGAAAGATTTTTTTAAATCAGTCCAGTAATTTTTAGCTTGATTATTATAACTATATAAATATAAAATGCAAAAATTTCTGTTGTAATAGTTTATTGTCTCAGAACATCCGTATTCGACTTGGGACACATTATTTTCTTTAGATTGAAATTTTAAATATCGTGTATCTTTTGAATGAAATGTCCGTTTTTAATAATTTAAAAAATATTTTACAGGTATTGAAACGATCTTTAATAAACATTTCATAGGATAAGGATTAATATGAGTTATAAAGAGTTATGAATAATATTATTGTCGGAATGTTTATTAACTTTTAAAATGTACAAAACTATTTATAGTGACATAACTACAGTATTGGACATATGGTATCACGGACTTTTTTGTATGTCTATAATATTTTAGTAGGTTTTTTGTTCTATCATCATTAGTTTTTTCCGCAGCGCACGCGATTACAGTTTATTGTGTTTATTGTGTATGGTGACTATTTTTTTCACGCCACGGTTTACATGAATACATTTTTATTAGGTATCCTGATTTTTTTTTTGTAATCGGTCCAGTAGTTTTTATGTGAATACGTAACAAACACACATACACACTTCCATACATACATTCAAAAACACAAAAGTTTCGTCTTTATAATATTAGTTTAGATACGTGAATAAAAACTGTACCACGTTTAACGAATGCATAAAAATACATAAAATCACGTGTATGAGTATGTACGAGTATATCCAATAACACACACACGCTTATACATTTACGGTTTTGTCAATCGCTGGCAATTATGCCAAACGCCATAAGTTTAATGTAAATAAGTTTATATTGGTAATAGCACTAAAAAGGTTACATTAGAAAAGTTTCTATTGTAGATTAGTTTACTTAAAATTTCTTATCTTTTAGGTAACTTTTTTTATTTTTTTCTTTCACATGAAACTTCTTCTATAACAAACAGAACAACAAAGGTATTGTCGAAATAAAGTTCTGCCGTGATAGCGTATTGCCGTGAGATTGAGAAATAGGGACTATTTTTAACCGACTTCAAAAAAAGGAGGAGGTTATCAATTCGTCTGTATTTTTTTTTATGTTTGTTACCTCATATCTCCCGACTGGGTGGACCGATCTTGATGATTTTTTTTTTTAAATTAAAAGTGGTGCTCGTCATAGGGTCCCATTTTTTTTTTAAACCAGTTCTGGTGGTGGCATCCATGACAAAACCGGATATATCTTAAATTTGCGTAAGCATGTGCGCGACAAATGGACGAATAACTCAAGATCACGCCAACGGATTTCGACGATTCTTTTTTTATTAGAAAGGATATACTTCAAGGGTTGTTTAGTGATAGTTTGGTAAGGTTCTGATGATGGAATCCATGACAAAGCGATGGAACTCTTCAATTCTTAGGAGCAAATCAACGATACTCGGCAGAATCTTCTATAAGCTATCCAGATATTTGAGTCGCCTACCGTAACTTCGGTATGGTCAAGTGCTAGTCGTAGTTAAATATAAAGATCAATTGAACTCCTCAACGGCTTACGTTTCTCCCACCTATAGCTATATATGTAGGTACCTCGGCTGACACCGACTCCGAATATAACAATACGAAGAAATTAAAATTAAAAAGAAAGAATAAAAGAATACGCAATTATTTCTTACTTTTTAGAGCATATTAATGTATTTGTAAGTTTGTTTTGAAGGCGGTGCTTTTTTTGTTAAAATTTATATTTATTTATATAAAAAGATTATTACACAATTTTTTTTGACTCTTTAATAATAGAATCTTAACAAAGTTTAAATTTACTATGGTGAAATTTCGACCACTATTTGAATCCTGGGCAGGCACCGTTGAGTTTCTCTTTATAAAAAAAAACTTACGTGCTTGATCATTCTCTCCAGTTCATCATTGTGTTTTTCTGTAAAGGAAAACATCGTCAGGTAACCTGCATATCCCAGGAGTCATTAAAGGGTATGAGTAGTGTGCCAACCCGCAGTGGTGCAACATGGTGGGTTTGATTTAAAATTCTTTCCTCCTATGAGTGCGGAGTCCTGTGCCCAGCAGTAAGATGGGCTGCTACCTTACTTTACTTTTTGCCTTACTCATAGATAAGCCAAATTTAAAATAATATTTTAAAATTATTGACTGCCTCACTAATGTTAATCATGTTCGACCACAGTTATGGGGTTCTAGGTTCGGGCGAATCAAAAAATCGATATTAAGATTTTCTCAATATTTGCCCGAAGTTGGGACGTTGGCGGTGTGGTCCGCCCCCGTGCCTCGATGAGCAGATTAGCCCTCGGTCCCGCCCATGATCTCTCTTCGGTCGTGTCGGTTTCCCGTCACATAGGACTATGTTAACCCGCAGTGGAGAGGCGTGGTGGGTCTATGCTCTCTCCTATGAGTAAGAAGGCCTGTGCCCGGCAATAGGACGTTAATAGGCTGCCATTTCCCTTTCTTACTTTACAATTAAATTGAATACAACATAAAGCAAAGAAGTTTTACTACTCCCACGTGTACAGTGATACACACACAGTTTTCTACTCATTTTGTTGTACACCATTTATACATACAAATAGAGCAAAACTTATATTAAGAAGTGGCTATACAAAAGTCTTATCTGTTTATTGCAATACGAGTATTTTCCAGACAACGTGAAGACCAAAGTAGATTGTCGATGTATATAGATATTTATTTATAAGTAAATGAATCTCTATTTTTCTTCATAAAAATGGTAATATTGTCTAATTTCAAATTTTTAAATACTCAAATTATTGCATTGGCCTACGTACCTTGACTCATCTATTTGTCTTTCGATCAATAAAAATCCTTTATTTCAAGCACTAGCCGTAAAGTGATATTGTCTTGATTTTTCATATCTCCATTTCAACGTTTTGCGTTTTTTAAAAGTAAAAGCCCTAGAAAATTATACTGCATATTGTTACTTCATAGTTTAAACCAAGTATGATAAATAACTTAATCAAATATTAATCTTAACTAATAATCCATATTGGACTAATTAAATAGTGTTGAAGGCCCCGAGTCATGAAATAAAGAATCTGCTAAATTTCTCTTTTAATAAAATAACTTTCTCTGCTAATGTGACAAATGGTGTAATCCTTTTGGATTTGTATACAATATCATCGAGTTTTCCTTTCTATAGACACAAACAAAACCACACCAGAATATATTTTTTTTTATTACGGCCAAGTTTAGCCCTTGACAAATAATCTCACCTGATAATGGTACAAACTAAGATTATTTATGAACTAAGATATATTATTAACTTAATGATTTCAACACAGATTCGTACCGCAACTGAAATCTTGACCTGCATTGCGGCATGCCTTTGCTGGTAGAATGGTAACCATCAGGGTGACCGAAGCCTCCTACTAAACCAGACCTAGACAAATTACAAAATACAATTTTCTAAATTTGTGTTTGCAATTGATGCCCCTTCATTGTATAATCAAGGAACCGGAGAATATAGTTTTTTACGCAACCAAACCTCATGTTCAAAATTACCTTTGTTATTTTTTGAGAAACTAGTAAATCTGGCGACCGATCTCGTAATGTAACGTAATGTGACGTTAAAATTTCACATTCCATTATTATTTATAAATCTAAGTAGTCTGGGTATGTCCTTGTAACCCAGTGTAAGTCTATCCCAGTAATTTATGTCAATAAAAAAAATTTTGCCCCTATTTTGCACTCTTAGAAACAATTCATATTTGCGTTCGTGTTGATATTTGTGATTTTTTTCATTTATCTTTCAAAAATTTGCTAAGATATATTATTTTACCCATTTTTGTATTTGTTAATATCAAAAAGTATGCGGGGCAAAGTCGCATATCAAAGCTTGTTTCTTGCTTCGAATAACTGATGTTTGGAGGTTTTTTATTGCCGACAGGTTAGCGTTTGACTGCAATCACACCTGATGGTAATTGATGATACAGTCTATGATGGAAGCACACTAATTCGCTTAGAGGCAATTTACCTCTTCTGGTTTCGACATAGCATTGCTTGGTGGTACGTCTTTGCTGGTTGGGTTGCAACTAGCCACGACCGTCCACTAGTCCAAACTCAGACAATTTTCTAAATTCGCCCTACCGGTGATCCAAATCGGGACCTCTGTTAGCAAAGCGTGTACTCAGACCATTGCACCAGCATGCTGCCAGCCATTTAGCCTATTTCTATAACGGTTAAATTAATTTTGATCCACTGCATGAAAGTTTATCAAAAGCGCTTAAAACTATTTGAGAAAATTATAAATACAATTATATGATCATTAGCTATACGTCAGTTGTATAATTTAAAAAAAATACGCATAGTTTAGCTATGATATCTAGACATTTAATATATTTTAATTAATCGTATATATTAAACATGATTAGTGATATTAAAGTTGCTGTGTTTATTAACATAAAATAAATAATTGTACGATACTTTTTCATTATTCCGAGGTGTCAGCGCTAATACGTCGAATGTTATTTTATCATAGCATGAAGTCTGTGGTTTTTTTATTTGATTATGACATAATCAAATTAAGAGGTGTCTTGATACATTGTTGTAGATGTAGACAATGCGTCTAGTGAACTTTTCCCACCGCGTGCGCATGTGACTCACTCTGACGTATCATCACGGTTACGCACCATATAGGATAGCTTTAACATTTGTCCGTTTACTATTCGCTTAATCTAGTTTTTATTCCGTACTTATAAGGCGGAGGTATTAATATTCGATATCTGTTTTTAATAGACACTTCATACGCCACCATATCGGGTTAGAGACATTAAGAATCGACGAGATCGATGGTCGCGTTCGCGTTCGAAGTGCATTCGTGAGGTATGTCGAGAGGTCGTCTTCGGTGCGAGTGAATGTTAGGCCACTCGAAATGTGGATCCGAGAAAGTCATCGCATTTCGAAATGGAAGTGTTGCGTAAGTGTTATGTGCGATGTGTCGCTGAGGTGCCTCCGAGTCTGGCGCAGTGCGGAAAGCATGCGGCGGCGCGCTGTCTGCGCGCTCTTCCGGACCGCACCCGTCCGACCAGTCGCAGCGCACCGCCCGCTGCCTGCCTCGGGCGATCGGCCTTCAGAGTTCAATAATTAAATCGAACGCGCAGCGGTACCGGCGGAGGCACCGTCCACACCGCCGCTCGCACTGCGGCCCCCGAAGAAGCTGTTGCTGCCAGCCTTGGTGGCGCTGTTCTGCGCAATCGCGGCCGGTTTGCGACGCACACTTCGCCTCGCCGCCGCGCCTAATCTTCTCGAATGTCGTTCTAGACTGCTCGATCGCCTTGTTTTTTGATCGATGACAACCCACTTACGCGTGGGAACTAAACATCCAGGTCTCGAGTTAGATTAACTCGCCGCCCATCAATTTAGCATAACTCATTTAAGAAATCTAGTCTGTCGTTAGTTCTATATGCATTACTATATGGCATCTCTTTTTTTATATCGTTCTTAATCAATTTCGAATGTAATTTTGTATATCTGACATGCGCAAAAATAACGAACAGAAAATACCCAGCTCGTAAAGTTTTATTTAAACGGCAAAGTTATTGAGTGACGGGCATCCTGTTTTATGTGTCGGCAACTCGACAGTCGTCAGATTCTACGAATCCGTGGATATTGTCGCAAATTGCCGCTTTCGCCTCCCGTTGAATAATGCATGCGATAACATAACATCACGTCGCGCACCCAAAGCACACGCATTCGTTCGTCGAATGTCCCCGCTTCCGCGACTGCAAACGCTTCCGCGACTGTCCATGTTTGCCTTTTCCAGTTATATTAACTTCTTGATGCCTAACACGCCATGAGAGAGTAACTTCTCATCATGCTACTTGACAAAACTACAAAAACTTTCGAGCGCCACTCAGTCCCTCTATCAATCCACAATTGTATAAATATAATATCGAATGCGGTGCTTTCAACTGATTACGAAGTAAAAGTTAAATATGCTGAGCTAATGGTCTTATATGATGATGAGCCGTCAACGGAGGTCGGATCGCCAGATTGGCATGGCTTTCTGATGGCGGCATTTCCCACAACGCCGCTCGTCGACCAGTTCGTCGGAATGTGGTCGTGGCACCGGCCCGCACTTTCACCAAAACAATTCGTTGGCGGCCTCTTTCGCCACTGCCCACCCCGCACTGTCCGCACCCCCGCAGCGCCACCCAGGCACATGAAAATTAAACTTATACATTTTCCAGCTTCAGCCTTTAAATCTCACACATAAAACTTACCATTTGAACACTCGTCATATCGTTATAAGTTCCCATAACCCTCACGGACGGTCCAATACAATTGTGCCTATTACAAGATGCATTTATGGGTACATGATGATAGGTAGTGTAATATAATAATTTGTATAAAAATCTTCTAAAATACCTGTGGCAAATTGGGAAATAACATTGGAATCGTAATCTTCTAAAGAAAATAAAATTATCTATTACCTTTATTTAAACGTATTTATTTCATCGTCGATCTGAAAAAGATAAGAGAATCATTTGCATTTATATTAATATATAAATTGTAGACGCAAATATAGAACATATTGATAAATCATATGATTTCACGATTAATATATAACACGATTCTAACCGATTTAAATATGATGTATTGACTATTTGAACGGGTACATATCACGATGGCGATTTTTAATTTTTTATTTTGCCGATATTTCGACCCAGTTGCTTGGATCGTGGTCACGACGTTACTGACCACGTAAATAGTTAATATGTACCCGTTCAAATAGTTAATATGTTAATAAACCACGAAAATTTAAGTTTAAAACAATTAAATATGATGATAAAATGAAAGTTACGCAAGATCCCTTGTAACTTTAGATTCTATGTTGTTCTCTAATATTATCGTCGTCGTCGTCGTCGCTTCAACCGATGGACGTCCACTGCTGGACATAGGTCTCACGTAATGACGTCCACAAGGCCCGATCTTGCGCCGCCTGGCTCCAGCGGCTACCGGCGATCCTCCTTATATCGTCGGTCCACCTTGTGGGGGGTCTTCCTACACTGCGTCGTCCAGTGCGGGGTCGCCATTCCAGCACTTTCCGACCCCAACGTCCATCGGTTCGTCGGACTATGTGCCCCGCCCATTGCCACTTCAGGTTCGCGATTCGTAGAGCTATGTCGGTGACTTTGGTTCTGCTACGGATCTCCTCATTTCTGATTTGATCGCGTAGAGAAACTCCGAGCATAGCCCTCTCCATCGCACGCTGAGTGACTCTGAGCTTCCGCATGAGGCCCATAGTCAGCGACCACGTCTCAGAACCGTAGGTCATCACTGGCAACACGCACTGTTCGAAGACTTTGGTCTTCAGGCACTGAGGGATATTGGACGAAAAAGTCTTCCGGAACTTCCCGAACGCTGCCCAACCGAGTTGGATTCGGCGGTTGACCTCTTTCTCGAAATTGGACCTACCTAGCTGGACTATGTGTCCCAGGTATGTATACTCGTCAACAATTTCGAGTGTAGAGTTCTCAACGATGACTGGGTGGAGCGGAACATGGATATTGGACATAACTTTCGTCTTATCCATGTTCATTTTTAGGCCCACCTGTCGAGAAGCTCTGCTGAGGTCATCGAGCATTGCATTGAGATCTTCCAGAGTCTCTGCCATAATGACCACGTCGTCGGCAAACCGTAGATGAGTGATGTACTCGCCGTTGATGTTGATGCCCAGTCCGTTCCACTCCATAAGCTTAAACAGGTCCTCCAACGCCGCAGTAAAGAGCTTCGGGGAGATAACATCTCCCTGTCGCACTCCACGCTGCAGTTGGATAGACGCTGTGCTTTGGTCCTGTATACGGACTGACATGGTGGCGTTTTCGTACAAACACTTCAACACGTGTATGTACCGGTGGTCAATTCGGCATCTCTGCAAAGATCTCAACACGGCCCATGTTTCCACCGAATCGAAGGCTTTCTCATAGTCCACGAACGCCAAGCAAAGTGGCCGATTATACTCCTCGGTCTTCTGTATAATCTGCCGCAGCGTAAAGATGTGGTCTATGGTACTAAAGCCTTTTCGGAATCCGGCTTGTTCGGGAGGCTGGAAGTCGTCAAACTTGCGAGCGAGACGATTCGTGATGACCCTCGAGAACAGTTTATAGACATGACTTAGCAGCGCAATAGGTCTATAGTTCTTCAATAAGGTGTTGTCACCTTTCTTGAAGAACAGAACTACCACGCTCCTATGCCATGCCTTGGGCACCGTGCCTTCCAGGATGACGGAATTGAACATTCGCTGAAGGACTTTAAGAATGGGTTTTCCACCCGCCTTCAGGAGTTCCGCTGTGATTCCGTCATCACCCGGTGCCTTGCCGTTCTTCATCTGTTTGAGAGCCATACTAATCTCGTACAAGCTGACGTCCGGGATATCTTCGGTATAATGCCGGGTCAGTTTGGCACGGGGATCTTTAGCCAAACTATCAATAGGCTTGCAAGTCGATGTGTACAACTGTCCATAGAAGCTCTCAACCTCCCTCCGAATCTCAGGTCCAGATGCAATGAGTTCGCCGTTATGGGTCTTCAGCCGCGTCAACTGGCTCTGACCGATAGACAAATCTTTTGCGAACACTTTAGTGCCTTTGTTGCGTTCGATGGTATCTCGTATACGCTCGGCATTAAAGTGTCGCACATCACGCTTTTGCGATTTAGAGATCTGTCTATTGATCTGCCGATATGCGGACGCGTCTGCTGTAGACTGCAAGCTCATTGCATGTCTCTGTTCCATGAGATTAAGAGTATGGTCTGAGAATCTCTTGGTTTGCTTTTTACGGGGTTTATAAAATTTCATCCCAACCGTATGGACAGTTTCCACTAGCCTATCGTTTAGCTCGTCCACAGATTCGCAATCCTCGAGGCAGGCGAAGCGGTTTTGCAGCTCTAGTTGAAAGCTCTCGGGGTTTTGGATATGCGCGCGAGTGGGTCGGAGCGTAGACTTCACCAGTCTGAACCGCTCTCGGTGTACGTTGATATTCAATGTGCCTCTTACCATACGGTGATCGCTCCCAGTTTTCACTTGATTGATCACAGAGACATCATTGAATATGTTCCGTTTCGTAGACATGATGAAGTCAATCTCGTTTCTCGTGGAACCATCAGGACTCAGCCAGGTCCATTTTCGGAGCGGCTGTTTCTTGAAAAAAGAGTTCATCATATAGAGTCCCTCCTTTTCCATGAAATCAGCGAGCATCTGTCCCCTCTGGTTCCGTTGCCCATACCCAAATTGCCCCACTCTCAACTCTGCCCCGCTTCGTTCGCCGAGTTTTGCGTTGAAATCACCCATAACAACGTTGTAGAAGGTCCTAGAGGTATGCATGGCTTTGGAAATGTCCTCATACATAACCTCTACATCATCATCTGGATGCGATGATGTGGGTGCGTAAACCTGGATGACCTTCAACGAATACCGTTTGGTAATTCTGAGTATCAGGTACGCTACCCTGTTGGACACGCTGTTAACTTCTACAACGCTGTTGACGAGAGATTTGTGGACGAGGAACCCGACACCACCTTGGGACTGGTGTTCGCCCTCCCGGTAGTAGAACAAGTTACCGGATTTGAGGATTATCGTGTCCTCCCCCTCTCTACGGACTTCCGACAATCCTATAATATCCCAGTGTAACTTGTTTACTGCTTCTTCCAGTTCGAAGATCTTTTCGTCGGTCCTCAAAGTGCGTGCGTTGTATGTTGCCAGGTCAAGTCGTCGGGGTTGGCAGCGGAATCTCTTCCGGAGATTCTTAGCACCCCCTGCCCCGCCGTTACCATAACCGCTGCCAGAGCTAGGAATAGCGGGGCTGCCGGGGACTGGGGGCCGTTGCTGCCTTGTAACTATCATTAGTGGTTCTGCCGATAATCACCACGCTTGGCAGGCGGGTTGGTGATCGCAGTGCTGACCTTCTCGCACCGATAACGCTGCTGCCCGTTATCGGTCTGTGGTATTTAGGTCAGCTATATAGAATGGTTATACCGCCATTTGTCGTTCGCCAGAGCCTCGTCGGTAGGAGCAGGGTGCACCGCGTGCAGGTGAGGTTGACGTTTGGAGAAACGGACTGGGACGCGTTTCTCCCTTACACCCCGTATCTTATCGTCGTACATTGCAAATAATATGAAAACAATATTTGTTGATTCAAAGGTGCTATAAAAGCTTACTTGAATAACGACGAGATTCGGAAATAACAATATCTCTATTTATTTACAAATAATTAGATTATTTACAAAACACATCTGTTTGTAATACTAATATAACAGCTTTTATACAACATGCACGCGAATGTTTTACAGTAAACTACTTATAAAAAAATATCTGAAACTCTCTGCTGGCAGTAAATGTCGAAAAAAAATAATAAAACCCACCTTCTGTTCGATAGTTTCGACAAAAACGGTTTAAGGAATACTGGTAAATAACATAATTATAAACTCGTAATTATAGAATCAGTTCTCCTTTGATGACATTTCTAAGATACATAATTACCAGATCAAACCAAGATAAATTGAATAACTTATAGTAGATCTAGTATTTTCTCCAGTTGTTAATTGGCCAACTAAAAATATATATATTTGAAGTTGAGGGAATCAAAATAGAAGTAAAATACTAGTATTAGTGATTGAAAGTTTGAACAAGATATATCGACGGTCCCTACGCATGGAGATTTCAAAGATAAATTATGTATTATTTGCACTACCTTTTGTTGTAATTATATGTTTCTAAGGACCATGTTTTAATAGCTATATGATCTAAATACAAAGAACATCTAGATTGATAATTAAAACAATGTCAAAATTTCTGCAATGCTAGTTGATCTTTGATATGTAGGGGTCGTCGGTATCGGTATTTTAAACCAATATAAGAAATGGAAAAAGTAGTTATCGCATGATTTTTTTCCTAGGTACGGACAACTATCAGGAATGGTGGAGCCTGTATTTGGAGTGCTAGGTGCCGTGGCAGTTGCGGCAGCACAACCTGCACTTCCCTACGCGCTGGCCTTCGCTGCGGGCGCAATGATCTATGTTGTTACCGATGACATCATACCAGAAGCAAACGCATCGTAAGTCACCATTAAAATATCCTCAGAGACCACTTGCAATGTAACTGAGAAAAAACAAAATCAGAAGTTTTCATACTTCTTTCTTCATAGACCACTTTCAAAATTTACTGGTTCCAGTGAACTCTTAGCTACTTTTCTACGATATTCCTAAAACTTAACAAAAAATGTGAAGATTAGATCTTATTATAGAAATTTGCGTTGCGGCTAAGTTCAAACTACATATTCATAGTTTTGGAAAAAAAAAGTGGTAATCTGTTGGTTAATTGATTAATTGTGTAAAAAAAGTAAAGTTAGCCAATTAAAAAAATGATTCCATCCAACTTTACTAATTTGGCATCTACTTAAAGCAAAAGCAACAAAGCAAATCTCACCTATTAAGAAAACTCTCCATTCGAAATGGGTAAGATATAAAGAAATTACCACTTTATGTAAATTATCTTTTTTTATAAACAAATATTACACTTTTTATTCTTAATATAATTAGGTCCTTCTAAAAGTAATATTTATAACGCAACGTAACTTCTACCAAGACAATCACTAAATACTTGTAATTATAAAAGGAGGGTTGTACTGAAAGCAGATAGATTTTCGTGTACCCAACAAATAGTGTAGTGGAGTCTTTTGTGGGCCCTTGGGACTAAATTAGATCCTTTCATTCGTCATTACTTGACGAACGACGAATGTACCATCGATTTGCAAAATTGATTCTACTGAAAAGAATTAAGCAAAATAGTAAAGCAGTTCTCAGATGATAGTGATCCCAAGTTGCATGTGGCAAATCTTAGTTTTTCTCTGAGAATTCAGCTATCAAATGTTTTCTTTCGTTTAATATTTTGCTATATATCTTTTAGATTTTGTGTTATAGTAAATACCTTTTTTAAGAATTTGCGACTGTCTTGTACAGTGCACTCGACATTTATTCAGTATATTTGGCTCATGTTATACCTATTGCACCCAATATTATCAAAAGTATTTATGTAATACTTTTTATTATATATAAACGGAAGCAAACTCTCTTATTGAGGGTATAATGTTAAATTTAGTATAACATAAATGTCTCAATAAAATACCCAGTGAATATAGATACGATCAATTTAAGACAAATTTTCTATTCATTCCGGTTGCATTTTGTACAGCAGTTAGAATTCAAAAGTAATAATGACACTCCATATCCCAGTATCAAAATATTTGTTACCTTTGTAAGAAAGTGGTCTAAGTGAACGCAATTTAAAATGTTGTCACATTGCAAATTAGGGTCTCTTGTCGCTTATGTTTACGAGTACAATTTTAATTGTGTTGTACTTATCGTTTTGCATCTTAAAAGGATTACTTAAGCCGACCTTGAGATTGACCCAAAAAAATACGGGAATCGCGGATCTTTATTCTGACCCTTACAAGACGCGGCCCTCAAGCCTCTATTCAATATCAATAAAGAGCAGATAACATCCTTTACTGCGTCGAAATTTGGTCCATATTCATTTCAAATGAGGGTCTTTACGTAATGAATAAATGATAATGTGTTTTCGTAGATACACATCGAAACGTCCTTTCACAACAATTAGGTGGTAAGACACATTTCGAAACGGTTGCTTATCTACAGACGCAAATCGCGCAATACAGATACATGCTCCTGTCATAATTGGATTGACGAGGGCCCGGATGTTATTCGATTGTCCTGCAACGTTTTGGCCTTTGGACAGATTGAGATTTGAAGTTTGCTTGTTAGCAGGACAATGTTCCTGACATCCCGTTAGGGGCTTGGCGTCTATTGTGCTTCCACAGACACTTCCCCTTAGCGACACTGCTATTGTCCAACTCGAATATTGTGTAGAACCGGCCCCAAGTCCCTTCCGTCCTAAAGTCGTCCTTCGTGTAAGAAACAGATGTTGGCGACATCATCCATATAACTTAAGTTTTAGCCTGGGCGACGATGTTGCTTCGTTCAGTTCCAAATATCATCACATAATTACTGGACTTATTACGATAACGTCAAGTTGTTATTCATAATTTTTCCTTTTTTTGCGGAACTATTGCGAAATAGGTTACCAACACTAGGTTTAAAAATGAGAAAGTAACTCTTATCTGTTATATCAAAACGAAAATTTTAATAGAATTGCTTAGATATTTTACATGTTCGGTCTTATAAAATGACATGTTCTAACAACTGTTGGATAAGAAAACTTAAAGGAGTCCAAGATTATTCAGAAACCAACTATAAAACTAACAATAATTGAAAATTGTATTTGATTTGACCAATCAAAATAATAAAAATGTTAAAGTACTTTGCCGTAAACATGGGATGATCGGATAGAAGTTTAAAAAATACCTATATGTCTTGTAAAATTATACCTTATGGGGCCTCGCTAGCTTATAGCCGCTAAGTTAATATATACTGAAATAAAAGAATCCTAATTTACGCCGTTACTTATGCGTATGAGTGAAGAAAAGACTATTATTATGCCATATATATTAGGCCCAGTTTTATTGTTATGTTTAATTGTCCGTTCGATTCGTTCTGTTTGTAATTTTCCAACTTATCGATCTCAATTATATTTATTGCATATTTTCTCACGGTTTCACTCTGCGTCTGTATTTGTTACGTAACTCTGAAAGTTGGTGCTAAAATCCATTCAAAAGTAATTCAAATTCTATTATATAACGGATTCACACATATGACCTGCGAATTTTGTATAATCTAATTCCACAGATCGCATTTATCGAATATATTGATTCGCGCAAAATGACCAGAACCGATGTGATATTTATTGTAATTTTATTTTGATCATCTTAATGGAAATCTGTATGAATGTAAAATCACTCATATATTTTTAATATGTGATAAATTTAACTTGCATATTTGTAAGTGATCCGTTATTTGTTATGTCTATACTATTACTTTATAGTAAAGATAAATTATATAGTTTAATCTGCATAGGCGGGATCTATAGGGAATAATCTATATATTTATCATTTATAGAGGCTATTGATTTAACCAGTTTCCCAAATACATAGGATAACATGAAAGTTGTCCCATATACACAGGTTCCTCTATGACAGGTCGAAATATTTAATGTAAGAATCTTTAGTGTCTAAGAAAGTAAGTATGAAGTGAGTTAGACTAGAATAAAATATATAATATCTTTCTAGACTTGATAAATCATCTCAGCTCTTGAGGCTAATAAGCGACATAATGCCAGTAAATTTACTAAAATTAAAAATATATCTCGGTAATATTTGCACTGCAAAATAGTCGAGTCCTCTTTGTATTTATCAATAGGTTTTTCACATATCCAGGGCCCACTCATCCAGGTTTCAAAGTATTGAGATTCTTGTAAAAAGAAAAAGGGTAAGCAGCAGCCCATTATCGTCCCACTGCTGGGCACAGGCTTCCTTACACATAGGCGAGAGGGTTTTCAGACCCAGCACGCCGCTCCGGGTTGGCAGCATAGTACACAGTTGTACTATGTATTCCTTCACTCTTATAATCCGATGTGAAGGTATTGGAGAGAGACCAGGGTCACACCGCCAACTTGCCAACTTCGGGCAAATATTGATAAAATATTATTAGAAAACTCAATATCCATTTTATAATTATCCCGAGCTTCTTGTATGAGGGAGATACTGTGAAATTAGTTAAGTGTGACACTAGCGGGTGCTTGTATCTATGGGTGATCAACGCGAACCCGGGGATTGTAGTGCAAGTGCTGGAGGTAGGTCAGGGAGTAGTCCGGCGCGCCGGATTCCCAGACAGTGACGTCAACATTTAGACAAACTAGAGCAGAGTCACCGGCTTTATCCCGGTAACAAATGCGTTATTTCGCATTATTTATTATTATTGACAGCGGCGAGACGGTGACAAACCCACGCACGCACCGAATTTACTTGATACCGCGACACGAGTGCCGCCGCCCGCCCTCCGCCCTCCGCCTAGCTGCAAATAGCCGAACCGCGACTCGCTGCATACGCAGACGAATTCGTCGCGCATATTTCACGTAACTATGAGCAAATACGGCCTCGCTGGCATGGCGGTGCGTACACGCTACGCTAGCAGTCCCGTTTTCAAATCCCAGCAGGACAAATTTATGTAATGTATTTGCTATTTTGTGTAGGCCTCGATTGATGGTGGGCTTCAGTGGTAGCTACTTACCACCCTCTTTATCATCTTCCAAATATAACCAGTCTCTTGTGAAGGAGGTCAGATTATTTATTTATTATATAAGTCAAAAACATTTATGTACACAAGAAACAATATTACATAACATAAACGTCACTAATACAGTACTTACATAATATACAGTAATTACATAATATAGATGAAATAAATTATAAAGTCAGAAAAACCGTTAAATTGCGTTATCTGGGATTTTAACAACAAAAAGCTTTCGGTAACCCCCTGCACATATTTTTATTTTATCTATTAGGAAGCCAACGTTATATACAATGTTTAAATAAATAAATCTTTATTCAGCCACAACATCTTACTTGATTTACTAAAATAAATTTAGAGTAAGAAAAAAAATAAAATTGACTAAATTAGAATCTGTGTTACCAAAGCAATTATTATTTTATAGAGTTAAGAATACAATTTGAGGTCGTGGGTATCCAGGTTGCTTAACTCACCTTATAGATAAAAAAATTCTTAATATTTAGATCCACATTGGCTGATCGGGGCGTTGCCTCATCATAAATGCTCCAGCCACAGGATTGCAGCGCTGATTTTCAGGCATGGGTTACCTTGGTGACTGCGTGGACTGATTGAGAGTCCGTGTGTGGTCACACGTGTAGGTGTCTGTGTGTTTGCATATATGCGTGCGTGTGTGTACTGTGTAAATGTTAAGTCATAGGGATTCACTCAATGCAGAATCTGATGCTGATTTATTTCTATATATTATTTTGTGCTTAAAAAAAATGAAATATTCTGATTTCAAATTACGAACTAGTGGAGGGAGATCAATGCAATTTTTTGCGGCGGCATACTTAAAACTTCCTTTGAAGGCAGCGGATCTATGAAACGCCATTGAAATTCGGGAAGCTGATCATACGCTATATCTGCTGTTTTCATGAGACCACTTCAATTTTCTTTATAAATAAGTATGCTTTCCGGTGGTAACGATGCCAAACAGCATGGTAGCTGAATGAAGTTTGCGTCTAGCTTCCATGTTCAATATGTTAGCGTCATTTGAAAATGGGCTCACGTGAGTGCGTGGCGCAATGGGGAAGCAGGATCGACCGTAAGCATTTTGAACCCTTTGTATAAGTTTCTTTGTTCGAACCAGCAGGTACGGTCCGGACGCAGCATCTGCATAGTTTAATTTTGATAAAATTAGGGAATTTCACATGAAAAGATTCTTACATCAGTATTTAAGCATGGACGCACTTTACAGTAATTTGATGCGGCAGAAGCAGCTTTTAACCACATTTTTAATATGTTGTTCAAAAAGTAAGATTGCCTCTAAAACTACGTGCAAATTTCGTGCCTCATAGGCTCTTTCCACAGTATCCCCTTTACACTCATAGTAAATTGTATTACATATTTACTAAAGTTATAAATGGTATATCCCACTTATAGGCTAACTTGACATGCAATTAAAATGTGTTACGTCTGCAATTAAACTTAAATACTAATAAATCTAAAAACTTACATATTATATGATGAAAAAGAATAACAAAAAAAGGGTGAAAAAGAAAGAAAATAAAATGTTTTTAGCTTACGTTTGATTGATGTGAATGTTCTATTTAGTGTAGCATTTACTCCTACATTGGCTTTTGAGAGTCGGTGACCTGTTTGTTTTTCCTTTATAAGGGATCTTGCGTTGAATTTTAGAACAGCCAGTCTTTTTAACAGATTAGGGTAGTCTATATCCCTATTTTGTGCAAAAAAGCAAAGATCACTTAACTCCCTTTGATTTAATAATGACTAGGTCATTATTAAATTTATGAGATTTTAATAGGTCATGATGTTAATTTTTATTACCAAAGATGTGGCGCCAAATTATCCAAATATTACGCAGAAACCATTAAGAGGGATAGAAGTGACATCGAGAAACAATAGCTCATATCGATTTAGAATCGTACTTATACACCTCATTTATACAAATTGATTTTACCGGAGAAAGGATGGATTGTCTGCTATGACGTAAATACAAATATTATATATAAAATCAAATTACTGAAAGATGTGAAAATGTATGCTGTAAAAATTGCGCACGTTATACTAATAGAGCACAACTTTTGAATCGGTAGCCTAGTAATAATATCGTACCAGTTTATTGTTAGCATGATGTTTCATGTTAGACAATGTCTGCTTGTAGGATAAATTGAGTGTAAAACTGTAGTCATAATAAAATACCGTTATTATTAGCCACAGGAACGCCAGTCCGTCTAGTGCCAAGTCATCACTTTTATTCGTTTTGTAGCACTAGACGCCCGATGTTGCATTTGTCCTACTTGTTCAACTAAAAACTAATTTGTAAAGCTAATATAAGGTTACATTTGATTATCCTTAATCCCTTAGTCATTGTAGGATTCCATTCATGTATATATAGATTTGACGGTCAATAGAACAAGTAAATTGAATTTTTTTTGTCAATTTCATTGGTCTAGTGGTTAGCATGTTCGACCACAGACATGAGGTCCAGGGTTCGAGTTCCGGGTCGAAACCAATTCAAAAATCGATATTGAGGGTTCTGTTAAGATTTTCTGAATATTTGTCCAAAGTTTGGAAGTTGGCGGTGTTCTTCATCCTCGTGCCTCGGAGAGCACGTTAAGCCGTCGGTCCTACATCTGATCTCTCTCCGGTCGTGTCGGATTTCCGTCATATCGGGCTACGAGAGTGAATGAATAGAGAGTGCACTTGTATACTATGCCTGCCAATCCGCAGACGAGCAACGTGGTGGGTCTATGCTCTAAAAACCCTCTCTCAAATGAGCGAGGAGGCCTGTGTCCAGCAGTAGGACGTTAATGGGCTGCTACTTACTTTTTTAATGGATTAATTTTTCATTTGAAACATCAAGCGATCTCAACTGTAGTTTTAATAAATCTATTTTCAATTGAGTGAAAAATGGAATAACGATTGGAAGTTTTAACCAAATATACAATATATGTAAAGAATGTTAGTTTTCAATAAGAGCAGAAAAAATATTAATCGACTTTTCTTATCGCTAAAATTAGGGCTTTATTATGATCTTGGCATAGTACCGGCTTACACTTAAAATTCATTCTAACCCCCACTCCATCCCGACTTAATGTGATTCGGACGACAAAACGTCACCCTTGAAAATCATTTCTTTGAAATGGAATCGGACCCAAGAGATGTTAACGAATTTCTATCAAATTATTAGCCTTGCCAGTAAAGATGTAATTTGCCTCTTTTTCTTTATGTAACTTATATTATATGTAACAATTACCTTTTGTGCATTTGATTTTGTAAATCATTTGTTTTTGTTTTTTTTTTTCTTTTTAAGTGTACACCGTAAAGTATACATATTTATATGTCTATCATTTATACGTCACTTCAATAGTTATTTCCAGTCCCTAATATAATTAGGAACTATATTGTCTAACATTTTATAGACAAACAGTGTTAGAAAATAGCAATTAAAACAGCAATGTAACGTTTTTGGTACGGGGTGTCAGACGGCGCGCTATTTCTAGCGAAGTATTCGCGCCGCCGGTCGTCGCGGCGCCCACTCCACATACAGCATTGTGCTACTTGAACAGTCTTCCTGTGCCACCGCAGTTGCCTTTTATACTTAGATTAGTAATTCTTTTGCTGTGGCTCCACCTAACACAATTAAAAGTTGCTGTTCCCCTAGAAATTTTCTCATAAAAATACATAATCAGCACATTTAATAGGACCTGAAATACCCGATCCTCAATCATCCGAATCATCAATTCTCTGATCGTCCAATTTTATTTCTGACTCTGTACACCCGATTGATAAGGAAGTACCATAAGGATCGGAAATAACCCAGGTGATATTTTTCTCTAAAGCTACAAACTGTTTTAAAAATATATTTATTGATTGCCTTTATTGAACAATGTCTGATCAATCTATATTAGTTCATAGTTTCTTTAAGAAGCTACAAATTTTCAAGTTTAAATGTATATTTTCTTATAACTTTATTTAATCTGTTAGAATGAAAGGCATTTACTCTTGAATGTAGAATTCCATCATCGCTTCCTCAAATACCTAAAGTCGTAGGTAATGTCGATGGAAATATAGTCGTGAGTTGATTTGGTGTTACCCATCCAATACGTGATTTGAATTTACCGATTTTCATCGAAGAATATAAAATAGAGGTGAAACAACGTTTACAGAATAAGTTTTCTTATTTATTACATAAAGGACATTCCTGCGGCATCAAGCGCTTGAATATCCTTGTAAAAATGTATAGATTTTTTTTTATTTAAATTAGCTAACACGAGCTGTTCGCCACCTTTTACACCGAGTAGTTCCCGATCCCGGTACTTAATCCGTACTTAGTAACCGTGTACATTGCAAAAAAATAACTTATGATATTTCAAGTCAATCGGGCTAATGGTGTTAGAGACTGAGAAACTGAGTAAATTTAGTCCATAGTTCAAAATCATTGTCGCATTATTATATTTCTATCTAAATCGGTTTGGGGCGTTTCGATTGTTTCAGTTTGTAACGGACATAAGTTTAAAAAATAATTGGTGTTTTAGATATTGACTAATCCGCGCAGCGTCGCATCACGATTAAAATTTGCAGAGAGGTTTGGGATGGAAAGACTTTAAGGCCTATTCTCAGAGCAACCAAATACACAAAAAAGTTATTGAAAATCAGTTTTGGGGGTAGTTCGATGTGATAGAAATAAAAACCTCGTGTGAAAATGTAACAACATTTTGACACGAGGTTTTTATTTGGCTCAATTTGAACAACATTTATAAATATATAAAAAATGACCTCGCAAGATGTCCAAAACTGGTCGCCCAATTTATTTAAAATTTTGGAGGAATCCCCGAGATCGAGGATTACGCAAGAGACACTGCTAGTAGTACATATCGCTCAATGAAGCTTTTTATGCAGTAATTATTACATTAATACCAACTGCAGTACCCTATATAGCTAAGCAGAAGCTTATTATCGTCCCACTGCGGGCTCAGGCCACCTCACTCATAGCAGAAATGTTTCAATGCGAGTTGGTAAGCTATGTAGCCTACGTTATTCCATGAAGTCTCACGGGATTTCAAGTTTCCTCGCTTTTCCTTACCGAAAAACACTATAATAAATTTTAAGCAAAACTTTATTAAACTCATAAGTATTACAAAGAGAACTCAGTGAAGCTTGTCCAAAAAGTGAACCTCTGCGAATGTGTGACTCTTAGTACGGATCCACATGTACAACCATTAGGCCCTCACTACTCACTCCATATAATAAAGTTTAAAATCAGCAATCTGTAAACATTGCAAAGTATACAGCTGCCCAAAAATCCGATTAACTCTACAATACGACGCGACGTACGCCTGCGATATGCATGTAAGTACTCGGAATCGTTTTATTGTAATGCTTTATAATTCCAGTTAGCGAATTCCGGCCAGCCTTCAAATACTATTGTTTCTTTAAATGAAATTGCGTGAGATGCAAGCGCCATCGCCGTCTTTTCCGATACACGTTACCTACTGCCTTCAAATTTGTTAGCCTAAACTGAACTTTCATACAGACATTTTTATCGTAGTTCTAGAGTTCTACTAGGTATCGTCAAACCATAACAAGAGACTGCACCAAGTTGAGTGCATAGGTTGGATTTCGCTTTTATTTATATACAAAATATATTTTTAATTGCAATTTCTTTTAAACTCTGTGTTTGTTAAGTATGAGTTCTGTTCTGTAGTTTAAATTCAGCAAGTTTTTCCCTCAGTAACTAGTAGTTAACTAGACCAAAAGCTCTGCTCAGATCTAGAAAGAAAATCGCAAACGACCGAATTGAGAACAAAAATTGCGGAATTAAATGAGAATCAAGAACCATAACTAAACTACAAAAGTTTTAAATGGAAGTAGGTCATTATAATATTATCCAGTGAAATAGTTTGGATCAAAGTAAAATTCGCAGGCGTGATGTTGCCATTCTATCGCTTTCAGATCCTGACTTCCGTTGTTTTTTTGTATTATATTTCCCACCAAATGCCACTTCAGTTCCACATGTCTTAAGGCTTTGTTCTCTTTACTTTCCATCTGATATGGATTTGCTAATTCTCTTTTTCTCTATGTAGACTTTAACTTTCGTCACCCACGATCTCAGATTTTTTATACAAACACTTGCTAAACGTAGCCAAATATCGTTGTGATGTTATTTATTAAAGAACTGAATAGACATAAGGAGTTTAATTTGTGATGTATCTTTTACATACACTGATTCTTATATAAACTTTGAAAAAGACTTAGTGTTCGGATTTCCCTCGAAAGAATTTAGAGGTGCTTGTAAATAGAAATACTAATACTTTTAGATATTTGCAAGTCAATCATACGAAATCTCTTTGCATGTCAACATTTATTTCGTTGTGTTCAGTAGCTAATATAAAATAGATATTTTTATACAGTCGTTTGTAAGTTTCTGATCTTAAATGAAACTCCTCCTTTGTATGATGTCACCTTAACATTCAAATGTCGTCTCCTCGTTATTTCTCAATGGGTAGCATCGTATGACGACAGTACTTTATAACGGACCTCGATGTACATATGTGGCTCTCAACTATTGTATTCTACCCTGTCTCATTGTGGATCGTCGTAAATCAATTTGGTCACGGAAGCATTAAATCTGCCCTAAGCAGGATATTTGTGTATGCGATTAATAAATTCGGTGTTACGTGCTTTGTTTTAACTTTTCTTTTTTGTTATCGTGCCTTATAAGGAATTTAGGTAGCAGTATTTAAACGAACTGAACCAATTTCTTTTAGTGGAATATTTATATTAGCTATTTCGTAAACTGTATCTATTTAGACTCTTAAGGTTAGGAAACTTTCCCTGTTCCATATCTTTTTTTTCCTTCGCTGTTTACGATACTTTGTCGTCGCTATACAAATTGAAGAGTCCACACAGGCATTTACCTACTTACACATTATATGCATAAAGTATTTATTATATATAATTTTATTACCCTATACATGTTTGTTATATGCATGTTACATGATGATTTTTTCGATTACAACAATAATTGTGCAACCGTTTGTATTGCACACTATTATAGCTAATAAGCGTTGGCTGATAAAATTTTCCTTAAAATAATTAATGGCAGCCGTTCTTCCTACTTATAATAATCGAATACATTAATAATCCCTTGAAATATAGATTTCATAGTTATTGGCGGGTGGTGACCAGTATCTTCTTCAATAAATACCGATATACTCAGTTTTGCCATGTTTACAACTATAGGACCCGCTTTCATGTTAAAGAATTTTGTAATTACATCGTACTATGTTTTACTTAAGAAAAGCCATGATGGCCAAGTGGTGAGATGCGTGGTTTCTCTTTTACAGAAATTGCGGGTTTGAATTTTGGACGTTCACCGTTAAGTTCATCTTTATAAAAATAAAACTACATACATACTTGTTTTATCCAAACCCCAAAACCATTGCAATTTACGGTGAATGAAATCATCGTGACAACCTCCAAATCCCGGAGGTAATTCTGGGGTATAAGTGGCCTGCCAACCCGCCGCAATAGAGCCCCGTGGAATAAGAAAGAGGGTTTTACAGCATAGACCCACTATGTACTAATGTCTCCTATGAATCAGGAGGCTTGTGTGCATCTGTGTATCCTTTCTTGTCTGTCTTACTTTCATATAGTACTTAGTGGCTTAGTGTGCTAGTTTAAATTAATTTACAAGCAGTATACGATACATCGTGGAGTGATTTGCCCATATGTAAGGATATAGACATTTCATGGTGTGAAAGGAAGACCTACTTAATATTTATTTAAAATAAATGACTAATTTTGTTTCCACTACTGAATTTATCTATTATATAGAATACATAAAAAAAACATTTACAGTCTTTGAAACCACGTAACCGACATTCCCCTAACCGATTTCTATAGAAAGGCAATATAAAGCAGATAGTTTTACAAAAATAAATTCATCACGAGATCTTTAAAGCTGTTCGTAAATGACTTGAAATTTAGTAAAATGACTCTTTAGCAATTTGGATGGAGACTGCGGAGATTGCTCACAGGTCACTCGATGGTAAAAAAGGTAAGTAGCAGCCTATTAACGTCCCACTTCTGGGCACAGGCCTCCTCACTCATAGGAGAGAGGGTTTTTAGATTATACACCCACCACGCTGCTCCACTGCGGGTTGGCAGGCATAGTACACAAATGCCCTCTCTATTCCTTCACTCTCATAGTCCGATGTGATAGAAATCCGACACGACCGGAGAGAGATTAGACACAGGACCGACGGCCTAACGTGCGACGGGGGTGAGGCACACCGCGAACTTCCCGACTTCAGGCAAATATTGAGAAAATCTTAATAGAAAACTCAATATTGATTTTTGAATTGGCCCGACCTAGGACCTCATGTTTGTAGCCGAACATGCTAACCACTAGACCAATGAGGCAATTAATCGATGGTAAGTGATGAGACAATCATAGATGGAAGAGCAAGACCTCTTAACACAGGTACTTATCATGTTTACTAAGAGGTCTCTGCACTATATATTCCTTAAGTGAGAAACGAAATAAACAATTTTTAATGTATTGGTAAGAATGTAGCCAAAGACAAAAATAAAAACGAAGAAAGATTCTCTTTAATCTTTATTTCTTTGCGCAATAATTCTAGTAATTACATAGTTTCACTGACGTCTATATCGTGTCTATCGTCGCCGTTTGGCGTCTGTGGGCGTCGAAATTATAACTAATTTATTTCTACAGTGGGAACGGGAAGCTGGCAACGTGGGGCTGCATCGTCGGCTTCATGGTCATGATGTGTCTGGATGTGGGGCTCGGTTAAACGTACCCCACACTACGTGCCTTCGTCACTCATACATTACGTGTACAAAAAGTGTGTTGCCTGAATTTTATTTATTATTTGTCATAAATACAAAAGTAAGATGGCATGCCAAAATAGAAAACTTTTTAAATATTTCAGCGTTTACTTTCGCATAATGTCTTGTTCAATTTTTCATTCATAGTCTAATGAATATGGAAAACTTTTGCGTCTAGAAGCGAAAATAAATTATAGTAAATGCCTATTATAATATCAAGTTATATAACAAAAAAAAGTAACCTCCTAAGCTGTCTAGTATGAACTTTTTAAACACAACACACCCATACGATTAATACTTGATTAAATTTAATTTAGAATTAACATTTAATACACTAAATTAGCGTCAGGTGTCATCCACTGTGAGATTTAAATAAATAGCTCAAGTGGACGACAAAAAGAAATATTTTAGTACCTAACAATTTAAAATTTAAACAATGTATATAAGGTGCAAGTTACACTCTCCTTATGTCACTAGGAATTTAAAAAGATAATCGTGTTGTTTCTTTTAGTAAATTTATCTATTATTGACGCAATTAAAAAAATTGCAGCATTAGATGTTCAAAGGTTAAATCATTTTACCGAAATAGGTCACTTGAAAAACGCAAAACTTATAAAATGTTCTTAATTTTGTATAAATGGCAAATTTACATACCAACAGCTGCTGGATTATGAATTACTGTAAAAGCACTTCGTATATAAGGTAAGAATCTCTGTTTTCTTTTTCATTTACTGGTACTGTTTATATTAACAAATTTTCTATAGGTGATTCATAAATATTATGAATTTTTACGTGATATTTCACTTAATTATTCAAGAAGTGTAAATTCACTATGCAGCTGATTTTGCGACTTCATTTTATACACTATGTTAGATTTTATATTAAAATGTAATTTTGTAAATACATTAAGCTATATAGGTTTCCCGTAAAAGGCCTTAAATGTTTAGATATTGTATGCGCAACATTTAGACACCAAATTGTTATTTGAGTATAGAAAGACGACATTTTTTTGTCTTTTTATACCTGATTTTACTGTGCATTAATTTAAATGTACATTTATATAGAAGACGTGGAAATCGGATTCAGATTTCTTTTATTAACTGTCAATGGCTTTATCCCTCAATCCTATGGACATCCTGTTTCCTTACAAGCAATAATACATTGTTACTTTATGTTGAGTTAGCAGAGGTTCATCCTGGGTTCAATTTTCAGCTAGGCAAATTTAAGAAATTGCATTTTCTAGACTAGACTGGGAGGCTTTGGCGATGGCAAGCTGCCACAATACCAGCAAAGACCTACCTCCAACTAATAAAATTGTTTTTGAATAGTAACCATAACAGATAAATAACCTTTTACCAGGTAAGCGCCCTTCCATCTTAGACTGTATCATCACTTACTATCAGTTGAAATTGCAGTCACGCGCTAACCTATCAGTAATATAAAAAAATAAAAAAGGTAAATTAATTTCCTGTCTTTCGCCCAAATTCCACGTCTAAATATTTATGTAACATTGAAGGTTGTATTTCACAGTTCCTGTTGCACAAAGAATTACTTAATGCTATTGTTAATGTTTTGAACGAAGGCAAAATGATTTTCTTCCAAAAACGACTCGTGCGCTAGAAAATGGTTCTCTTGTATAATATTACATAATTTTATTAAATTTTATCAAGTTTATTTGATATTATTAAATGTGAATTCTATTCACACTTCCTAATTTAGTACAAATTCTTAATTCTTGTACAACTACCTTATTTATGGTATGTTTTGTATGTGTTATAAATTTCTAGTGATTAAATACCAAATGCAATGCTCAAGCTTTTTTTAGTTTTGTCATTTAGTAGTGCAACATATTTCAATGATTTCGAAACAAACATTGATTTTTAAATAGCCTTTTTTATAATCACGAAATGCAATTAACAGAAAAACTAAATGAACAATATTTACGTATTGAATAAGTTATAAACTATATATTCTATAAGTCAATTGTTATAAATATTGTGTAATTATCTGTATTTGTGTCAAGTATGATAAAAATTCGTATAGAAGCAGTATTCTTTAGTTCCACTTACATGTTGTTTGTAAAATTATCGATGTAATTAGTTTTAAAATGTAGATCACTAATGTCTGGTGCAATTGTAAAAATACCAACTTGATAGAATTATAATTAAATTAATATGTTTTTATTGAAATATATTGTAATATTACAAATTTTTGTTTTCTCTAAACCATTTTCATATTTTATTACAGCTAGTTAAGTAAGTATAAAGAAACTGCATTTAATTTAATTTAATATTATTTTCACTGTATGCATATAGATAGCGATCTCATACGTGGATTGCGACCACTTCCGGGATCAAAATGAAACATAAAAAAAATTAGTTGTCTGTAAAAGTCGGTTACTACGGTCTGTAAGATCTTAAGAAAGCATTGATGAAAAACTGTTTTTGTAATACAATGGAATTCGGCCGATCACGCCTCTCTATCGCTTATTGAACAATGATTGAATCATTTTCGTGCTTGTAGCCGGTGTTCATCGATATATAAGACGTTACCACGTCAAATCATTAACATTGTATAAAATTTTAGTTGAAAATTCAAATTGGACCGATTCTAAATGGCGTCATGCTGGTAATTTTAGTCCGTTCCCGTGTAGACGTCACCCTCTGTGATATAACGCGGCGGATGACGTGACAAACGACAGGGAATTGCACTAGAAAAATATAAGGAAGGGAGCGGCGCTACGCGGCCGTTGACCTCGTGCACCCGAATACAAATTCTTGGGCGTACAACTTCACCGCCCGATAAAAGCTAAAACCCTCTCAATGGCATCTCTCGCACGCCGCCGACGAGCCTGCACTGGCCTCGCGCACGCGACTACGCTTGTATCGAGTACCCCAGCCTATTGCTCGCACTACAGCCTATAAATCGATGATGATATCCCCTTTGGCGTATCACTAGCCGTTTGTCAAAATTATCCAATAAAATTTATTAACGAAACAACTATAACATCACAACCTTTGCAGCAACTTTTATTGAGTTTTTTTTTATTATACGAGTATGTTATCGATAGAATCGAACAGCTGGTTATTATTTGGCCTATTTTGTTAAATAGAAATAATAATAGGAATCCTGACGGTCTCGTAGCCGTTATAGCGCTTACTCACTTCTCTAACTGTTACTAGTTTCTATTTGATTCCCGGTGGAACTGGTATTAACATTCTACCACCAAAAAAAAATGAGTTGCGGCACAGTGCTGCGTACAAACCTTTAGAAGTTAAATTACCCTTTACGCTTCCTTAGCCTTCCTATGCCACACGACTGAAGTAATATATATTATACGTATATTAATTTTCAACAAGTATATAAATTTCTCGTGTTCGTCATCTCTTCGCCTCGCTCTATCACGCTTATCATGCAGTCACCAGTATACTCCCCTAGTCAAGCGTGCATAAAGAAGTTCAAAAATCATACCTGTGAATCAGTTCTTTGACAATGTTAGACATTCAAAAAACAAGAAATGTTTGGCATTAAACAAACTTCCACTGACGTAAATACAAGTGACGAAGTAAACGCATTACGTAAACAAAAGCTCGACGCAGCATCCCACAAACATAACTTTGAACTGATTGAAAAGGACAGGCGAAGTATCGTCAATTAGGAGATCGAGGCCGCGATGCATTCGATCGATGGTGTACCGAGTAATGTGAAGCATCGCCGGCCTCATTTCCATTCATTCGGTGTTTGTTGACAATGTATCGGGCGGTGGCGCGGTCAGAGGGCGCGGCGGGGTGCCCCTCTCGGCTGCAGTCAGCTACGTGCGCCCGCGCCCCGCGCACGCTGCACGCTGCACCGGTCGCTGCGCGCGCCCTTCCGCACCCGCACCTGCACCCTCGCTCGCACCCGCACCCGACCACGTGCACCCAACGACACCACCAACAGACCTCGATGGACCCGTACAATCCCAGTACACACCACTACAATGCAGTAAGTTATGCATGTCCTGTATGCACAATGCGCCCCACTCTCAATGCTTTGTTTATTTACCTCGAACATGACGTAACCGGGGTATCGCGTACGGGCGTCGCTATGAATTTTTCACATGAACTACTCGCGACAAACAAGCGTACAATGCGTAAGTTATTGTAACGATCGATATCTGTTTAGTGATAAGAATATGTTTGATGCGAAATGTGGATTACGAAGACACGAGTTTCCCAGCGAGGAATTTTATAACAATTTGAACCCTTTTGCGTGGTGTGAGAGGTCATATTTTCTTGAAGCAGTTTTTCTGATTGTGTTAACCATGATTTAAGATTGGCATCGAGACTGAGTTAATAAGTTTTAATCAGCAAATTCTTATTCATTCCAATTCCAAATGATAATTGGAAAATAACAAAATTAGAATTCTTTAGAAAATTAGAAAAAGGTTTAGAATTCTCTTTCTTTCCTACATAATGTATAAGAAATAATCATATATTGACTGATTGCAGGAATTTATACGTATTCTAAAATGTAATCTCATCCGTCGCTTATTTTAGCAAATTCTCGTAAATAAAGATCCCTTTCACGTATTATTAAGATATAAAAATTTATAATAATCTTTATAAAACAGTCGACAAAAGAATATTTTAAGTATAAAGAAAGAGCAATGCAAATAAAAGATTCAGAAGTTAGAAGAAGTCCACTTAAAATGTCTTAAGTTTTAATATAAAAACGTATATGTAATCTCTGTATATGTTTTCACTAACTTAACCCTCTGAACTATTATAATGGGGATGAAATTTTTGTAGAGAAATACCGAAAGGATTGATTTCTTTTACAATACCATTAAATATATCTATGATTATCAACTAAAAGTGCCAAATTAGCAAGTTTAGGCCATCGCAGAATTTACACTTAATTATAGTAATTAATTGTAAGTTCTAAATTAATCTATTACTGTAATTGACGTTGGGATTTGTGTCAATACTGTCTTAGAATTTTCTAATCATCACAAAAACCGTGCAAATTCTCCAAATTAGGTAGCAAATCTCGTGGCATAGCTTTGTCTAATTGAAATCAAGTAAGTACAAGAGTTAAGGTTGTTAACAGTCGATTAACATGTTACTGCTGGACACAAGCCTTCTCATTCATCGAGAGACAGAGAGAGGGATTGGAGCTTAGACCAACCATATGGTTGCTATTCGGGATGGTAGGCTATACGCACTCCAGAATTGCTCCCGGGATTTGCAGAATTAGGTTGTTACTCATTAGAGCATCGTGTCTTGCATCCGGCATTATGTAGTTAAGACATAAAACTTCTGTCAAAAACTTTTTTTTACTGACAGGGTACCGCTTGACTGTAAACTCCCCTGATGGTAAATGATAAAACAGTCTAAGATTGAATCGCGCAAAACTGATAAAAGGTAATTTAGTTGTTAAGGTGTCCGCACAGTAACATACAAAAAAGCAAAAATTTTTTTCGGCTGCATGTCTTTGCTGGTTGAGTGGGATTTAGCCACATCTTAAAAAAATTATAATCTGCATTTTCCTAAATTCCACCTGGTAAAGATCGAAGCCAGAACCTGTGCTATCTAATTACAAACTTACACCATATCAGCAAGGATGCCAAACTAGGCAATTAATGTCAAATAATAAAATGTCATTATGTTATTAGTAGTTTTAAATATTTTCAACAAAGCTTTTGTGACTTGTATCACTATTTCTAAATCTACTATATATAGATAGATATTAGGAAAAATCTCTTTTTAAACTGCCTCATGGTTGTCGTAATAACGGGGAGTGAATTGCAATTTGCGGTGTCGGGACGCGGTCGGTCGGAAGTGGGAGCGTAACGGCCGCGTTGGCCGCTCGGGTTCACACCTGCCGGTCACGCCGCCGTACCACTAGCAATGCTTCACAGTTTATTTTATTTATTTATTAGTTGTTCCCAACAGTGTCACCCGCGTAGTTCCCAATCGCGTGGAAATATGGGGAAATCCCTACCAATTGACATTCTAACCCATAATAAAATTCACCTCAACGCAAACAATGGTACGCTTGGTAGGCTGGTACTAGCCACGGCCGAGATCTCCCACCAGCCCAGATTCAGACAAATTAGAAAATACAATTTCCTAAATTTGCTATCCCAAAAATCAAATCCAAATCTGCTAGCGAAATACTTAATGGCGCTATTTTATTTGGTGGATCATTCACAAATACTAAGCAGCGCTGCTTTAGATAAATAATCACAGGAACCAAATTTTAGTTAAGGGATGTGCCTAGTATCCCGATAAGTCTATATTTTCTTGTGTTAAACGCTCAAAACAGCCAATATTTACCCTAAGCAGTCACAAAATATCATTGGTTGATTTCAACATTGTCTTAATGATGATACAGTTTATTGACACATAAATTCAATATTTAAATTTAATTAGGTAATAATATAACAGTATATCCCAAAATGCTTCATTGGTCTAGTGCTTAGCATGTTCGGCTTCAGACAGGGGGTCCTGGGTTCGAGTCCCGGGTAGGGCCAATTTGAAAATTGATTTGAGTTTTTTATTATGATTTCCCAATATTTTCCCGAAGTGGGGAAGTTAGCAGTGTGCTCCACCTCCGTGTCTCAGAGAGCACGTTAAGCGGTTGATGCGGTGCCTAATCTCTCTACGGTCGGGTCGGATTGCCTTCTCATGGGAATAATCGTAGTATACCTGCCAACCCGCAGGGAAGTAGCGTGGCGGGTCTATCCACTAAAAACCCTCTCCAATGAGTGAGAAGGCCTGTGCCCAGCAGTGGCTGCTACTTACGTACTTGTTAAGTGCCTATCTCTTTAAAGCTCATAAGGGTTTCTTGTTAGATAGTGATGGAATTATTTTTATATTACGTGTTTCTTTTATATTCTAGCAACGGTAATTGATTAGTACATATTGATCATTTAATGAAATACTCGTGTTATTGAAAGCAGACATATTTACCTTGATCTCTCTAGACATCGTGGCATCCAATGCCGACGAAATCGCTTACAAAATCTAGTTGTATACAAGCGAGGACTCGAATAGATACTGCGAAACGTATCCAACAAACAAAATAAACACGAGAGTCAAGGTTTGCGCAACGTATTCATTAGTAAAGAGTGAAGAAATGACCGCTGTCGTCCGCACAGTTAACTGTTGCCTCATTTCTGATAGATTTAATGTACGGTTAATAAATTTCGATTTGATTATTAGCCTCTTATTGATATTTAATATATGATGACATAATTTGAAAATTCCACAAATAGAGGCAGCGTCGTAACGTCAAACCAGAACTTCTCACTTCTTTATTTCATTATACGTTTTGGAAGAAGTACATAATTGTACTATAATACAATTAACTATTGTGATCAATATATAATGTTGAATAATGCTTATTTATAAAGATTAATAAATGTTCTTGAAGCTTAAAAATAAAGAGATAAAACCTTGTATATAATTATACGTATAATTGCAATAGATTTGCAAAGAAAGTATGTTCCTTCAGTTTTCAAGTACACGATCACCCCTGAAACTGAAATACCTAGCCAGTTTGTAAAAAAATGAATGTTTCAAAGCTTTAATAATTGAAAGGAGAGTCAAACGTGAACTTTGTCTAAAAGGTATTTAAGTAATTCATTAAAGATATATTCAAGTAAATTAACTTTCATTTAGTATCTAAACCTCGTCGCTTATAAATGTTTTGATGATGACTATAAAATTGCATAAACTATGATGCACCAGTCAAACTTCCCTGATCTTTTTAACATTTTAACATGGACCATATCTGTAGAAGAAATAGAGGGTAGCCTTTTATACAGAGCAATTAAATATTAACTGGCATAGAGAAATAACGACCTTGTTCGTCAAGCTGTCTACGTGTGGACTGATGGGAGGAAGCTTGCTAGGAGCAGACCAAGACGAATGTTCCTGAACCAAATTCAGGACATTTTACATAAGAATCAGGTTAAAAGTGCTGTAAACCGACGAACTTGTATGAAAGGTTTTATGAGAACGAAAGAAGCGAAAGAGATATGCAAGGATCGTGCATGCGTGGCAAGTGGAAGAACTTGGTCTCTGCCTACGCTTACCAGGTTAGCGCGAGACCATCTTAATCTGTATCATCGCTTACTATCCCCCTTTAAATGTTATGAATTTATCTGTCAGTCCTTATACGGTCGCATTTTCGTTTTCGTTTCATCGACCCTCAAATAACATGCTAATGAAGTCTTCACTTCAAAAATCTCTTTCTACCAGTCTAAGGGGATACATATAACAACAGCGACGACCATGATCAGCAGAAAGTAGGAGTATCTCTCTTACAAAGCAACAAAAAAAGACTTCCTAACAGTCACACTAAATCGTAACATAAGAAATATATACTCTTAAATATGTTCAAAAAACTGCATAGATGTACTTTGTTAAACAATACAAAAACCACACAATTTGAAGACATTAACCTGATTTGGCAACATAATTTTTTCAACAGCGTAGTAAACGGATCTCCTTAACCTATTTTTTCTAAACTACCTCACGTAAAGAGGTCTGGAGTTAGGTCAAAGTCCAGGTAAACGCGGCGCGCCAGACGTAATATAAACAAAACAGTCTAAAACGAAAAAAAAACGGCATTGCGAAATCGCTCGGACATAGACTGATCAGACAATATTATGTAAATACGACCGCGCACACTTCGTCAATATGCCATTTCAAAGTCGCTATCGATTTAGAAACTACAAAAACTTATTAAATAAGGAATCAATATTACGAGAACACCCAAAGTAAGATTATGCACGTATTACAAAATTTTGTTACAAGAAATAAAAACAAATTTATCATATTTTGGAGAGAAAATGGTTCAGAAATCATTTGTCGGGATGAGCGTAGGCATTTTTAACTAGATACCGCTATCAGTTTTGGATTTACCACTACATAGTTTTAAGAAATATATCAAAAACATACACAAAAGCCATGTCATGGTAATATGGCTACGTGGAAGCTAAATGTATAATATAACCTATAAAAACTATGTTTAAATGAGTCACTATTGATTTTCTCAGCGGCTTCTTTTAGGATTTATTACAAACGGACAGACTAACGTAAATTCAAAAAAACTTCCTTTTTAAGTAAACACAGCTAATGTGAGGCGTTTGGGTTACGTCATATTTTGGTTAAAATGATTACAGTCTAAGATGGGCAGAACCTGTTAAGGGATAATAAGACAAATTAAGAGATGAATATACGATGCTACCAAATTGTCTTAGCTGGTAGGGTAGTAATTAGCCACAGCTGAAGCCTTCCACAAGTCCAAACCAAGACAAATAGGACAATACCATACCGTACATTTCTCATGGCCATTATCGTACTTGTACCATTACGCCAATAAGGTCTATCGTTCTCATTTCATAATCTACAAATTGATATTGACATTTTAAGGATTAAAAACATGAAAAAAACTACTTTATAATGCTCCAAATAAGATATTTAGAGTTTCATTTGTTGATCTTAGTGTTACTAAAAGAAATTTATTTCTGAAAAATCCGAACAAAGAGAATAAACTGATGTATGCACCAAAAATATTGTTGCATCTCTACCAATCACTTTAACAATAATATCTCTTGAAGACAAAATATGTTTTTTTTTAATTCGGAGTCAAAATCAGGCAAGGTAATTAACACGCCTAGTTTTAGAAACGGGCGTAGGCACTTTCATACGTAAGCGTTTACCAAAAATTATGTGGTAGATCTAAAATACCTTCTGAATCAATTGAAAGATGTATTCAAAAAAATTCGCACCGGGTGTGCATACATGAATAGTGAGGGAAAACCAAAGACATCATGTATTCTTTGATGTGTCTGAGACTTGACGTCAAATGTAGTAAGAGGCGGCTGGGGCCCGAAGGGAGGTCGCGCCAAAAACACTCGGAGGTGATAATCAGGCGCGCAAAAGAATATGTTATGTTGGTATGATAATGGATTCCTGGCGACCTAGTGACGCCCATTTTGTTTTATACAGAAGTAAACTACATTGCAAAGACATTACACCATTATTCACATAATCTCTACCAATGCCAAGTCTGGAAACTAGTGCCTTTACTACCTATTATTTACTTGGTGAAGAATAAACTTTATTATTGGTCAAAAGCATCCTTTATGTTGGCGTAACCGCTTACCTACGATCCTGTAGGTCTTCGCGGTACCAATTTACAGATGCTCATTAAAACCTTTTACTTTGCTGAAACCTTTACTAGTAAATATGGTGTATCAGGAGCGTCCAAAGGTTTCCCCCGTGGGAATTACAGGCGGAAGTCCTTGCGGCAACTTACCAGTGCAGGGTTGCTGGAAGGGCTGGGGGCGATCAGTGTCTTGATTTTGACGAGATCCGGAAGGTTAAGGCCCATGCGGACAGGGTTCTAATCCAAGTGTGGAAGGAGGATCTCGAATCCCCAATTGCGGGCGTGAACACGGTGGAGGCGATTCGTCCTCGCCTAGAACAATGGCTATCTAGGCAGCACGGATCGCTTTCTTTCAGACTGGTGCAGGTGCTGACCGGACACGGATGTTTCGGTAAGTACTTGCACCAGATAGCGCGGCGTGAAGAATCACCTGTCTGCCATCAGTGTGGTGCATCCGTCGATACGGCGGATCACACTGTGGCAGAATGTCCGGCATGGGAACCGCAACGTCATCCTCTGGTGTCCCAGATTGGAGAGGATCTCTCATTGCCAAATATAATCGACTCAATGCTTGGCAGTGAGGCAGGATGGAATGCAGTTGCCTCCTTTTGCGAGAGTGTCCTCTCGTTGAAGGAGGCAATGGAGAGAGAAAGAGAAAGTGCTGCTGATGCCCCGCCCCTGCGAAGGCGGAGGCCGGGTGGACGTGGGCGTCTTTTTGAGCGCCTTTTACCTTCTCCTTAAACTACTCTTTGCCGGTTGCAACCGGAAGTGTCAGAGCGAATGCGTAAGGGAGCCTCTGATACTTCCTATTCAGGTTGATGAGGGTGTCGCTGGGTTTTAGTGGGTATTCTAGCTAAGCTAGCGAGTCCCACACTCCCTACCCTCGTGGTAGGGGTGCGTAAAGCATTTCCCAGCGTGAAAAAAAAAAAAAAAAAAAAAAAAAGGAGCGTCCAAAGGTTCTTCTTTGTAATGACACTGTTTTTAGAGGAATAGGGTTCACCACAAAGTTAAAATGGGTGGGTAGTTGTAAGTTGTCGCAACATCAGCTACCATTTGTTTCTGTTTTCTGGCAGCTTGGTACATCGGTCGACATAAAATCATACTTGTTTGGTTTAATCTCAAGAGTGGCATACCACTTGGTCTAGTGCCCCTCGTTTTGCCATTTGCAACTTAAAATAAACTAAATTTTCCGTGGTCGCTGAAAGTACATGAGACCAGAGGACAAAGGTTGCCTGGAAGAAATCGCTATATAGCGATAAGGCCGCCTTATTGTACTACTTGTTTTGTATTTTCATGTTTTCTCTATGTATTTCTCTTGTGGTGTACAACAAAAGTGTTCTCTCTCTCTCTTTCTCTCACCATTCATTTTCAGTGTACTTGCCGTTAGAAAAAGATGAAGCGAGGAATATCACGACACCTTCGAACACGTGGGCCCTATAATTTACTCAAGAGATGCTCGAAACAAAAATTCAGCATAACAATGAAGAAATCGACCGAAAACAAAAGAGCAAACGCAATAAAACCTACCTTTGCTGAAAATACCAATATAATCAGATTATTATATTTTAGCGCTATGGAAAAGAACAATCCCATAAATCTGGAATATGTGTGAAACGGTGAGTTCGGGAATTTGTCAACTACAACGACAACAAACATTGTAGTTCCTAAACTCTGAACCTTATGTTGGGAGGGTAGAAACAGCCGCAGGAGACATCGTGCCGAATTATTATACAAATAAATTGAGCAAATTCACCATTCTCAACGCTATGTCACCTACGACTGTGTATTCAAGAGACGAAAGACAAATTACTCTTTGTCAATGGTTGGCATTTTGGGAACCTGAATTACCAACGACGTTTACGCAACCACCTACGCCGATGGAATGACGGTAGTTTCCTATCGCCCGAAAATACGAGGTAATTTTGCTGCTATCCAGCTTGCAGAAATCTGGCCGAACGGATGAAGAAATCGGCAAGCTTGAAATCATAGGTTTTTACAGCTTCACAAAAGGTGGTGTCCGTTCCACCTTTTCACGAATTATGTAAAAATTACATGACAAACGGAATTACCAAAGCGCTTTTCTTCTGGGATGCTAGGATCAGGCGACAGTGAACAAGCCCAGCCCACCTGAACTCGCGCTTTTACTAAACAATTAGTTCAAAGTATGTTGAAACCACATTTTGAGGCTCGTCTACGAAAACCAACCTTGCAAAGAAATCTTAGTAACCTTATTAACGATATTCTTGGAGCTATTGAACACGGAATGGCTTTATGACGGGGAAACTAGAAAAACGGAACAGGTGTTCTGTTTGTAGCTGGAGATACAATAAAAAAATGTTATACTGCTGTGTGTTGTGCGAAACGCTAGTTTGCGTGGACCATCGTACGCATTTTTGCAAGAATTGCGCATAATAACTGACTTTTTAAAAACTTATATTATATTTTGTATGTCAAATAATAAAAAGTAATTTCGTGGCGTATTACCGTATCGCTTATTTTATAATATGCATCAATCCAGAAAATATTCCATTTCGGGTTTTTTGAAAGCTATAAAATCCTCTTGGATACCTGGAATAATCGGGAGGATGTTCCAGGATATGCCGAACTCATACCGGCTAAAACTCAGCGGTGCTCCTACATCACTCGAAGACGGGGTCACGAGAACGCGACTGACAGACATTCGCAACCCCGCCAGCGATGTGCCTGCCCACCTCGGTCAATGACCAAAACTTACTCCGAAGGTGGATTGCCTGGAGCACCTGGCAAGCCACCACCCACCACGCGGGACCTCTCTTTGTTGGGCAACGGAACCCGGTTCCTTTACTCAAAGGTCACCACTAAGGAGGGAGACGGCCATCGTGGGCCTCTCGCCTCCTTTCTTTGTAGATGATTATTCAATTTTTATTAACAATTTTTTAATGTGCTTGCTACTGGACCATGTAGTAGACACTTCATTAACTAACCCAGATTTTTTTCAGAGTTATTAGGAGCCAAGAAAACTGTATAAACCTGCCTGTTCCCTTCCATACTCTGTATACTCTAAAATATAGTACACACATGGAGGTTTAAAATTAATCAGGCAAAGAAAGTACTTTGCTTAAGCTCATGAAAATGTAGCATGTATACTCTCAACCTTAAAGTAATTTTAAATAGAGTTTATATTTACATCTGGGTTATATTTATGATTGCCATAATGAACGCGTTGCACCATATCAATCAAATTGAGCTAAAAGTAACGTTGTTCTTAAAATTACCTTACGAGTATATAAGACGTGATTCTTAATGAATTATTTTTTTCTGTTAATGTCTAGTTTTAGGATTTTTGCCTAGATCTTGTTATCTAAATTGATAAATTTACTAATACCGAGATTCTAAATAATTCAGTTTAGTGTCTTGATAAGTGAAAAATTAACGATTGCTCATGTACTTTGTAAATAAAATATATTCACGTTTTAAAAAGTTTTATTCTCTTTAACTAGATACATTGCGATATTATGCGCAGTTTTGAAGGGTAGTATTAAAATAACCTAAATAAATGTACATAATAACCTTTATATTTCGCATTTATAATCCTTTGGATGTTAAAAAAATTCAAATAACCTTTAAAGATGTTAAAATAAATTTATTAGTGTTGCATTCGTATAATTTTTATTTATTTCTTTTACCTTTGCGTGATGCTGTTTTTTTATAGCCACTGAGAAGGTGGCTTTGCGAAATTACGAAGTACTCGTAAATGAAACTAAAAAATCGCATTACAGTAGGAATACTTCGTCGTTAACGTATACGCTCTTCAGGGTGAAACTTTCACTGTAGTGCACTTTAGTTAGCTACAGTAATCCTATTTTTTTAAATACATCGACGGACCTTATATATAAAAAGTCAAGTATAAAATCCTAATTTTATAATACTGTGTTTCAAAGATTAGTTAATGTACTATCTCTTGTACTAAGGGTAGGTCATTTTAAGCATCATGTATTAATAGCTACATCATGAAAGGAAAAAACGATTACCTATGACGATAAATGCCATGATGGCCTAGTGGTGAGTGGGGTTGATGGTACTTTTCAAGTTATCATTCTGCTTTTCAGCTAAATCGTGGAAAACCTGCATATACCAGAAGTAATTTTGTGTTGGGTGTATGCTATAGACCTCTCCTGTGACTTAGGAGGCCTGTGCTCAGAAGTAGGAAGTAAAAGGCTGGTACTTACTTTTTCCTCATTATTCTAGAAGTTAGCATGTCCGGTTACAGCATGAGGTCTTGAGTTCGAGTGTCAGGCCGACCAAGTTCAAAAGTTTTTCTCAATATTTGTCTGAGTTGTAAAGTTGGCGGTGTGCTCCCCTAACCCCTTGCCTTTTTTTTATCGCTGGGAAATGCTTTTACGCACACCGCCCGATCGGAATATGTAAAACAAGCACTCCGACTAGTCGGTAGTGTGGGACTCACTGTCTAGTAGAATACCCACTAAAACCCAGCGGGCCCTCGTCATCCTAAAGTGGGACACCAGCGGCTCGCTTGCGCAATCCAATATGGTGTCCCGGATGAAGCCAAATCGAGTTTCAAGTCAGTGGGCGAGGCGCGCATAGCCGCGCCTTCTACCCCCAAGCCTTCTGCGACGGATTGCAGGGGCGTCAGGAGACAACTCCCGCTCCCTTTCCCGAGCTTCCTTTAGCGAGATGACAGTCTCGCAAAAGGAGGCTACGGCTCTCCACCCTGCTTCGCTGGCGACCATCGCACTTACTATGCAAGCCAGCGAGAGGTCAACTCCAATCAGTGACACCAGAAGATGTCGCTCCCCTAACCCCTTGCCTAAGAGGGCACGTTAAGCCGTCGATCCTCCGCCTGATCTCTCTCCGGTCGTGTCGGATTCTCCCGTCACATCGGACATGAGAGTGAAGGAATAGAGAGTGCACTTGTGTACTATGCTTGCCAATCCGCACTGGAGCAGCGTGGTGGGTCTATGCTCTAAAAACCCTCGCTCCTCGGAGTGTGGAGGCCTGTGCCCAGCAGTGGGACGTTAATGGGCTGCTACTTGTCTTTACTTACCTTTTACATTAGCTTTATAAATGGTCTGATAAATTAAAAAATGTCAAAATTTGTTGACTCTATACATAGGGGTCGTCGATTTAGATTTTACAGTGATTACACACAATATCAAGAACGGCTCGTATCATCCATTATACAGTGCGTAGATATATGTAATAGCACGTGACTTGTACCTAATTAGAACGTTCAAAATAGCCGTGAGTAGGAACGTAAACTTGTGGTCACAGCCAGGTAGTCGCGTGACGTACCTTTGACGGAGTCATACGTCGCCACTGAGAACCATTATAGCTTGGACTCTTGTAACGTCCTATCTAAACTGGACCATACTTCACTATGGCTTAGTATGTACTCTCTGTTACAAGGACCAAATGTAGTTTATTTAAGTAAAAATTCTTTACGCTCTCTAGACTTGGGAAGTAAGCCGGTGAATGCGTGACAAGAGCGTTACGAAAAGTGTATAACGGTCTCGCTGTTGCATTAGTGTGTAGCGGGTACCGGGTTCCATCCCTGGTAGGGCGAATTTAGGAAATTGCATTTTCTAATTTCTGTGAGTTTTTACTAGTGGGATGCTCCTCCCGTATATTGCCTCTTACCAGGTTAGCATCATCACTTATCATCAGATGTTATCACGATCAATCACCAGCACAACCACCTGTCAGCAAAAATAAATGTTATCAGACGAAGCGAATCGACGGCGAACTAATTAATTTATTTATTTATAGAAAACTGTATGTGTGTGTGTGTGTGTTTTACATCAGTTGTGTTGTCTAGAGTACACTAGTTTTTTTTATGGATGCAGCTTAACGAAATTCATTTTAAACAAGCTGTTTCGCGCTTATTTTCGGATGCCTTTTATTTCCAAACTAAAAGTAGCATTTGTTACTTGTTATAACGTCAGTTAGATAGCAGATTTTATGATTAAAAGTTCCGTCAAAATCGGTCCAACCGCTTCAGAGATTAACTGAAACAGACGCACATAAAAATTTAATTTTTTTTTTAAGTATACTTTCATATACATTTTGTTGATACTAAGAATAATAATCAATATTTCACTGTAATAAAGTACCACTAAATAAAACGTTCACCCATTTATCTAAGTCATTTAAATTTAAATTGACTAACAATACATAATATGCCTCCTCCATTAAGGGTATTAAATTTATCGTGCTGCGTAATTGTGATAAATCGAATGGCTAACGTCAATGAATGTATAAAACATATTTAAGCGCAGTGTGTATCGGATCTTGAAAAATAAATCGAGCAAAGGCACTTTTGTTGCATGCATTACAACATGAAATGAATATACGATTTGGCATATTGGTTTTACTTCAAACAGGAATCAAATAGGTAGTAGAGATAACCTTCAAGTGCTAAGACTTCTTCTTCCATTGCTAAAACATTGGCGTTTGACTGTAATCTCACCTGATGGTACGTCTAAAGTGGTAGTTTGTTGTCCTGGTAAGACGTAATTTACCTTATAAACACTGCATCGTATCAGAAGGCAAGTTGTTTTGCTTGGCGGCGAGTGTATGCTGGTAAGTAAGGTAAACAGCAGCCCATTAAAGTCCCGCTACTGGGCAAAGGCCTCCTCATTCATACAACAGAGGTTTTTTGAGCACAGACCCACCACGGTGCTCCGCTGCAGATTGGCAGGCATAGTACATAAGTGCACTCTCCATTCCTCACTTTCATAGTCCAATGTTACGGGAATCCAACATGACCGAAGAGATTATTCGCAGGAAGGAAGGTTTAACGTGCTTTTCGAAGCACGGGGGTGGAGCACACCGCCAACTACAAAACTATTAAAATGTAGTTTTTGGAATTCACACGACCCAGGGATCGAATCCAAGACCTCATATCTGTAGTCGAACATGCCAACCACTAAACCAATGAGGCAATTTGTCTATGATGCTAGGGTAGTAACTAGGCCCGACGCCTCTCACCAGTCCAAACTCAAAGTAATATTATATTAGAAAGTATTATTTCCTAAATTGCGCCAGCGAGGGCGTCAACCACTCCGGACATAAACGCAAAAAGCAGGAACTCCGGGAATCCTGGAGTTATCCAGACGTAAACTCCCTCCACACCAATGTTGTTGCATAGAAAACTGTTAGCGCAAACCTCTCTGCAGCCCATATGCAGTTCTAAGCCGAAGTTAAGCTTCAATTATACTTCATCGAGCCTTGGCTCGGTCCAGTCTTCAATGATCCAGCTTGTGATACTTCCTTCTGTAACAGCAATTATTTACGATATAAATATTCTTACCAAAAATCAATGTCTTTTTAATTCGTTGAAGGAAGTCTTCAAATCCCAGAAGCGATTCTGCGATATAAGTGCAGCGTGGTGGATCTATTGTCTAATTACCCTCTCACCTGAATAAAAAGACTTGTGCCGATCAGAACGTTAATGGGCTACTACTAACTTTTTTTCTAGGTTGATTGTTTTTGAGGAGGGCTTACTAAGTAGGTAAGTGTTATATCAAAGCTACACTCGTTTTAACGAAATTTTGCATAAAGCGCGTTTCGGAAAATCAGCATTTACACTATAATGATGTAAAAAAAGGTAATTTTTTACGAGTATTTCACTGTTAATTTTTCTTTATTGCTGACAGTTTAGCGTTTGACTGTGATCTCACCTGATGGTAAGTGATGATACAGTCTAAGATGAAAGCGCGCTAAACTGGTAAGAGGCGATATACCCCTTATAGTTTCTACACAGCATCATACCGGAACACAAATGTATTTGTTTGGTCCCACCAGTCCAGACTAAGACAAATTAGAAAATACAATTTCCTAAATTCGTCCTACCGGGGATCGAACCCGGGACCTCCGCTAGCAAAGCGAATACTCGCACCACCGCGCCAGCGAGGCCGTCAATTCCTCAACATCTGACTCCATGATCACGTTGATATGATCATATTTTTTGAAATTATAAATCCAATTGGAAAATATAAAGAATACTTCTTTTATCCTGTGATGTCAACATAAAAAGGTAAGTAGATAGATAGATAGAAAACTCTTTATTGTACACCACAAACATGAAACAAGTAACACAGAAACAAACTTAATAAATAGTACAAATTAGGCGACCTTATCGCTCATTAGCGATTTCTTCCAGGCAACCTTAGGGTTAGGGAGATTATATGAGGTAAATAGGGTAGGTGGTGTTCCCTAATATAGACATATATAAGTAGCAGTTTAATAAAGGGATTTTTAGACCATAAACCTAACACGCTGCAGTACTGCGTGTTGGTAGGTTTCATACATCTGAAATTTACTCCCAGGATATACTGGTTTCCTCGTGATTATTTCCATCACCGAAAATTATAACATTAACAAAAACGAAAAGGATACTGGTGGAATAACTTTATTATGAGTGCCATTTGGTAGCTGTTTCTAAAGTGTAGTAGTAGATTATTTAGCTTAAGTACACTACTCTCCTTATTCATATATCCTTTTGAGGATTTTTGAATGTCTCGAAAAGATCACTATTTTAGTAATAAGGCCGCCAAGTGTGCTCTTAAATGACTTTATATTTTGTATTGTATGTCGCGATCATGACTCGAACCCGTGACTTTTAACAAGAACCAACGTTTCCATTCATTAGGCCATCACACTCTGATATATCACATATTTGATGATAAACAATTCGAGTAGTTTAGACAGGTCTATTAGGTTTGTTTCGGACATGCCGTTAGCCGCCTCCTTGCATTGTGTTCTAGGCATATCGATAATAGTGTCGCGACAGGCGGCCGGCGAGCGGAGACTTCGACGTCGCGCTATGTATGTGCTATAGGGTTGCCATTTACGCTATTAATACATATAACAAGTATTACTCGCGTATGTTTTTTTGGAAACGCACTTACGCACCCCGTCTTGCGCACAATGCTTTTACGTAGCATTACACCCCAATAGTACCATAATACGCACTAAAACATAGCGAAGCCCTCATCATTTGGACCAGAGGTTCGTTGTGGCATTCCATCCCACCGAATGAAGCCGCCTCAAAAATTTACTACAGGGAGAGGAGTTGGATAAACCTCCGTCTCCAGTTTCGTCTTCGTTGGAGGTACTGTGTTTCGACTGCGTTCGCTATTTCTCTTTGATGTGCCTCTTTCAAGAAGGTGGCACCAGCATTCCAGGCGCGCTCGCTGATAAGCATTGTACCTATGATACTTCCCAGCCAGAGGTATGAACCGATCAGCGACGTCCGACGATGACGCTGAGACTCGAGTATAATGCTATTTATCTATACAAATAAATAAAATTGGAGTGTCTTTGTAATTCAACAGCTTTGCACTACTTACGTAAATATACGGTCTCTATAAATGTCTTTCTGTTTGTTGCGTTAGTCTTTGACACGTTATAAGGAATAACTTAGTGTATAAAAAATAGGGTTCGCGAAAACATAAATTAAACCGTTTGTTGTGGCTGTGAAGGGACGGAACTATTTGACCGATTTTATGAATTAAAGATATCTTAAGGCACTATGTAACAGTTTATTTTGTGGGTATTGAATGAGACTGAGCATAAACGCTCAGCTGTGTAACGCTCGTTCGAGTCAGGTCGCCTTAATAAAACTTTCACTCCTTTCGTGTGGTTTAAAGGTTTTTATTGCGAATAGGTTAGCGCTTGATTATTACTTCAGGTTTGTAACAGGGAAATCTAGGCATTGACTTACTTTAATTAACTATAGTAAAAAGTACTTAAATATCAAGGGTTAATCTATTAAATCTATGGATGATGTAAATGTTACATTGAGAGTTATTAAAAAACTCTCTTTAAAATTTTTTAGAACTTTTATTGTAGGTGTGTCCATACGGGTTTTGGTTTTATATTGGTTTAATTTCATATGGATATAATTAATATGTAAAAGAATTTGCTATTTCGCAAAAATCGCAGTCCGCTCTTTAATTTCTATCACCAAATATTCAAAGCGCATGGAAAAAATATTATTGGCATATACCTACTTCATTATATATAAATACATTCGAAAAGTGTCAAATTTGTAATACAATGATTACATATATACATGCACTTAAGTTCATTCGAACCCACCAATCAATCATTAGTTAAAAGTAACATTTTAAAATATTACCAAACACTTTTTAAAATAAAGCGAATAGTCACAAATTATTAAAAACGAAAAAACTATCAGAAATTTTAAAATAAAAAAAAAGCATTGATAGATTTTTCGACAAAAACTACTACTACTACTACGAATTTTTATTTATTTTGTTATGCATTTCTTGTTATATGTATTTATGGAAATCATAGAAGATATTGTATAAACAAACTATAAAACCAAATTTTACCGTATTAATAAAAATCTTATTAATTTAATATATATATATAATATTAATGTAATTATGGACACGCAAGAAATCATATTAACTAATTTATAAGATAATTAATATTTCTAATCAAATGTATAAAAAGTAACCATTATGAGTAGAGTAGCAGTAGCAAATAACTGATATGTTAGTTATCCCATGCTTAGTCATTACCGCTTAAAGTTGAAATTTGGACAGGAACATAATATAAACATATTGATGTATTTTAATTAAATTAAAAAAAATATATCGCTTATATTCGCTGTGGTAACCCTATATATGTACATAGAAATGAAGCGAGCCACATGTCTGGTATAATTGTAGCGCAGTGTGTGCGCGCTCTAACAGTCGAGAGGCGATAATGAGGAGTGCAACGGTGACGTCAGGAGGCGCGCGGGGAGGGCGCGGCGCGCGGGCCGCGAGGGGCCGCGGGACAGAGGACGGAGCCGCGCGCCCGTTCATTGTAGTTTTTCGATTATTGTTTAATTAGGGCGAAGCGGCGGCGGAGCGGCGGCCAGGCGACCTCAACCCGTGGCCCGCTTTTCCGCCTGATATATTTTCAAAGAAACTATGATGGCCAAATAATGAGACGCGTAGATTTTCCTTCTCAAAAATCATACGGTAGCATCCTGGACCGCCACCAATAAGTTACGTTTAAATTAAATCTTTGTCTAAGTATATATAAAATGCAAAGTATCACTTGTTAGAACTTAAAACCTAAATATGCTCTTAAAAATACCTGATGTAGCTGATTTCATTGCTACATATATTTTATTTACGTAAAATAATATCTTTAAAAATGTGTTAATAAGTAAATTTTGAAATATGCCATATAATCTCACATTTTTAACTTCTTTCGGTAATTATATAAATTTATGTACAAAAAGAAACTTACGTGATTGAATGTCGTTCTAATCCCATCATTTTGCTTTTCCATGTAGGAAAACATCGTGAGGAACGAGCTTCATGTCCCGCTCGTATACCATCTGTATAGCAAATAAATAAGAAACTGTAAAGAAAAATAAATTGTTACGACACAATATGTTTTGATTTACCATAAGAACAATTTTGGAGATAACGCACTGATAAAGAAAAGAGGCAATGTGTAATCCTTCATTAAGCTAATTGCTTCTTTTCAGTTTGGAAAATCGTTATCACTAGAAGTAATCTTATTAAAATATTATTTTATTTAAATAAGAAAGCTCTTTTGAATAGTCATTAATCATGGTTAGAGATTGGCTCGAAACTCAGGTTACCCTGTGTAATATTAAAAAATACAATTTTTTTCAACATATATTACCTCGGAACTCAGTTTCTTACAATTTTACTTTAAAAAAAAAAATACCGAAGAACCTTTTCCTGATTATAACAAAACAGAGAGGAATGAAGTCTCATTATTATATAAATAGATTTTTTCAGTATAGTCTCTGACTTTTATGACTGTATCATCACTTACCATCAGGTGAGATCAGACCACAGTCAAGCGCTAATCTGTCAGCAATATAAAAAAAAAAGTCTTTGATATACCGGTAGCCGCTAAAGTTATATTATATTTGTTTGCTTATAGTCTTCGATAATAGAACCTTAATAATATTTAAAGTTACAGATAAGGTAAGTAGCAGTCCATTAACCTCCCACTGCTAGGCACAGGCCTCGCTCATAGTACACAAGTGCAAATATTGTCAAAATAATGGGAAACTCAATATCGACTTCTAAAATGACCCGACCCGGAACTCGAACACAGGACCTCATGTCTGTAGTAGAATATACTAACCACTAGACCAATGAGGCATTTTCCGATATACTATTAAATTATTACCTCGTCGTCGTCGCTTCAACCGATGGACGTCCACTGCTGGGCATAGGTCTCACATCGCTGTTATTACCTAATTATGTTTAAATATTGAATTAATGTGTCAATAAACTGTATTAATATTAAGTCAATGTTAAATCAACCAATGATATAAAGATATTTTATGACGATTCAGGGTACATTTTGGCAGTTTGGAGCTTTTAACACAAGAAAATATAAAACTATCTGGTTAATGTGTCCTTAACTAAAATTTTGGATCCTGTGATTATTTATGCATAGCAGCGATGTTCTGTAGTATTTCGGGGTTTTCCACCGAACAAAGTAATATGTACGTAAGCGAGTACTCGCTGACGTAATACTGCAAGTACTTATTTCGCTAGCAGATTTTAGTTTGATTTTCGGGATAGCAAATTTAAGAAATTGTGTTTTCTAATTTGTCTGACTCTGAACTGGTGGGAGGCCTCGGCCGTGGCTAATTACCACTCTACCGGACGTACAATGAGGTTGTCGATTAAGTTATAATTAAAATATAATTATTAGAGACGAATCGGATATTCGCGTACTATCCGGTATCTGGCCCAAATTTTTAATACTTGCGAATTCCGGATAAGAAATGAGTATCCGGCCGGACACTGGATTTCAAATAAATGTGACATGAAGATTGAAAATACTTTATTTAATATAGGCAATCAATAATTTTTAATAACACTAAAAAAAATCTTTCGTTATTTACTATACACTTATTTATTAATGCTGGGATATTCTCGTTGATACCTGGAATATTCGGGAAGGTGTTCCAGGTTATGCCGGATTCATACCAGCTAAAACCCATTTCTTATCCATAACTTTTACCCAAGGGTCACTACTAAGGAGGAAGACGGCGATCGTGGGCCTCTCGCCTCTTTCCCGGTCTTTCACCATGTACACTGCTTTATTCGTTACGTTTAATATAAAAATATCGTTTATTACCAAAAATGTGCTCTTTTTTATCGAAGAAATTTTTCTCCGGTCTCTTAAGAATTATAGAAAATTTAAAAACTAATTTAATTACCACAAACTCAAAGAAGTTCGTGATAATTTTATAACTTTTTTTTAATATCTTATAATTTTTGTTGTCATTTATCATCAACACGTTTTTACATAATGTTTTTTTTTGCAATCAATTTTACAATAAAGTCATAATATCGCGTATTACATTCTGGAATTGAATACGAACCTCTTAATTATTAAGTTTTGGCATTCCGTGCACCACAGTCCAAATAAATAGATTTAGTTTTCGATTTTTTAATTACTTTACCTTTTATTTTATTTTTATTAATATTTTAGTTATTTAAATTTCACGTAATTAGTTTATTAAATATTACTGAGACTGCATCGCGTGTGACTGCACTGTGTATTTACCTGAGAAATACAGATTATTGTAGTACAAAAATAGCAAAGAATACATAGACATACATAAACAATTACATAAATAAATATAACGAGCGGAGGATACACCCCGGCTAGGAGAGTAAACGGCCGGGGGTCAGGGCTACAGGCTGAGAAACCACTGTACTATTATTCTCCTTTTACACTTACGTATATATGTATACATTAGTGTAAAACTACTTATCTAATCTAGCTGAACCCGCGACTACGTGGAATGTTTTTTGGGTAGCGTTTTCATTAATTTAGGTATATTGTTTTACAAATAAGAAACATACGTATAACTTCTACCCAATTTCAATTCCTTATAATTCCAGAGATATCGTGATGAGTCAATAGATACCTGGATATCTCTTCTATAAATATAGATTATATGTAATATTTTGTATAGATTGTTATTATTATTAAAGCTCTCAATAATTCGTTTAACTCGTTTAATGAGTCGGCAGTCGCATATCGGGCTATCCGCCTTCAAGGTTGGCCGGATATACGGTATTCGGTAACATCTATCCGTTTCATCTATAATAATGATGGTAAAATTTAGAGTAGCAGTGAATAAAATGGGTGTAATGAGTAGCGGCGCAGACGGTGCGGCGGTTGGCGTCGGCTGGCGCTATCGCGGGCGGCGACCGCCGGGGGCCCGCGGGGTGGCGGCGCGGGAAAGAGCGCGTAAAAAGGCGAGCGGCCGGCGCGCGCGGATCCGCCGCCGCACGCCGCACCGCGCGCCTTTCACGAGGTCGACGCCCGGGGCCCGCCGAAACCGACCCGGCCCCCGCGCCCGCGCCGCCGCCGCCGCCACCGCCACCGCCGCAGCCGCTCTACCCCTGACCCCCCATTTCCACAATTTCACCAACTACCACTCCACAACTCTCGAGTAGCCTTTTGAAACATACTACTGATCCATCGCTTCGTGCGTACAAAGCACACACGTCAGTAGTGAAACTTCCTTGGCTAACTAATTTCTACGCCCTGTTTATATTTATACAAATCTAAAACTTTAGATTTCTGAGACTTAGAGGGAGGGAATAAGAAAGATATGTTATAAATTTAACTGTCATTAAAATATTAAAAGTGTCGCAAATAATAATTTATTGAAATCTCAAATGAATGTAAATAAAAATGCCACCTATTTTTTGTCAATGCAATTATTTATTATATTTTGTTTTTGAATTTAAAATTTAGAAAAGTGAACTTAAGATTAAATTATTAAATGACGAGTGGCAAATTAAAATGCCACATGCTATTTGTAAATATTCAAACCACCTAACCTTCAAACGAATTAGCATAAAAACGCTGCACACCGTCGTGACGCTATTCTCGCGTTTCATCCGTAAAAAATGTACCCTCATGCGCCTAAAGAAGTTTCACTACAAAAATAACTTCATCCACATATTAATTGCAATGTACAATGTGAATTTATGAGGATCCCTTTGCGCCCTGCCCTGAGAAGAACCCAAAATAGACTCAGTCGGTTAATTTTTTTGCCCATCGTCGTTACATTTCTTATATTTAGATTAGGGGAATCATTCACTCCCATGCTTTTTTTATTATCTGTCTTTTAAATCATAATAAAATCTTCAATTAACTTTCTCTTTACAAATACACATGGTGGAAGACAGCTAGCGGTCGCTGAAGTACCAGGTAGTCTGGTATTTCATTGACCAGTTATTAAAGCCCAGCAGATCCTTGCTCATAAATCAAATTACATTTCGGAGTTCGTTAACAAACTATGTGAGATTTTTATATATTACATATATACTTCGACAACCTCGTTGGTGCAATAGTACTGAGTCCTGGGTTCTATAACCGGCAAGATAAATTTAGGGAATTGTATTATTTAAGTACGCGTCTGGACTGGTGGTATGTTACGGCCGTAGCTAGTTATTTTACCAGCTTAACAATTTCCAATACGAGGATGGGTAGAAACCATAAGCGTTAATTTACCTATTACCAAGTTAGCGGGAGTCCCTCGTAAACTTTCATCATCAATTACCAATAGGTTCAAGCGCCACCCTGCCATTAATAAAAGATTAAATAACAAGTATAAAATAATTAATATCAATTTCTACTCCATCTAGTGCTTCTTAAACTCATTACAAAGATAAATCATTTTACCTTTTACCTAAACTTCCAACAGGTGGTAATTAATGGGAAAAGAGATTTCAGGAAGTTTGATTAATACCAACTATCCACTATTCATAAAATGTAATTGAACTTGAGTTCATGAGAAAAAGTATTTTGTTAACAATTGATAATTTGAAAAAATTATGACAATATACATATAACAAATGAGACTGTCAACTAGTAAGGGAGAGAAGGAAAGGAATTTTGAAATGGGTTGCTGTTCGTTAGTCTCTCTGAAGCTTGAAAATGGCTGAACCATTCGGCTAAATTGAAAAATTTGTAGAAGTCCAAGGAATAATTAAACAACGAGAAAAAATAGAAAGAGAAACATAATATAAGAGTTTCGAATCGACAACATGTAACAATACTATTCAGAAAATCGTGAATATAGATTTAAAAAATAAAAAATGTAGCCTGTAATACCGAAAGCTATTAAATCAACTGCCTCATTGGTCTAGTGGTCAGCATGTTCGACTAAAGACATGAGGTCCTGGGTTCGAGTCCCGGGTCGGGCCAATTCAAAAATCAATATTGAGTTTTCTATTAAGATTTTCTCAATATTTGCCCGAAGTTGGGGAGTTGGCGGTGTGATCCACCCCCGTGCCTCGGAGAGCACGTTAAGCCGTCGGTCCTGCGCCTGATCTCTCTCCGGTCGTGTCGGATTCCCGTCACATCGGACTATGAGAGTGAAGGAATAGAGAGTGCACTTGTGTAGTATGCATGCCAATCCGCAGTGGAGTAAAGTGATGGGTCTATGCTCTAAAAACCCTCGCTCCCTGGAGTGAAGAGACCTGTGCCCAGTAGTGGGACGTTAATGGGCTGCTACTTACTTACTATGAGTGTATTCAAAAATGTATTCTGTATCCACTAGAAAGAGATATCAAGCTAATATTGAAAAATTGAAATAAGTGATACAAATTTGTTTTAAGAGTACATTTCGACCCAGTGACATGTTTATGGTCACGACGTAATTGCTGTATCCTGTAACGTGAACTCATACGTCTATGGAAGGACTACGTTAAGAAACTTTGTGCGGGAGTAGGATTGGTGTGTTCCACTGGAGTTGTCGGAACCACCTGACAGGCACCGAGAAAGGCCACCAAGAGATTTTAATTAGTACCATTCCCCATAACCTGAATTATTTTCCGCAGAGGGTCGAATATTAGAAAATTTCCATATCGTGAAAAATAAAAGTTATTGGACGGAATCTCTCTATACTCTGTATTTTTCTATTCAGTGCATAGCTTTTAGAAAGAAATCGTTTATTCATCGTAATGTAAGTATGAACTATGCTTATTTAAAATTAAAACATACAATGCGAATACACACATACGAACTTACACTATGATGAAGAGCCCCACAGCTCAGGCTAAGCCGCAAGATCCTAATAATGTTACATGTGTAAAATGTTTTTCCCATGCTGACATGTTAACGCTTAGCTTAGCTTGGATAAGTCGTAATACAGTCCAAGGTAGTAAACCTAACTAAAGGCCTAATAAAGAGAAGTTTATACACATTCTTTAGACCTCGTTGAAACAACATTTTATTCCTTTTTTGTGAATTAATTGAAGATTTAGGTGTTTTTAAAAGAATGGGTAGGGCGAAGAGTTAACGGTTGATTTACATCATCGTACTGGAATGGCATTTTTTCGCTCTTTGTACCTCTTTACTTGTAAAGTAGTAAGAAGCCAAGATAGTATCCTCCCATCAGTTCAGTTTTATATTAGAAATGTTCCGAAATTATTCCTCCAGGGAATTGAACCCAGAACTTCTGCCAGAGCAGTGACTCGTACCTTTAATCCTGAGATTACATTTATATATTACAAAAGAAAGGCAATTTTCACTAATATGCTCTTTTAGAATAAAAATCTTGTTATTTTAAATTTTAGAATACAAATTCAGTCATTAACATACAATCTGTATATTTTTTATGTACATACGAAAAATGACATAAATGATTAACAATTAAATTTCCTGACATCTATGTCTCATTGAAGTGTTTGAATAAAGCGATTGAAAAATGCAAAATCATTATGACATATCACTCTTTTAATGGAAATGTAACTGAAAATGCTCTGAGAGTCTCTAAAACATCTTATGTAATGCTTTTCCTATAAGGCATATAATTGAATTGCTCTCTTATTGACAAGTAGCTATTTCTCGTGTTGACCATCGCGTAGCTTTCGATACCGTAAGAATTTTTTCATATTTTTAATAATTCACAGCTCCTGAAATATTCTACGTTACGTCGACCTTCCCAACCTAACAGTTTCTTTTGGAGTTACCAATATGAGACTTGTTCTTATTGAGTAAACGCTCACTTTGCAAGTGGATCGAATGAATGAGTGAGAAAGTGAGCGAGTTTAGTGTGTACAAATGCGATGATGCCACATTTTTGACATTCCAATTAAAAAATTTTAGGGCATATGTCGTAAATTGTTTCAAAGTCTACGTCGACATAGTAGATTTAAAAAAAAAACAAGTCGTCTTACTCCAAAATAATACACTTTTCAATGCCAACAACTAAATTATCCCACTTTGATACTTGAATATAAAGTTTATTTGTGTGGATCAACACTAAACGCTATCGCAGTGTCAACTGAAATACGTAATCTAACATCTATAATTAGGAATCCCCAAGTGCTCATTACTACGCGTGTACGCGTACACGAATCGATCCCCTTCTTTGTTTTTTTTCAACGTGTACAACTTAAGGCTTGAATGCTAGACCGTCTGTTTAATTGTAAGTACAATATCGCAAATTTTATTCATAGAATGATAATTAATCGCGTTACGAGCCTACCGAAAAAACACTTGTTATTGTTGACAACGTTTGATTGGGATCTTATATATTGTCTAAAATGGACAGATTCTTAATGGTTACTTCTGAAACATATACAATATTTTTTGCCTGTATTTTCTAACTAGGTGAAAATTAGCTATGTAACTAGCTCTACCTCTTAATAGAATCAGAGCTTCGTGCTTTTACGCTAATATTCCTTGATGAAGGTATTTGATGATAGGGTAATAACTACCCTCTGTTGAAGCCCCACCAAGCCAGACCTTGGTAAATTAGAAAATACAATTTCCAAAATTTATCGTGCCAAGATCCGCCGAATCCAGATAACGAAAGCTGAAGATTAAAAGGTAAAAATGGCCTGCCATTACTCTCCCATGTTAATATCTTGAAATGCTCTGATAACATATGTATATTCAGTGTTCTGAACTTTATTTTGGTTTCATTTGCTGAGGTACATTCCATTAAAACTAATACTATAGCATTCACTCATAATTCCTTTATTTGTCCCGCTGAAAAACGTATCGGGGACTCCGCCAACAAAGCCGTTGAGCTGTATTCTAAAACCATTCTAAGAATGTTCAGTTCATCGCAAAAATAAGTCTGTTGTTAAAGAAATTATTTTACGGCACGCCCACAACACGATCGCACGGACGACGTTCGCCCGACAATAAAAGACCCATTAACGTCTCGTCAGTTTTTGACGTCGAGCTTTGCCCACGGAGTCACATGATAGGATGTGATGTTTGCGGTAGATCAGGCACCATAAAGCACTGCCTACAATACATGTGACTGGAAATTCTACTAAGAAATACAATAAAAAGTCTAATTTGAATTATACCTAGTAAACATCGTAACGTCTCTTTTATTAGGGATATGACAGTATGTATATAACAATAATAAGTAGAACGCATTTCATCTGATCCCATCCGTATATCAAACGAATAAAACAGATGTAGGATAACATAACGCAAATCAAACCAAACTTTTCATATAATTTCTAATGCACTGGTGCTATTAAAGAACGACTTAAAATCTAAAGTCAAAAGGATTTCTTTCGTCTTAAGATACCTCAACAAACTACAGTCGGATATCCTTTTTTTTAGTTTTCAATTCACTTTCAATCTCCTTTATCGTCTAAGTAGTTCTACATATTACAGTGTGATTTTTCAAATAGCTTTCTTTTATTAAAGACGTAAAAATTTTTAAGCATTTCAATAGATTTTGACGGCCTCGCTGGCGCAGTGGTGCGAGTATTCGCTTTGCTAGCGGTGGTGCCGGTATGACGAATTTAGGAAATTCTATTTTCTAATTTGTCTAAGTCTGGACTGGTGGGAGGCTTCGGCCGTGGCTAATTACCACCCTACCAGCAAAGGCGTACCGCCAAACAAATACATTTGTGTTCCGGTATGATGCTGTGTAGAAACTATAAGGGGTATATCGCCTCTTACCAGATTAGCGCGCTTCCATCTTAGACTGTATCATCACTTACCATCAGGTGAGATCATAGTCAAACGCTAAACTGTCAGCAATAATAAAAAAAAAAATAAGGATTTATATGCTTGTGAAGTGTCATATTTGTGTGTGGCGAATGGACGTGCGCACTCATCGATAGTATCCGGGCCAATGCCAGCCGTACCTAAACTAGAAAAGTATTGTCCTCGAATGTTCTGAGCGATAACCACAATCACGATAACAGCTAATACCGACCTTATGTAACAGGGAATAAGGTTTTGATTGGAGTTCTGTGTTAAATAGAGGTTGCGCGTGAGATATGTGGAGTCGCGGCATGCGGGTCGCGCGGCGTTCTCACGCTTTGAATATCCCTGCTCCCGGCTATCGCCCCGCGCCCCTCGCTACCATCGGTCCTTCAATGACGTCCCCTGACTCCCACTCCGTATCCCCGTAATTGAATGAACTAAGTATGTTTACATCCGCGTCACTCGACGTACCCTCATGCCTGTCAAACTCATTTTCAATAATAATAATAATAATAATAATAAAGCCTTTATTTTCCAATTAAAGTTTCGTGTACATATGTCATTGCAGTTACTTTTAATATAATATTCAAATTAAGATTTATGTAATGTCTGTTTAATTAAATTATTATATGTCAATGTCAATGGTATGCTTCTTCATTTAAGACGAGTCAATATTGGAACGCCCATTTTTGGGCAAAGGCCTCCTCCATCCTTTTCCACCCTTGTCTGTCCCAAGCTAGCCTTGTCCAAGCCAGGCCTGCCATATCCACAATGTCATCCCGCCAACGGCGTCGGGGCCGCCCTCTCGGCCGTCGTCCGTCACGTGGATACCAGTGTAAAAGTTTTTCCGCCCAGCGACCATCGTTTGTTCTAGCTATGTGTCCTGCCCAGCGCCATTTAAGGCAGCATGCCAGTTTTGCCGCGTCAATAATTTTGGTCATATTTCTTATATCTTTATTTTTTATTTTGTCTGTAATTTTTAGGCCCAGCATGCTCCTTTCCATTGCTCTCTGACAGACCTGTATTTTATTTACGATTTCTTTGGTAATTGGCCAAGTCTGGCAGCCGTAAAGTAGGGTCGGTGTCACTACAGAATCCATGGCTTTTTTCTTTAGTCTGATATTTATTCGTGACTTAAATATATGTTTCATAGACCAGTATGATGCCCAGGCTTTCTTTATTCTTCTTTCTACTTCATCGGCATAGTGTGCTTTAAAGCAAATTTTCTGGCCTAGGTATACGCATTCATCTACATAATTAATAACTGTTTGTTGTCATTTTCAATATTCCACGTAAATTATATCATATCATTAAATTTTACTCTCCAATCGAATAGTTACATTCTTGATTTTTGTGTTATAAATAAAGCCTTTATTGTTGGAGATTTTTCTTTTAAAATTTCGTTAATCTACTTAAATCTAATGCTTATGCTTCCCCAAGTTATCTATTGACATATTCTGCCCCCAGAGACTTCCATCTGGATCAAGAGTGAGTTAATTTGGATTAGGTCGTCTTTCCAGCACTTATGTTACGGCCTTCCTCTTTTTCTATATCTTGGTCACCATTCAGAAGCAATTTTGTCCACTTATTTGCTTTATCCTTATCATGTGCCCAGTCCATGTCCCCTTCAGGTTCTTTCATTTACTAGTTGCGTTTTACTTTTTATACATTCTACTCTTATTCTATATTTACGTTTATATACGATATATTCAAATTTTATTTATATTTTCCTATAAAGTGGAAAACACGTTTCGTTTTTGACTGAATACAGTACAGCTTCAGTGTGAGCGATATATAGATTACAAAATTTTCATTTTCGGCATCGACGCAATAAGTTGATATAAAAATATTTTCCCGAGAGTTCCACAATATAATTAGCCTACCAATCTGCAATGTATTGAATTTTAAAATGTTGATAAGTTAAAAATACACAAAACAGATATTACCTGTACTAAAACAGGACCCATTGGCTAGAATTCCTCGATTTGAAAACTAAACCACCCAATGTCTGTATATGTTTATAATTAATCAAAATCGAGCTGATATAGGAATACCGTCTTATTTGACGCTTAAAAAATTGCATTCCGGTTCAACACTGCTGGGTAGAAGCCATTACAGGTAAATTACCTCTCACCAGATTCCAATTCCCTTCGGGTGAGAATGTTTTCAGCAATGAAAAATGTAACTTCAATATGAGGTATTAGATATTGCTCGAATTATTACCTCGGAACCGACTGGGAAACTTATTTTTAAGAAAAACAAAATCGAGCGTTGAATTGCGCGTTAACAAACAAAGGCAATGTCGTAGTAGCAAATTATTTAAATATGTATGTATATTGTTGTAATGAATTGTCACTTAAATTGTCGGTGGCGCCTGTTCAGGCAGCGAACGAGTGAACTCTCTCCTTAAGACAGCGCTTCCAAAATATTATCCATTGTTAAAAGTTAATTAAACTTGTTTAATTACTATATGACACTATTTCGCTGTGAACTCGTCTGATATCGTAATTTTCAGATTATAAAACGCTCTTCAAACTTATCATATGATTTATTAAAAACATACTTTATAATACTATTGAATCAACTTTTTTAGCAAACCTCATATTTAGATACTATTTGTAGCGAAAAATAGGTTATTTCTTATTGATTTTATTGATTGAAAGTTTTAGCGCTTGAATGTAATCTCTTCAGATGGTAAGTGATGATGCAATCTATAATAAAGGATCGCTAATCTGGCAAGAGGCGAGATATTTCTTATGTTTTCTACACGTTATCGTACCGGAATACAAATCTTGATCTACAAATCTCTACGAAACTTTGTTTGGCTGTATGTCTTTGATATGGTGGTAACTAGCCATGGCCGAAGCCTCCCACCAGTCCAGATTCAAAGAAAATACAATTTCCTAATTCGCCTTACTATTTAAATCCATTTTTCTATGTAAAAAAGTGCGACAGATTTTATATTAAATATATATCCTGATGTATAAAAACGTAAGGAGTTTTGTTGCTAAGAGATGAATAAATCGAAAATATAATCGATGTTACCACCGCAATCGATATCGATATTACAATTGATATACAGTTTAGCATAAATGACTTTTTGAAGTTATACTTCTTTTAACGCGATAAGGAAAAATGATGAGAGTAAATTTTTACGATGCGCGCGCACACCGTCACAAAAAACCGACACCCTGAAGTTAGCTATGGTTAACATTTTAGTTTTAATGTTTTATTGTTATATAATACCTTAAATATTTTATTATATTGCTTCTTCGTTTTCTTCTTTGTTTAGTGGCTTTCAGGTGTGCCAATTGGGCACAGATTATCTCCCCAGTGTCAAGTATATTGGAGAAGACACGAAGGAAATTTTCGGTTTTTAAGAGCGTATAAAGTTTAATTTTGATTACTTATAAAGAGTTTAAATATAAACCACCGCCAAATAAAACGGACAACACAACATGAATATATCTAAATATATACATATTACTAAATAAGCAATTACTTTACAACTTAATTCTATAATATTTACAATAAATTATATTAATTGTTAGATATGTTGTGACATTGAAAATATCAACGTGACATTTTTATCAAAATTATAACTTTCAGACTCAACTATCGAAAACCGATTATAAACTATTTATATCCAATGAAAGTTAGTTTACGTTTACTATTTCTACAAAGTTAGTATAAGGCGAAAGATAATTTGTTTGAAAAGATTTTTATCTTGTTACGCCAAAGAAGTATAACTTCTAACGCGTGCACACACACACTTTTTAATTTAGTAGGCTTGCAAACATCAAAAAAGCTGCTTATTAATTGGATAAAATTAAATTATTCATATAACCTTTAAAATAAGGAATACTTATGAAATTGTAATTAAGGGGTTAAAGACAAAAGTTGAGGAAGCTCTGCTGAAAATAATAAATCTTGTCTTTACGATATTGTTACATTTCGGTGGGCGAGGATTTTTCTATTTGTGAACCATTCACGTCAGCGCAAGGAGGATCCCACGGTACAGACATCGTCAATTCATCCTTGACTTACATTCATATCGTACCTTTTGTGCGGGACTCGGTTTCCGTGAGAACGGAATAGTTAAAATTTCATGCGGCATTCGGAATAGATTAATATTACGTAGTAGAACAAAGGACTGTTTCACGTGTGTTAAATGTAGCTACCGACCTACTTTTTTCCACTTGCATATTTAAAATATATTTATAGGTTCATTAGAAATCGATATTCAGCTTTCTAGTTTCAGCTTATTTACTTAATCTATATATATACGAGAGATATCCAGGTATCTATTGACTCATCACGATATCTCTGGAGCCATAAGGCGTAGAGACTTGAAATTAAGTAGGAATATTCCTTTTGCCGAGTAGTGGTCAGCTAAGAACGGATTTTGCGAAATTCCACCCGCAAGGAGGGTTGCGGGGATGTTAATTAAAAATATTCAAATTTCACATTAAAATAAAATTCGAACTACACATTTACAAATTATATTTTTATGGTATGTAAAACTTGGTCAGAAAGTTTTTTTTTCAACATAATGGAAACTAAAAAGTAAATTTTAGGAAATTCCACCCTCAGAGGGCAATGCGGGTATATTTCTTATTTGTAAAAATGCTACCAAAAAAATATTCCACGCAGAAACTTCTTTAGGCGCATGAGGGTAAAACTTTTACAGGTGAAACGCGTGATTAGCGTCACGAAGATGTGCAGCGTTTATTATGCTAATTCATTTGAATGTTAGGAACTTTTAATATTCACAAGTAACATGTGGCATTTTAATTTTCCATTCGTCATTTAATATATTATTTTCATAAAACATAAATGTTTTATAAATTCTCTTTTCTATCATTTAAATTGAAAAACAAAACTTAATTAATAATTTCTACAATATTGACAAAAATCACGTGGCATTTTTATTTACAATTCGTCATTTGAGATTTCAATAAACTATTTGTATTTGTTTTCGATACTTTTAATATTATAATGAGAATTAAATTCATTAAGTTCCTAACGTATGTTCCTTTTTCCCTTCCTCAAATTCTCGGAAATGTAAAGTTTTAGATTTGTTTAAATACAAACAAGACTACAACATTAGATTGTCAAAGAAGTTTCACTTCTGACAAGTGTACTTTGTACGCACGCACTTTAATTTTTTTTTTTTTGCTTTATAAGCGAAAAGGTAAAAATACTTTTTTAATTCCTACTATTCATTCATAGTCTCCCTAATTATATATATATTAAAATTAATTGCTTTGCGTTAGTTCTCGCTAAAAATCGACAACGGCTGGACTGATTTGGCTAATTTTGTTTTTGAATTATGTATGGAAGTCCATGGAAGGTTTAAAAGGTGAGTAAATATGAAAAAAAATGCTTGGAATACAGTAAAAACAAAAATTTCGCTTTCCCTCAGAAACTACTTCTACCTGCCAAACATCTGATGTTCGTCGCATCGTTTAGAAATCAAATTAAATTAAAAATAATACTTATTTTTATACATTTTTGGCAATATGAAATTATCAACCACCAATTTCTGAGCGCAACTGTAAAATTTTGCGGACTATGGCGGGAATCTGGCTGTAAAGGTCGCCTTTTTTGGTTACAATTTCTTTATGTTTCTGTTAAATTTTGATCATAATTTTAATTAAAGTTGAAACATTCAGCTTTTTAAAAGATTGCCAGATCAGCTAGTATACATATAAATTTGTATGTTGTATGTCTTGTTCAAAGTAAAGTAAAATAAATGCGGTAGAAATGAGAGCGTTGCGAAGTATGAGTGGATTGAAACTGAGTAACAAAGTAACAAATAGTGTGATAAGAGAACGTTGTGGCATAAAAAAAGATGTAGTGACTAAAATTGAGAAAGGTATGCTTAGATGGTTTGGGCATGTAGAGAGAATGAATGAAAGGAGATTGACAAAAAGGATTTATGAGTCAAGAGTGAATGCGAAAGTTGGAAGGGGAAGACCAAGTCGAACGTTCCTGGACCAAATCCAGGACATTTTAAATAACGGCCAGGAGGTCAAGAGTACTCTAAACCGACGAACTTGTATGAAAGGTTTTATGAGAATGAAAGAAGCGAAGGAGATATGCAAGGATCGTGGCAAGTGGAAGGACGTGGTCTCTGCCTGCCCCTATGGGAATGAGGCATGATGCTATGTGTATATGTATGTCCTGTTCAAATTTTCAATCGTTAATATAATATTACATTTTTCAAGTTAAATACTTTGCTGAAACTTAGGCTCTTGATTTTAATTCAATTTTTCAATTTTCTATATTTTAATTGTAATCATTCATAAGCGTATTTGAAAAATTGGACATTGCCGTCAGGTGGACGTCCACTGCTGGACATAGGTCTCACGTAATGATGTCCACAGGGCCCGATCTCGTGCCGCCTGGTTCCAGCGGCTACCGGCGACCCTCATGATGTCGTCGGTCCACCTTGTAAGCTTACGCAAAAGATTTAAAGATATCTTTTTAGGTAATGACTTCAAGAAGTTCGTTGTAAACGGCATAGGAATTTACTTTATTTTTAAATATTTCTGGAATATAGTAAGATTGATAATAACTTAGCAAACCACGACGCTGGTAACAGGTGGATTCTTATAAAAATGCCCCGCGATTGAATCCAAGGCAAGCATTAGTAATTTCTATTTATAAAAAAGAATTGTTATTTTCAGTAGAGAAAACTTTATTCAAACATTCCATGGTCTATGCAGCCTAAAGGAAAGATTAGCCAATAGGTATACATAAGATAAATGAACGCAAAAACAATCATAAGGTCGCAGGAACCTAACAAGGATCTTTAAGTTTTTCAATTAAGGCCTTTTAAGGAGTAGGAAAAAAGCGTGAGAAGCTTCGAGCTTATGCAACCGTCCAGACAATCCTAAATACTCGTATATCTGTCAGATATAAAGGCAGGCGATTCCTTAGGTCCTTGTTAACACTTTTTATTAGCTTCGCCTGTTTGTATATGAAATCTAAATATTCTTTATCCAATTAACACAAACTGAAACCACAAAAGAAACTCAATAATTGTCTACAGGTTAGCGCTTCATTGCGATCTGATTTAATTATAAGTTCTGATAAAGTAAAACTATGATAAATATAGAGCTAACCTGGTAAAAGGTAATTTATTCTCGTATGATTTCTACGTAACATTGTACCGGGTCACATATTTATTGTTAGGTGGCACATCTTTGCTGATAGATAACCAGCCTCTCACCGGTTCAAACCCAGACAATTTAGTAATAGTAACTTCCTTATTTTGACCTCCTGAGAATCAAACCTAGCACCACTGCACAAGCAAAGTCATCAAACTCTTTTATAAACATTTATTGTAAATAAAAAGTTATATTATGTGCTAAAAGCTCAGTTAAAGCTTATATGTGCAACGGGATTCAAACCCTACACTTTTATCTTTTAAGTCGTTGTCTTCGTCGTTTCAACCGATGGACGTCCAGTGCTGGACATAGGTCTCACGTGATGATGTCCACAAGGCCCGATCTTGCGCCGCCCGGGCTCCAGCAGCTAACGGCGACCCTATTTATGTCGTCGTTCCACCTTGTGGGGGGGTCTCCCTGCACAGCGCCGCCCGGTGCGGGGTCACCGCTACAGCACCTTCGGGCCCCAACGTCCATCAGTCCGTCGGACTATGTGCCCAGCCCATTGCCACTTCAGGTTCGCGATTCGTAGGGCTATGTCGGTGACTTTGGTTCTGCTACGGATCTCCTTATTTCTCATTTGATCGCGTAGAGATACTCCGAGCATAGCCCTCTCCATCGTACGCTGAGTGACTCTGAGCTTTCGTATGAGGCCCATAGTGAGCGTCCACGTTTTGGAGCCGTAGGTCATCACTGGCAACACGCACTGTTCGAAGAGCTTATCTTTTAAGTAATCTTCCACGTTTTAATGCATTAAGCTTAAAAATGTACATACAATCAAACGTAGATGTATGTAAATTTGTAATGTATAAAACAGATTTGAAATATCGAAGTATTTTAAATAAGACCCAGGTTACGAGTACCATAAGAAAAGAAACACTGTAGGTAGGTGCGGCAAGAAAGATATAATAGCAGTTTTTATTTAACTCTTAATATGTATTATAGTCTAAATGAAAAATCGAGAGTTACGTTTAATGGTCACTCAAAGAAAATACCGAAAAGATATGTTTATATTACTTACGTCATCTTTAATCGTGCATTTTATACTTGAGACTACTGTTTACATATAATGTACGTAACAGCTGTCGTAACGTATGCTAACTTCCTGTTTCCTTTAGAATATTTCTAATTAATATTGAATTGAATATGATTCTTATGAAACAGTCGTGATTGATCCACACAATGTAGTGGTCGATTTGTGGAAATCCGCCGGAAAACACGAGTGCAAACGGATAACATCCTTAATGGCGTAAATACAAAACTGAACACACGCCCTGCACATTTTTTCAATTCATATTATTAGAATATATATTTTAAACTGATTTAAAATCGTTAATTTATTCATCCACCAAAATTAAAGTACATGTTTTTAAATTTGCAGTGATATTTGATGTTAACGCAATTTTTTCAGGTAATTAGTTAATTCTATTTATGAAAATTGTACAGCACCAGCTATTGAAAGAGGTTATAGCGCATAGCGGTACCGTACAGTGTCATGGACGGCAGCGACACTCCTGGCAGGTGATCCCCCATGGGAGCTCAGAGTTCTCACGTCTGCTTTCCAGTGCAGAGCAGCCGCGAGAACCAGAGCGGAATCACCAGACTCTGACGAGATAAGGAGGGTCAGGGTTCTAGCTAACAGAGCCTTGACCCAAAGATGAAAGGAGGCCCTCGGGTCCCCAGCAGCGGGCGGGGCCATATTAGGTGCGATCTACCATCATCTTGACAAATGGCTGGATAGAGAGCACGGATCGCTCACCTATAGATTGGTAAAGGTGCTTACAAGTCATGATTGCTTCGGCAAATACCTGTACCAAACTGTTGGCTGTGAACCGTCGGCAAGATGTCACGAGTGTGGTGCTTCTTCAGACACAGCAGACCACACTGTGGCAGAATGCCCCGCCTGGGGACCTCAGCGACTCATTTTGACGTCGCTGATTGGCACAGACCTCGCACTATCAAGTACTATAGACGCAATACTTACCAGTGAGCTGGCCAGGAGAGCGGTTGCTTCCTTTTGCGACACTGCCATCTCGCTTAAGGAGGCTCGACAAAGGAAGAGGTCGAATGCCGCCGAAGCACTCCAGCCCCGACGAAGGGGTGCAGGAAGCAGGAGGCGGAGATTCGTACAACTCCTCCCCCTGTAGAATATCTGTGAGCTGCAACCGAGGGGCCAGAGAGGAATGCCTCAACGAACCTCTGGCTCCCCACTCATGGTTGATGGCGGTCCCGCTGGGTTTTAGTGGGTATTGCGATTCTTACCCTCGCGAAGTCCCACACTCCCACCCCTTAGTCGGGGTGCGTAAATGCATTTCCCAGCGACATAAATAAACGTATACTTCGCTATAACGACCCTTCAATCAATCAATTAAAGCATGCTTTCGATTTATGGCCTAAAATGTTTCTCTATAACGGCAAAAAAAACTTTTTTTTCGATGTCGATATATCTACGAGTATTAGTTCCGTGTGACTGTGATCAGATTAAATTCATTTAAAATTAAAATTCGAGCGTACAAAAGTTTTGTTTATGTTTATATACATCTTATACTTTTTATTTCCGAGACTAGAGGGAGGAAAAAAGGAATATATGTTAGGAATTTAATTGTCATTAAAATATCAAAAGAGTCGAAAATTAATTCGAAAAATTTATTGAAATCTCAGATGAATTGTAAATAAAAATGCCAGGTGTTTTTTGTCAATATTAGAATATATTAATTAAATTTTGTTTTGGAATTTATAATTTAGAAAAGCGAATTTATGAAACATTTTTATTTTATATCAAATAATTAAATGACGAGTGGTGAATTAAAATGCCACATGTTATTTGTAAATATTAAAACTACCTTCAAACGAATTAACAAAAAAAACGCTGCACATCTTCGTGACGCTATCACGCGTTTTTTCCGTAAAAGTTTTACCCCCATGCAGTTTTACTTCAAAAATATGTGTGTATATATATATATATATATATATATATATATATATATATATAATGAATACATGTTGCACAACATGAATTTTGATAAACCATGTTACGTATTGAAGAAATTTAGAACTGATCCCATTGAATTTCTATAAGAATAATTGATTCCTTATAAGGCTCTTCGTTTTACAAACCAAGTTTCGTGCAACGTATCTAGGCCGTAAAGCGAGGTATGCGTGTATAAAGTAGATAGTACAGGTGAGATCCTGCGATGCTTCAGTTTAACAAATACATTTAAAGATTTTATTTGAAATATGCAAAACGTGAAACTTCAGCCTTCCAATTACATTTGATTTCGTAGTCCTATGATACAACCTTAATCCTCTTATTTGCAAAAGGACGCCCTATTGAATCAGGCTTTATGCGCAACGTATGATGAAAATTCACAGATGCAGATGTATCTGCGATCTGACATCGGAAGCGGACGTCCGTGTAATGCACGTGAAACATGGCTTTATTAGAATGAATATTATGTCGGGTTGTTATAATTGATATCAATTATTCATGAGTTTTCCAAAATGGGAAGTCTCATGATAAACATTGTGACGTTTTGTCAAATAATATGAATCATACTCGGCTGACTTATTGAAGAACAGAATTCTGCTGAATCTGGCCTTGTGATAGTCCACTCCCTAAACATATACATTTATGTTACAATTGTTTTATAATAAACAATGATTGAGAAGTTCTAAGTCATGACAACACAAAAAACGATACATATGTAAGATTTTCTTCACAAAATCATATAGAAATTGAACCACTAGCCATGATTTTAAAAGTGAAGTAACAAGAAATTTAAAGTCTACTTTCGAGTTCCTTGTTAAACAGAAAAAGAGTGAATCTTTCTCTCAGGATGTTGTAAAAATGAATGAATATTTTTTAAACACAAATAGGATAATTTATAGGAAATTTTCAACAATGACTCGTATTGACAGTTAAGCTGACTACGAAATTACTTGGACTCTAGACTATTAAAATCTATTACTATCGGACTTTGCTAAACTTATTTGCATAGAAAACTACACGAAAAGCACTGTCAAATGACATATCTCATAGGTACATCCTTAAACCTCTTAGTCCTCCTATCTTGATGTCTAAGAATGTAATAATAATAACGTTTTTTATTTTAATTGTATCTAAAATAATACCTCTGGAATACAAATAGTCTGCATTTCTAATACAGATGTCCACGAGATCTGACTGGTCCATCAACCTCCCCTGAATGTTATGTGCCCCTTAACGATGTTTAGGGGACAGTTACGGAATGGTTTCTATAGCTAATTGGAAATATATATCGTGCTTTAGGAAATCGAACATTAAATTGTTAAATTTCAATATTGGGAATATAGCAATAATAAGATGTTTCATCATATTCATACGTTTTTCTGTTAAGAAACCGAATTAGTAACTGTAGTGCATGCTTTTCATTCTTAACAGATTATATTTACTATAGAACATATCTAGAACATACAAAGAAAATCTATCTTTTTTTCAAAATCTATTATGCTATTTAAAAATAATAGATGTTTAGAAAGAATATGTATAGAAATCTAGCTCATACTGTAATGTTTGCTTTTCAAACTAAACAAATTAAATTGACTATAGAATGGTCGGCTCATTTAGAAAGTTCCGTTAGTCATATATCATGTCAGCGAACATTTTCCTTGTCGGCAGTCCTTATTTTTCCTATACCATATTAGAAACTGTCCGAAGACCCGGATCCGGTGGCGCCAGCACCGATTTTGCTCTAAGCGATTCTGCTCACATCATTTGATTCGTCTCCGTATAGGACACCGAGTGACAGCGTGAGATTTATCGGGCCTATTCGTTTGCGGCAAAGGCTTTAATAGATTTAATCTCATCGATTCTAGCTATTTCTGTAGTAAATATTATGTGAAACATATATGCTTTCAAATTATATTTAACATTTTATTTGAAATTTTTGAACTATTGTATATGACTCAATAAACACAAGTCTTTCGCCTTGACTACTAATATCTTAGACTTAATAGTCTTTTTGTAATTATTTTTTTTTATTTGAAACCCAAAAAAATATTGGAATATTGGCAAACTTTCATCAATGGCTGTTTCTGGTATAAACTTGTTTGCTACTGCTGTAAAGCTTTGGTGTGAATAAAACACAAAGATTTATCGTCAATTTACATAAAAAGTTTATTGCGCTTCCGTAGATTTAGAAAAGGCCTATGATCGAGTGATGAGGAATGATCTCTGGTCAAAGTTATCAACGTATGGGATGAGCGGTAATCTGATTCAAGCATTGAAGTCTCTCTATGAGGGTTCCAGTGCTTGTGTCAGAATAAACGGGGCGTACGTGGAGTGGTTTCCTGTCGAAAGAGGGGTTCGACAGGGATATGTTGCGTCACCATGGCTGTTCCACCTATTCATGGATAACTGTTTGACAGATTTAAAAGACAGAATGTATGGGTTATTAATGACTGAATTACTCATCAAATGTTTACTTTACGCTGATGATCAGGTAATACTTGCGTCATCCGCTAATGAACTACAGGAGATGGTATATATTATGAATAAAGCTTTGAAAGGGAAAGGAATGAAAGTGAATGTAAACAAAACGAAAGTTACGCTTTCTGAAAGAGATGAATCTGTGATGAATAGCAATATTTTGATAGATGGGGAACAAGTGGAAATGGTGAAAGAATTTGTATACTTGGGATCTAAATTTACAAACGATGGAACATGTGAAAGTGATATTGAAAGGAGAGTGAATACAGGGAATATGGTAAATGGTGCCCTGCGCGCCTTTATGATTAGCCAGATGGTGACTCAAAGGGCCAGACTGGTTGTGCATACAGGAGTGTTGGTGCCAACACTTATGTATGGTAGTGAAAGTTGGGTATGGTAGAAGAATCATATAAGTAAAATAAATGCGATAGAGATGAGAGCGTTGAGAAGTATGTGTATAGTAAAACTGAGCGACAGAGTAAGAAATAGTGTGATAAGAGAACGTCGTGGTATAAAAGAAGGCGTAGTGACTAAAATCGAGAAAGGTATGCTTAGATGGTTTGGGCATGTAGAGAGGATGCATAAAAGGAGACTGACAAAAACGATTTATGAGTCAAGAGTGAATGCGAAAGTTGAAAGGGGAAAACCAAGGCGAACGATCCTGGACCAAATCCAGGACATTTTAAATAAGGGCCAGGTCAAGAGTCCTCTAAACCGACGATATTGTCTGAAAGGTTTAATGAGAATGAAAAAAACGAAGGAGATATGCGAGGATCGTGGCAAGTGGAAGGACGTTGTCTCTGCCTACCCCTATGGGAATGAGGCTTGATGTTATGTGTGTATGTAATTTACATAATTAAACGCTAACTCAACTTTGTTTTACTCTATATAAGTTATATTTGTAAGTGGAGACTTAATCCGATTATGTACTGCTTGTTAAATAAGTATATGTACTATTGTAGACACATTATGTTTTCAAAATAAAATAAAAAAATTGCTATGTCAAGAACTCTCGTACTCAAGAACACGCGTCAAAATTTAAATTTCATCACGGCGAAATAAATATAAGAATTTTTCTCTTGATTTATTTCAAAGGTCCAATAATTTGTATGAAAAAAAGTAGTATTAACTTCCTTCTTCAAGTAGTTGTTTACTACTCTGGTACTCTGCATATTAAGTGTTTCCCGCGGTTTCACCGATCTCATAGGAATATGAAGAAACCAATCACGTTGCTAAATTTGAAGTCAATCGCGAATAGTTTTAAAGATCTCGTAATGAAAAAAAATATTTTTCTTAGCTAAGAGTTCTTGTTCAAATTATTGCAACAAAGTTACAGTCTACGAGATGCCTTCAATAAAATGATTTGCTTGTAATTCATTTATCTGTAATATAGAATTCTAAATAGATTCACCAATCCGTTACCCTTAAGAAAAAGCTGTTAGGAAGAATATTATTATTTAGAAAGGATCGCGATAAAAACAAGTGAATTCAAAGCTTCGTTTACAGAAGGGTAGATTTTAATTGTACAAGTACATCTTTTATATATGTATGAGTTGGTTGATTTGTTGAAGACTACAGGAAAAATAAGCTGTCAATTATGAGTAACACATTTCGTAATTGCAGCATTGGTAAATGAAAAAGAAAGGACTGTCCTTTAAAATCCCGGCGAAGTAGTGAACAGCGCGACTGTGGACGACGCCACGCACGTATTTTTAACCCGTGGGGCCGCCGCGCTCAAGCTCACCTTTCGATCTATTCCTAGCAATCTAATTTTAAACTTTTGTCTATATTACTTTCCTGCTTATTAGAAGATGATTGAGATGCGTCGCAGGGGGCGCCTGAAATATATCGCCGTGATATTCGTGGGTTCACATCTGCCATGTGGGCGCCCTATTTTGTTGTTAAAATCAAAGATGCTCGCAGCTTTACGAGGTGTAGGAGAAAAATAATGAAACTGAAGTTATTTCGTCAATTTTTCAGTTTGACGGCCTTGCTGGCAGTGGTACGAGTATTCACTTTGCTAGCAGAGGTCCCGGGTTCAATCCCCGGTAGGACGATTTTAGAAAATTGTACTTTCTAATTTGTCTGAGTCTGGACTGGTGGGACGCTTCGGTGGTGGCTAGTTACCACCCTACCAACAAAGACGTACCGCCAAACAAGGAGATTTGTGTTCCGATACGATGCTGCGTAGAAACCACAAGGGGTATATCGCCCCTTACCAGATTAGCGCGCTTCCATCTTAGACTGCATCATCACCTACCATCAGGTGAGATCACAGTCAAACGCTAAACTGTCAGCAATTAAAAAACACCGATGTAGACGTTATTCCTATTGTTGGTAGCAGTGCTAGATGTTTTCCAAACGATAAAGTCTTCCGTATGTACGTTACATTGAGGACAATTTTCAGTTATAAAAAAAGAAAAAAGTCACAGTGACTGAGGTTTAGTGAATGGAGGCGCTGGGGAACCGGGAATATCTTTTGTGGTCAAAAATTCTGCTATGTAGAAGGCAGTGTGACCTTTCGCATGTACAAACTTTTCAAATTGACTGCTTATTCTTCACCAAACATTCTTAATGTTAAAAGACAGTCTGATCTTACTAGACTGCTCACACGTTAAATTTTTTCAATGGCTTTTGAAGTTGAAGGCCTTTCCGAACGATGTGCACCTTCCAAAAATTATCTCTAACGGCGAAAAACCACAGCTCAGGCTTAAGAATGTTTTAAGAAGTGTGGTTAGCCAACTTGTCAGTCTAGTAAGATATTTACCTAAACAACCCTTTCAAAACTATTGCACATTATGGTATATAACATCGTTACTATATATTTTACATTGTTTGTACAAGGTTTTAGGAGATCGTTTCCAAAACTGAAGACAGACGATAGTACTAATAACACTGATTACAAAATGTAATATAATGCCTCTATTTACTTAGAGAAAATTTCATCTCTTTCATAAAACAACCAATAACAAACAACCAAGCAACGTGTTACTCATAACTGTCAGCTTATTTTTCCTGCAGACTTCTACAAATCAACCAACTCAAACAGATACAAAAGATGTACTTGAACAATTAAAATCTACCCTTCTGTAAACGAAGCTTTGAATTCACCTGTTTTTATCGCGATCCCTTCTAGGTATTAATATTCTTCCCAGCAGCTTTTTCTTCCAGTGTAATGGATTGATGAACCTATTTAGAACTCTTAATTACGGATAATTAAATTACAAGCAAAACATTTCATTGAAAATAACCCGTTGACTGTAACTTTGTTGCTATAATTCGACCGAACACTTTTTATTCAAGAAAAAGAAACAATTTTTTCATTACTTGATCTTTAAAACTTTATATTGACTTGAATTTAGCCAAGTACCTAATTGCTTTCGTATTGTAGACGGTCTCCACGGAATTCTGCATATTCCTATGAGATCCGAAACTACACGGTTAAAACTGCGAGGAACATACATACAGAGTACCAATAAACAATGAATTGGAAAAGGAAGTTAAAACATCTTTTTTCCTCCAGCACAATGGATGAAGCTCTTTAGATAATACAATTAAGTAAGCGTATTGTAATTGGTGTGTTATTTTGACAGTCACATAGATAAGAATTTATCAATGTGTGGTGTTTCAAATCGAAATAATCTTCGTTGAAGTATGTTTTACAATCTCTTTTGAATCGTCAAGTTTGTCTGCTAGAGATAAATCTATCAACGGTTCATAAGGTTCTAACGAGAAGAAGAAGGCTGCAACTATCTAGTTAGTCTTTTAACAAGAACTTTTACTCTGTGAAGAGCTCAAAGCACACGCATAGTTAGAAAGTCACCTCTTCATTCTTGCTAAATGTTAAGACTATATGATTCCTGGGACACATACTCCAGTTAGGTAAGTCCAAATTCGAGAAAAAGGTCAACCGTCGAATTCAACTCGGCTGGACAGCCTTCGGGAAATTCCGGAAGATATTTTCGACCAATATCCCTCAGTGCCTGAAGACTAAAATCTTCGAACAGTGCGTGTTGCCCGTGCTCATCTAAGGATCGGAAACGTGGTTGCTACCTATGGGCCTCGTTCGAAAGCTCAGAGTCACTCAGCCTAGGATGGAGAAGGCTATGCTTGGAGTTTTTCTACGCGATCATATCAGAAATGGGTAGATTCGTAGCAGAACCAAAGTCACCAACATTGCCCTACGAATCGCGAACCTGAGGTGACAATGGGCGGGGTACATAGTCCAACGAACTGATGGACGTTTGGGCTCGAAGGTGCTGGAGTGGCGACTCCGCACCGGGCGGCGTAGTGTAGGGAGACCCCCACAAGGTGAACCGACGACATAAGTCGCCTGTAGCCGCTGGAGCCAGGCGGCGCAAGATCGAGCCTTGTGGGCATCATTTCGCGAGACCTATGTCCAGCAGTGGACGTCCATCGCTTGAAGCGACGACGACGATATGATTCACTATTATGAATAGTGACTCATATCGCACTAAACGACTACTGAAATCTCAACCACGTTATAAACAATTCTTAGACTGTTGGAAGGTATGGTAAGGTAGGGTGAAATAATATAGTTCTTGTCGCCCGCTCAGAAGGGTAGGGACGTACACATAAATACTTTTTACAAACTGTCCACTTCGGCGCGTAATCTAATGTGAGAGAAATTCAATTTAAAATTGTGCTTTGAATAGAATATGGATTGCCAGAATGGCGCGCGGATAGTCAGTCTTTAGCCATTTCGTCATATTTCATCTACAAATATTTCCAGTGGTTATGCTGGTGCATTTTTCCGGCTTATATATTTCGCTTCTTATTCTGTACGTATCTTCTTTGTAAAGGGTCATATAATTTTTTGAGATGCTCACAACTGAGATAAGGTGGTTTTATTATACCACAGCTTTTTTTCGCTGGGAATTGCTTTTAGGTACGAACCCTGTCCTTAGAGGTTTGGAGTGTGGGACTCGGCGAGGGGGAGACCTCGCAATGCCCACTAAAACCCAGAGGAACCCTCTTCATCCCTGAATGAGGCACTAGGTGTTCAAATTTCACATTCGTCCCTGGTGCTCCAGATGAGTCAGACTGAGGATTCAAGGTGGCGGGAGGAGATGTGTAAACACATGCCGCCTAGTACCCTGTCTCCTTCAGCGGTGAGGGGGAGTATCCGCTGCATTATTCCACTCTCGCTCATGGGCCTCCTTAAGCGAGACTACGGTCTCGCAAAAGAAAGGCACTCCCGCCCACATCCTCTCACTGGAGAGCATCGCACCTATAATGCTCACCAGCGAGAAATCGCTGCCGATTAGCGCTAACAGGAGGTAACGCTCAGCTCCACAGCCTGCACAATCTGCTACAGTGTGATGCGTTGAGTCAATAGCTGCACCACATTGTTGGCAAGCAGCCGACTCCTCCTAGCCAATTCGATGCAGAAACTTTCGGAAGCATCCATGCCCGGTCAGAACGTGCACCAATCTGTAGGAGAGCGACCCATGCTCTCTGGAAAGCCATTGTTCCAGATGAAGCCGGATCGTCGCCACAATGGCCACGCTCGCTACTGGGGAACCGAGGTTCTCCTTCCAGTTTTGGACCAGAGCCTGGTTGACCAGAGCTCTGATGCTCCGGACCTCGTCGGCATCAGGCCACGGGCTCTGCGCCTTCGCCACCACACTGTATCAGTGGACGGCCGCAAGAACCACCGCCCGCAGCTCCCACGGATGATCGCCCGACACAGCTGCCAGCGATATAAAAAAACCACTTTAAATTAATTAAGTGGTGTTTCTTCAAATACTCATATGAAATTACTATTTTATTGTTTGATTTTGTACGATATACATGTTATTTTGCATCGATGCCGTATTCTGTGCCTTTTTTTACGAGAAATAAATCTTTAACAATGCTAATCTCTGTTAAAAATTACCGCGGTTGTATACAAAAAATGTCTATATTAGTGGGAACTTTTGCGAAAAGCTCATTATGAGGGACTGACAGCTTACAGTTTCCTGTAAACTGCGTACCATGTGTGAACTCATTACCTATGTATTGAATTGGGTATAATGCCGCTAAAGATCTATCTATGTATTTCCCAACTTAAACAATTACAATCGAATAAGATTTACACGTAAACAAGAAATTTATTACAGACTTAAAATAATATTAAAGCTTAGAGTTTGATATACGTGTATTGTAGTTAAGAGATAAGTTTTTGAAGATTTTAAGACAAATAATTACTTATTTTGAAATTCGTAGTCAATTTGAGGTTATATAAATAATTGCTATTTACTATACCTTCCTTTTTGACTATCAGGTATCCTGAGATCATCTACTCTCATTATCAATTTAATTGTTAAATTAAGATCGACTTCAATTATTAAATAAGTCAAACTCAATTTAATAGATGTTGTTATAAACCTTAAATACTATTGCATATCGTTTGTAAGACCAACGTATAATCCACGTTTAGACTGTAATTAATTGATTTACACAAATTATAGTAAGTTTGAAGTGTCGTAATATTTGTAAAAAATTACTTTCGAAAAGTTATTTAATTAATATTAAAACTTTGCTATGGACTTTAACACTTCGTAGAAGATGTATCTATAAAGAGAACTTGAAATTTTGGTGCGTAAAAATATACTGTAGTAGTTTAAGAAATTTTTTTATATTCATATTTATAGCTATGTAGATGTGTGTATGATTTGTGTTGTTGTCTGTACATCCACATCTGGCAGTCGGAACTCGGAGTCATCTGTCGAAACGCGTAGCCCTCCCACTCATACTGGCACACTATTAGGGGCATATTTGTGCTCCTCTACATTTTTTGCCCCATACCGACGACCTATTTATGAATGAAGCACGGCTCCGTCGTTGTATACAATATTATGAATGATTATTACCGTTCCATGTTATTTCCTGGGTGAGATAATCCTTACGAAAATTACAGTTTCCATTCATAACAGTTTATACAGAATAATTGTACGTTTTTTATATAGGATATGATATTTTGCAAACTATAGTCAGAAGTTAAGTATAAACAGAATTTAATTAAAGACACTCGAGTCATTTTAAACTCAGTATCAAAGGGTTATTATTGCATAATCAAAAGAATTCCTTTGACGAACCAAACAAATATCTGACTTCATAGTTTTCTGTAACACCTAGTCTAAACCTTATATAGTTAAAATTCTACAAACATTATACTGTTTTTAAACAGGGTGGTACTACAATATTGAAAATAAGTAATAAAAAACACGAAATTCGCGTAAAACGAACATTAAAACTTATATTATATTTCGTTGTAGAAAAGTTTATGATATGTATTGTCAGTACATTTTGGGCACTTTGATTCAGATTGATTTTCTTATATGACAGGAACTGAACAAAATCAGATGCAAAATTATATTTGTGATAGATTCCTTCGTCGCCAGTTGTTTTATAACACGAATTGTCATTTATATGTGTTTATAAATCCTAAATTTCTCAATTCATCTTTTCAGTATAGGGAAGTAGGGGGAAGTTATAAGAATTTTAAGAGATGTTCGACACACAAGGGGCAAACTATGATTATGCTAGCTTTGGCCAAATCCTTTCTCCACAAAAGATACATTATATTATTTTGTAATCACGATAAAGTTGTTTAAACTCATTCCAGAGTATCACTGCCACAATCTTGTATAGGGATAAGTGCCGTGAAATCAGTAATGTTTTGTTTTGATAAAGAAAGACAGGAAAGAGCGGGAGATAACTTCCACTCCAGATGTATAATATCATACCGCCTGTATCAAGCCATTATTTATAGACGCACGCGCGTGCGCAAAGCGAGGGTTGTACCCCACACTTAAAACTGTTATGAGAATCCAGCAATCGCGCTGTCAACATCGACATAGGGGCGAACTGAACGATTTGGTTTAAATTGTGGGATAATAAAAAAAAATTGGGGCTGTTAAGCTCATAAAAATATCTTTGTTACGCCAGCGGGGGGAGCGACACTTTATTTGTAACTAACCACAAGTCATGAGAAAGCCCCTTTTTATCGACGCTCCCAATTTACAATCGACGATCTGAGAATTAAATCGCATCGTTTGAAATCCCGAGCCGGTAATCGATGACATGTTTTTTTTTTTTGTAATTGTTATTATGCATACTTTTACACTATGGCCGTTGTTACTAATATGGAATCCAAAAAGTTGTATACGCGTTCGTGGAATCCATATCGGAGTGTACGATAAATTTTAGGTGAAGAAAGTCCGGGTGGTGGAGATAGAATGCGGTGGGATCGGTCGACTGGTTTCTAACTCAATGTCGTTTGGAATGCAGCGGGGCGGTGCGGGGGTGGCGGGGGGTTCGGTGCATCGCACGGTGTCGTCGCAAGTGGCCGCCGCACTTGTCGGCGCGTTTGAGTGCCGGAGATATTCGGCACGGTAACGGGCCGCGGCCTTCCTGGAATCGGTTACCTGTTGCATTCCTCCGCCGGCCGCCGAGCCGAGCCGCCGCTTCAGTCTCGTCTCGCGCCATGCCCCTCCGCCGATGCACCGAGCGATGCAACGACCAACTTATAAACTACGCGGCACAGGATATTCACTCAAAAATAGCAAGGTTCCTCAACAAACACTTACTATTAACAGATAACACGATTGCGATTTTTAAAAAAGAGCAATACGTGCCATATGAATTGGGATCTCGCGTTTCTTTAGGAGTAAAATTCAAAGAAATATCAATTCTCACAGTACCGTCGCAATATATATTGAATAACATTTTAAATATAATTAATTTATACAACAAAGGAACAAAACACAAAATTTTAATACAAAAAATAAAATCAAACTTGTAATGCCATATTTTAGAGTGAAGACGGTTCAGAAATCATTTGTCGGGTAGAGCATACGCATTTTTAATAAGATACCCGAATCACTTCTGAGTCTGACTCCACTTAGATTTAAGAAATGTTAAAAACGTCCTATTACGAAAAGCATATCATACCACTATAATATATGTCACTTAATAAACTTACATCTTTTGTTAAGGAAAACCTAATTGAGAAATCATTCTATAATTTGAAAGACTACTTAGAAGATAAGATAGATAAGAGTGAATGAATTGCTCCAATCGATATATAATAAATTAAATATATACATATATATATATACATATATATATTGTAACGATGATGAGAAAAAAACGTACACCCGACTGAGTTTGTTGTGGGCTATTCTAAGGACAGGGCGCGAAGGAACCCTCGTAATTTTAGATTGTATTTCCTTAATATCATCATCAGTCGTATATTGAAATAATATATGGAAAAAAAATTATTTCACTATTTAAAAGTGCTTTAAATGCCTACTTGAATGATATCTAGTTATCTTATATCAGGTGTCTCAAGAGAAATTTTATATTTATTTAGCTTGCTGCGTGAACGCAACGTATCCGAAAGGCGCGGGGGTTATGTCAATCGGTAGCCAGATTCTTGGAGCATTTCTCGGGAGCAGACCCAAGAGGCCAGCCAGAGGCTTAATTTTGTAAATCAGGTGATTGAGCGATAGGATTAAGCTCATTTTCATCTAAATTGTCAAGTAAAAAAAGCATAACAGTCGCTACTGGCGTGTAATGAATCCGTAACGCAAACCTCAGAAACCCTACCGCCTAAAGTAACCGTATAGGCAGCGATGTCGGCGCGAGGAATCTTCGGCTCTTACTTTTTTGAAGACGAAAGGGGGTGTGCAGTTGCAGCGAATTCAGAGCCTTATGTGGATATGTTAGACAACTTCCTGGCACCTGAACTGCCAAACATTCCTGGCTATAATCAAAGAACATGATTCCAATAGGACGGAGCAACATCACACATGTTCAATATGTCTCTGCCACGAGATCGTGTAATTTTCTCAGGCAAATTGATCTCCCGGAGAGGAGACATAAATTGGCCACCACTAGCAGTCCAGATTTAACCCCTACGGACTTTCCCCTCATATCATAAGTAATTTTACTGTTCGATTAAATGAGTGCCGAGAAAGCGAGGGTCTACATTTAGACGATATTATTTTTAAGAAATAAATCCCCAATTAAAATATTTTAATAATTAATAAACATTTTTTCTATATAGTCTTACTCGGGATCCTGACAGCAAATGAATTACTATTAAAATATTTTTCTTAACCTCATGACGTAACATATAGGTAGATCATTGAAAACAATCAAATTTTACCTCAACCTTCGCCATATATATGAAAACCAGTGAAAATCTATTTCATATTCAAGGGTTTTTCACTGGCGTACCAATTATATAATACTAAGCCTACTATTCATATTAGAAATCGAAATCTGTGTCCTATAATCATACGTTTAAAAGTCATATAACCTAGTCAATATATTTGAGAACCTAAAAGTTCAACTTAGTTGATATTCGTAGCGTTGTTTCAAGTTTAATCTGTTTTATCAACCACTTAGTAGTACGTTACCGAAAATAGGATTACTAGGTCTTTAGGGGAGTGGCCACATTATTAGCCTTACCATGGCGATGGCGATTGTTTTAAAGCCTTATCATTCATTACCTACTTTAACCTGGAAAAACCTGTGAATATTGGGGTACTTTAATATATATTGGGATTAGTGAATATATACTCCAAAGACATCCTATATCAACGAAAATTGGGTCGGCCGTCTTTTTTTAAATGGATACATGCCATTAACTAAAATAATATAAAAGAATGATTGTTCATTATTAGGGAATGTATTTAAAGAGCCCGCTAGCAAATTGAGTACTGTATTAAGTACTGCTGAATTAATTGCTTCAAATAGACGTGCAATTTAGGTTCTGAAACTTAGAAGAATTGCTGGCCCTAAAAATTCAAAATTGTTTATTTCATTACACAAATATATATATAGACAGTGTTGAGACCTGTTAGTAAGCACGATAGTACCTGTGTCAAGAACTCTCGCTCTTCCATAACTAGGATTACAAAATAAATAAAATGCTATGCAAAAAACTACAACTAATGTGTACATGTGTGTGTGTGTGTGTGTACGTTTCCACGTGAGAATGAGCTGATGATGAGCGTGGATTTAATTTATTGTTAACGTAGTATTTACATTAGATACATACAGACATAGCTTCACGCCTCATTCCCATAGGGGTAGGCAGAGACACGTCCTTCCACTTGCCACGATCCTTGCATATCTCCTTCGCTTTTTTCATTCTCATTAAACCTTTCATATATGTTCGTCGGTTTAGAGTACTCTTAACCTGGCCCTTCTTTAAAATGTCCTGGATTTGGTCCATGTCGCATTCACTCTTGTCTCATAAATCATTTTTGACAGTCTTCTTTCACTCATTCTCCCTACATGCCCAAACCATCTAAGCATACCTTTCTCGATTTTAGTCACTACGTCTTCTTTTGTACCACAATGTTCTCTTATCACACTATTTCTTACTCTGTCGCTCAGTTTTACTCATACTTCTCAACGCTCTCATCTCTACCGCATTTATTTTACTTATGTGATTCTTCTGCAAATACTCAACTTTCACTACCATACATACTACCGTACATTAGATAAGTGACACCAAAAGAGATTCTACATCGCCTTCGCCTTTGCCTTCGCCTTCACTACAGAGACATTTATACGTACAAGCGAAACATCTCTTCCTCCAGTACGATGTGAGGTATTTAGTATTTATATTTCAAATTTAATTGTTTTATACATTGAAGTTAATTTGGGAATTACTTGTCCTTATTTTTCCTTATAAAAATGTCGCCGTAATATGTTCTATTTCTAACTAGATGCCTTTGTCTTTTCCTTCGATATTGTGTACTTAATTAACTTTCATTTAATATTATTTGGTAGAAATATGTACAATAATAGACACGACAGTAAAATAAAATGGCCAAAGTGAAGCTTATAAGAAATCCCTGCCAGCAACCCCAGTTACTACATTAATATTAGGAATTTGAGTGTCAATGTACAGATAGATAGATTTAAACTTAAAATTAAAGTTACATATATACAATTAGCAAGCTATAGTTACTGGTTGGACCATAGATGTGCGTAAGGATATAATGCAATGTGGCCAGGAACTGTGTTCCAATATCTTGACGAGGTAGCCAGGAATGTTAAATATTCACGAGGTTCGCATTGATTGTACTCAAGAAAATGGAAGAAAAGACCGGTAAAAATAATTATTTACCGAAACAACGGCATATATGTTAGCAATAAGGCTTGCTCTGTATGACATCAGCCCGAGGGCGTGACTTCATCCGAAAATTGGCACGCGTGATTGCGTAGTTAAACGGTCACCATATCGAAATATCTTCATGGATCTATGAGCTAATGCTCATATACAAAGTAAAATAGTTCTAACTTCCATACATAAAATTTACCAAAGCAGAACAATTTATACATTTCCTAGAGGAAAAAGTAACTACTTGTTCCTTTGAAAATTGAATAGGCTTTTAATTAGCAAAATGTACAATTTTTTTTCACAATAAGAGTTATTTTAACATTTTTGTGACTATAATTTAGATGACTAAACAAAAACATATAATTTGTGCTGTTTGTTAGGGCTTTGTTCAAACTGTGAATTAACAGACAATCAAAATTCATATAAGGTAATATTTTCTCTTACATCTGATTAATATGGGCGTAAGTAGATCCACTTACTTGTAAACTGTAATATAATCGTAATAAAATCCTTATTCGTGCCATACAAACAGTGAATATTAATAACAATATTTAAATAGTGTATAAATAATCCGACAATTAAAATGTAATTTAATTTTGCCAGTTTTAATTAGCTAAACATCTATTACTTGGAGTTTCCAGACTAACGCGATAGTTTATTTAAAGTATATACGCGTACATAGTAGAGAGCACAGCTTTACGACAAAAATGTCGTAATATTTTATTAAATATCCAAAAACCTTAATATTTAAAACAGGTAATATGTATAGCTATTCCCTCGTCATATTCCTATGAACTTATTTATAAAAATTAAAAATTTAAGAGCTACTTTTTGTTCTAATTAATTAGAAGCATAATTTTCTAAAGAAGGTAGGTAATAGTTCTAAAATCATCACCTGAGTGAAGTCTTATAAATAGTCTTTTAAAGTCTCCGGAGGATAACAAATATTATTGTTTATATAATAGATATTAACACCATCCGCATTCCATATTTCATTCCTGTGGGAAATTAAAAAATATCAAATAAAAACGCTATTATGTAAAACACGAGTTAGGAAATCGAAATGCTAACGACAATATACTTGTAACTAGAATTTAATACAATGTTTATAGTATAAGTTGAATAAGTGAAAATATATTGATTAACTTTCTCTAATTCGAATTAATTTGTTCTAATAATCTTTCTGATAACCAAAGAAAGCATTATAAAATTTCTCTTAGCTCGGCGACTATTTTTAACATGACATAGGATAGAATAAATACTGTTGATATAAACCTAGTGTTGATTACACCGGTATATGCTATTATATTTTACTAAAAACTACTTTACGCATGCTTGACTTAAGGAGACGAGAGCGTTACGAAAAGTGTGATCGGGCGTAATTTTTTTATGAAGTCAGTAGGAAAATCAATAACATATAAGTAAGTAAGTAAGTAGCAGTCCATTAACGTCCCACTGCTGGGCACAGGCCTCCTCACTATATAGATATATAGTGAAGAGGCCTGTAGAGAGAGGGTTTTTAGAGCATAGAATCACCACGCTGCTCCACTGCGGATTGGCAGGCATAGTACACAAGTGTACTCTCTGTTCCTTCACTTTCATAGTCCGACGTGACGGCAATCCGTCACGACCGGTGAGAGATCAGGCGCAGGACCGACAGCTTAACATGCTCTCCGAGGCACGGGGGTGGATCACACCGCCAACTTCCTTACTTCGGGTAAATATTGAGAAAATCTTAAAAGAAAACTCAATATTGATATTTGAATTGGCCCGACCCGGGACTCGAACCCATGACCTCATGTCTGTAGTCGAACATGCTAACCACTAGACCAATGAGGCAGTCTCAATAATATATAATAACATATAAAGAATAAATCACCCAACGAAGTACGATGATTTAAAGAGATTGAACTGTTTTAGTCGATAAGTGGTTCTATCAATATAGACAGGAGTCATTTAATTAATTCCTTAAAAGGTATCTAGTCTGAACTCTCATATTAAACTGTTTCAAAATAAATTCAGTGCTGAATTCAATTTTAGATTTAATTTTCTACTTGGAGGAATATAAGTACAGCACGTGCTAGACATGTTTGTCGTTTGTATGGGTCGTTCTTTAAACACTATTAACCCAACGGCTACTCTGTACCCGCCAGTCCCCGACTGTTCACGTGACTTCAACTGCCGTTATTTAGAGCAAGTAGAGTAAAGCAACCGTAACAAATCAACTCTGAGCCTATTCATTTCTAATAAGAGCAGTACTCCATAAATGTTAACCACTTACATACAATTAAATAAGCTTGCTAATTAACACGAACGAAATTCAACTGATTACCAGAATAATTAACGTGTATACTTTTTTTTCAATATACAAGTGAATTTGTTATAATGATACTACTTTTCAATAGTTTCATGGTGTATTTTACTTAATTTGTATGGATTCATGAACGAGGTGGGCTAACGCGCATTTTTTAAATAGTAATAATAAGCGACTCATTAAAGATTGATAACCTCGTTGGTGGGCTGCACGCACACCGCTGTATCTCACACACACTGCTGTGTGTGCACACATATGCAACGCGTGTATGCGCGTGCGCCGCACACTTAGCCGAACGATACGCCATTATCTACATTCCCGCATACACTGCTCGGTACGTTCACCCACGGCTCCTTCTCTAACTACGCAATGTATATTTGCGGCCATCTATAATATCCATCAAATGACGTATCTTTTCACATGTATGCCGCGCGGAACGTGTGTGTGCGTTAAGTAGCGACGAAACGGCGAATTTCTGCTCGAAACTGGAAGTAAGTACGCTTAAAGATTGCAAGTTAACATAATAATGTAATTGGGAAGGCTTATAATGACGTTTTTGTAAAAGGTGTTTAAGTACAGTGCTCGGCGGAGGCGTGTCCAGCGGTAACAGGAGCACCCCGGCGGCCCCAAGTAGGCAAGGCGCGCGCGTGCTTCTGTACCAATTGCCAAACGTATAGAAAAAAAAACTAACTGTTCAATATGTCTGAGTTTGGCACAATTTATTTGGGGAACCGCTAATAATTTTTAATAATCGTCATAAATATTGCTTTTTATTTCAAAACACATCCTTATTGATTAATGTTTTCGTTTTTAATACGAACTTTACTACAGTTTAATAAAATGTAAGAGATTTCGTTACGATTAGATGGTAATTGCTTATAATTTACGTTATTACCTATATAAAAGAAGATTTGAGGGTAACAAATTGTATGTAGAGAACGGCAAGGTGCATTTGCAATACATTGCAAAAGCACCTTGCCGTTTATACTTTAAGACCATATGAAGGCGTCAGCGATTTCTATCTTATGATATTGTACAGTAATTTAACATGGCTTCACACAGCGTTGTGAATCAACATGTCACTTGTGTTTTAAAATATCAATGAGGCAATTCGCATAGTATATATGACGTCTAATCTTTAATAATATTCTTTAAATGAGCTTGTGGTTATTTATATCGTTAATTAATAGGAATGGATCTTCCATTTATGTCCTTTTCTCTATCATATAATCAGTTAAAGTTTGGTTTTTAAATGCAATATAGGGCCCATAGTGCGCAATAACTTTGTCTTATGATCACAGCAATGAATTTCGTAAATGAAAATATATGATTTAGTAAATGCGTCTATAAACTCCAAACTTCGTATGCTAATAATTTTTCTTGTTATAACACAAACAGGGAAGAATAATCGGAATGAGTGATTTTAATCACTGTTAAATGACAAAAATAGTGAAACTTCAATGTCGTTTTGGACAATTACAATAAACGTTGGCAAGTCAGCGTGATGGTGGTTTTACATTAATTAGCTATTGATCTTAAGTTTAGATCATTTTTCCAATTTATTGTATCATGGCGAATATAACATTTTTCGCAATCTCAGTTGCGTATCAAAATATCTTTATATTTTTTCACTATTATTCATTCCATTATTTATTTACATTACATATCAATGTCAAAAATAATTATTAGGATAGGATATGTAATTTTCCAAAAGTATTTTATCATCAATAATCTCTACCAATCGAAACAACTGATACGCATTCACTTAGCTACCTAAAAACTACATTATTTGATAACCATTGTAGGTACCTACTGTATTTATCTAAGATAAACCTCAATAATATGGATATAAAGAAATCTATACTTGATACAATAAGTCAAATGCTTCTTAGATCATATTTATTCTTATACAAAACAAATTGCTATTGCTCAATACTATGTTGCTTGAACAATCCATTTGTCTCGGTCTAATATAAATTTGAGAGTAAAGAGTAACCTATTTCGTCCTTAATTAAAATAGCTACTTACCAGTTACAGCTCTGTCAAAATCGGTTCATTCATTTTAAAGATCAAGAGGTGCAAAAAGAAATATTAAGCATAATCTTTGCTATGCGCTAAGAAAAAAATCCATTATTTTTACTCTATACTAACATGATTATTCATGTTATCATGATCCTTTATTTACATTTACATAATATAATTAGTTAATTATATTTATAAGGAAATTGGCCAATTTGCACGTCGATTCTATTTATCTGTGTTCAATAAGATGAAACTACATGAGAAGAGCTTGATGCAACCAGTTATTGACGTTATTACGATATAGTCTAGTATGTAGGACCTTTAATCCAATATATTATATTAAAAGTCTTAATGCATTACTGTATCGTGTAATATCAATATCAAGTAAATAAAGAAGACAAAAATCCATAGACTTAATAAACCCGATTGGAATGCCACATGAAATGAAGATAATACAAAGAAATAGTTTATTGATCAAAACGATTTTACGGTTTCCTCGATCAGCTTAAATCTAGACAGTAATTATTTTCTAATTACCATTATTTTACCTAAGCATAAAGACCGTAATAGCCGAATAAGTTTAGAACTGTGTTGCGGTTATTTGGTCTTCTGCAAAAGAGATTGAGTGCGGGAAACTATTTATAATTCCCATATTACTGTTACATCTTTACTAAATGCAACTAACGAACTTAACTTAAACTGGTGAAATGGATGTATTGCATATGATAGAATATTACAGAAAGCATGTAAATTATTTCATTCTAGCAATGGATTATTTCAGGACAACCATCGCGTATTAAGAGCAATTTTATACGTAAAATCTATCTTTGAGCGTATTTAGATTACCGGAAAGTTACCGGTAATTGAACCCATAAATGATACCGAAAACGTGCAAATACATGTATTGACACACAATCTTGATTCTTTACTTCAGTTGTTCTCTTGATATACCTTATAGATTTTATAAAATATCATAAACTTTTATGTAATTTTTATTTGCGTATTATATGTATATAAAAGAAAAAAGGGAAATAGCAGTCTATGTCCCACTGATAGGGACAGGCCTCCTTACTCATAGAAGAGAGGGTTTTAAAGCATAAATCCACCACGCTGTACCACTACGTCATGGGCTGGCTTCACACATCCTCTTGGGATATACCCTATTCCTAACGATGCTTTTCTTCAACCAAAAGCATCGAAAGATCAATTAAACAATTAGGGTTTTTTTATGAAAAGGTAGTTAATAGAGCTTTTCCATTGGTCCCAGATAGTAATTGACTGAAATTTCACATGATGATACAATTTAAAATGGAAATGCTCTAACTTGCTAAGAGGTTATGTACCTCTGAATATAAATATATTATTACAATGTGTTTCAATCAAATAAAGATGCAAAATTTAAATTTAAACTAGACGAAAAAACATGTCGAACTTAAAAAAAATCGATACTGCTATTTGATATCTCGATAAATAAGTTGTTCACACCGACCTAGATATAATCGGGCAAAGTTGAACCTAAAACAGCTAGCAAAATGAATACATTGTGAATTAATTTAGATAATATATTTTAGTCGTTGAAATAGACAGAATTTAAAGTTATAAATAGGTATATTATAAATGAGCAACTAAATATAAAAATTAATGATGGCCTCAGTTATTACCTACCGTAAAGTAAACGGCACAAGGCATTGTGACGAGGCTGACTTATAATCTACTTATAGACTTTAATTTTTTAAACTAAATATAAAAGGAATTTGAATATAAATATATATATATCTGATACAATGTTTAACATTTTATAATGGCTGATAATTATTTCGATCAATACACCTATTCGTGATATAATTCATATATTTGCTTAATTTTGACAAAAATATTGTGTTTTATGGTGATTTTTTTAATCATATTTTAGGAACCTTTACTTTTTAGTTAAATTTCGAGGTCTAATAAATTCTAAGAGTTTTAAGGATAATATTTTAAGGTACCACCTGGTAAAACCTTTGTATACTAATGAAGATGTCTTTATATGTCCTTTTGTGTATAAGACACCCATTACTGGGATGTTTCAAAGTCATTTCTTACTTAGGATTTCATTATTTCTAATGTAAATATTATCTTCTGCCTCGATTACTTGTTTTATAAGTTCTAAATATCGACATGTTACGCTTGATGCGGCTCGTATTACGTTTGACACAGAAACATATTTACGTATAAATAATGAATTTATGAGGAAAATATGATCCATAATGTAAGTGCTATACTGTAAACGTAGTAATAATTCAATCCTATATGAGGATGTCGTCAGCAGTTGTAATTGCTTAAGCTTACTTGGAATTCTCTTCCACGTGCAACTTAGGGTTGTCTAATTAGAAAAACTGCTATATTTAACAAACGATTATTTATCATTTTAAAGAATTATTATTGATTAATCCTAATATATCAACTAACTTTTTCAAAACTATGCTCTTCTACTAAGGATTAAACAGAATTAGTGTCTGAATAAAAAAATTAAAATGTTCTAGACTAGTTTAATCATTTCTTTAATATACGACAAAGATATAAATAAACTGCGGTAAACATAACATAATTTGTTTAATAATTACGTTGCTTAGACTTTTATATTATGCATAATTGACCCAAGTAACGCTTAATAGTGAGGTCAATACCATATAATTATTTGCTAGATCAACAGTACAAAGCCCTACTTAAGTAACAATAATATTCGATAATTCCTTCAATAATATATAAGCTATGTATAAGTAACCGGTGTTACACATTATATTTGTATGTATATATACAAAGTCACTTCATAACTTGAGCTTATAAGTAAATTCGAAACAGATTTCTGAACCTTTTTCTAGTAGTGACGTATTAGGTCAATATATACTGTGTATAAGTGTGTTTTTAAATATCTAATAAACAATGAATGACGAAGCGAAAAGGCCGCCTTTTTGTATATTGTTTAATATTGCTCCAGGCCGTTTTTTGTTTTTATTGCTGATATGTTAGCGCTTTATTATAATTTTATCTGATTTTCAGTGATAATACCATCTAAAATGGAAGCGCGCTGATCTGATAAAAGTAATTCACCTTTTATATTTCCTACACAACATCAATCAGAAGCTCAGTGTTTTAGCTTAGTGGCACGTCTTATTTTCAGTTCAGAGTCAGAAAAATTACCAGAATCTCAAATAGCGAAAAGAGTATTCGCACCATTGTGCCAGCGAGAGCGATGAAACAAATTAACACATCCTTTTTTCTCTGCAAAATATATTTACACACACCGGCTAAAAGTTACACCTTCAACCAGGAGTGTGGATCTCGCTGCAGTACAGAATACCCACTAATCCACTATACCCTCGGTGTCCTAATCTGGGCCACCAGGGGTTCGATGGAGACATTCTGTTACAATCACAACCAAAATTAACACACCCTGTTATTCACATATATATACACCTATGTTATTATTATTACATATAATTGTGCCAACCCTAATTTCAATGGTAAATGTATGAATATCGTCAAGAACACTTAACATTACAAAATAATATTATAAATTAAAGTATCAACCCTAACTCGACTCCCTCACGGTGTCATTTTCCCGTACTTACCGGGTTACAACGAATTTATATTTTTCCTATGCCACTAAAGTATGTCGACTGTGCTCCAATTCCCAAATAACCAGTGCCAATGGAATATAGACTTTAACTATTAAGGAATAAGCTTGAACTTTCATGTATTTGGTAATAGACCATGGTGGTAGCTAAGTAAAATCGTTATCATGGCATGCGGCACACGTGTTTCTATTTCCGCCCTTGCTTCCCTGGGGGAGCCAAGGACAGTAACAAAACTTTTACTTAATTTTGTTTTTATTTATTGAACACTAACTAAATATATACTATATACATTAATAAGATACGTTCACGGTTTTTTTAACTTATATATATCTTAACTACAGGTGAAAACTACATGGACATAAAGTAATACATAATAGTTAAAAAGAAGATAATAAATATACAAAATACGATATTAAATGAAAAAAAAATATAAATTTGGGCTTACAGGGCTTAGATAACGAAGATAGTTTCTTTAAGTATTTTAGTTTTAGAATTCCGAAAAATATCTATTTCATAATTTTTCTGACATGGTTTTTCTATTCTTCTAATTAACGTATGGATTAAAAAAAACTCAATATCATTTGAACTTACATCAGTGCGTTTGTAGTCCACTGAATTATTCGCCAAAGTATTTCAAAGCTGTTATATAAATACATTAATATAACGTGTAATCATTTAAGATACCGCATTAAAAAAACATTGAAAACTCTATTTGTTATGTAGAACTTAAAACTTTTTCTTATACAAGTGATAATTTTTTTATTTTAATGTACGCATTAATATCTAAAAAGATAAGACCAATTTTGATCTACTTACGGGAACACTGGCAATTATACGACGTTATATCCTGGTATTATAAGAAAAAATTATAAACAATAATTTCTATAAATACCTAACCCGTCAAACTTCGTACCGCTTCAGAATCGATAAATGAAAAAGCTGAATAACAATTGCAGAATGTTTCAACTTTAGTAAGAAATGTCGTCAAAACTTAATCGGAACTAAAAGAATTCATAAAAAAAAAACGCGATATTAATATCCAGATTCCTGACATAGTCCGTAAAATACTATAGTTGAGATCAGAATTTCTTGATTGTCAATATCAAGTGTAGAAAACAAAGCTTTTTTAATTTAATTTGATTTCTAAACTGCGGTATGAACATCAATAGTTTGACATTCAAAAGCAAAAAATGAAAATCACTTAAATTTAACTTGATTCATGAACCACTTTTAAATTTAATTGATTTCTAAACGACGAGTCGAATATCAAATGTTTGACAGGTAGGACTAGTTTCTGACGGAAAGCGAAATTGTTGTTTTTAATATATCCTAAGCATTTTTTTCACGTTTTCTCACCCTTTTTGAGACTGACGAACAGCAATTGATTAATATATATAATAGACATGCCCAATAAGGTCTTACAGTAATTGTTGGTCTCTGCGGGCAAAGTGTCTCCTACCGTCTCAGAAAGTAGATTGTACAGAAGAAGAAACGGACAAGAAACTCAATAGCAGCTCTTTAAGACACATTTTTTATACGTACTGGTATACTATGACACTGAGATACCGTAAAGTCATATAGAAAGATTATTCTCTTAAAAATAACCTTCGTATATATTACACACTTTGTATATAGAAATTATGTAACTGATCCAAATGATTTTTCAATTGTATTTAACATAAAATACCGTAGCTATTGCTCGTGTTAAAACATTTGTCCATTTTGTATAGTGGTATATTCTTAAAATATATTGCGACGGCACTGTGATAGTTGAATCATCTTTTGATTGAATTTTTTGCTTAGAGAAGCACGAAATTTTAATTTTTTTATTTCGATATGTCGAAATTCATATGAAAAACGCGAATTAGAGCGAAGCATTGCCGGGTTTGCTTGTATGAATAGATGATGTACAGTAGCATCGTTTTAGTAATAATTATGAAATGACAGGCTCTACTATATATAGGGGCTAAATATAATCTATAATATAATCTAAATATAATCTAGAAGACACTCTAAAACCCAAGAAAATAATCTTAGTAAGAACACCTTGTGTTTTTGCATCAATAATAAATAGATAGTTACCAATTTTGGCGCAGGATTTTTCGTAATAAGCAATCTTTTCTGTTAAAAATGTTACCATGTAACAGTGTTTCAAATCAATTTTATTCTTTTTTTTTATAAAACTTCCCCTTTTCGCCTTTCTTGAATTTTGACGTGATTTAAAATTATCCCGTAAAAATATTAATAAAAAAAATTGCGTATTAAGCGGTAAAACTAAATAATTATAAGGCAATAATGGATACACGAGAATTTGAAAGTTTTAAATGAAATTACTGATATGATACAAATATAATATGATTTTTCTGTCTTATAATCTGAAAAATCCGAAACACAGTTTTACCCTAACCTAAATCTGTGCTATCTGTACAGATAGGTCTGCTTAAATAACTATTATATTTCACACTTATAATGAAAGAAAATGGGTTTTTATTTCATTGTTTCTTAATGATGTTTGATAAAGATGTAACCTTTAATAATATAGATATTGGACGTGACTATCTTGATAAAGTTTGACCCATTGACTGACCTTATAATTACCAAGATTGTCAAACATAGAACAAGTTAAACTCAAATAAACAATTGGATTTTACCCTTATCTATATTAAGGAAATATTCAATTCAATTGTTTTATGTCGCTAGACATGATTTCTTTGTCTAGCGATATAAAACAAACGAATTTACAAAAAGCCTAGACGGATTTCTTCAAAAAATAAAGCCTATGAAATGGGCCAGTTTTTAAATATGTTAGAAAACTTAAATATCTTTGACCACTCTATAATATCTCACAGGAACAGGCAATTTTAAGTAATATGAAATGAGTGTGGCAAAGCTGTTTTTTGTTCGGTATAATTATTTTTACAATAATATTATAATGATAATTATGTATAAATTATTATCAATAATGTTCAATAACCAATTAAAATATAGCAACCAGTCATTGATTTACTTTCTCGCTCCCTTAATCGATGAAAGCCGACTTAACTCGAACGAGCGTTACTTAGCCGAGCTTTTCAGTTCAACCCCATTCAATACCCAAACAATAAAGTGTACCGTGCACATATAGAATTATTCACAAGAAAACATGATATTTATGGTATATAAATTATTTTCTATTCGAAATTCCTCTGAAATTAATCTCTATGTCTATTTTTATATCGTGGAAGTAGGAGACCATTAACGCTCCACTGTTGAGCACAGGCTTCCTCACTGTTGGACCCACAACGCTGTTCCATTGCGGGTTTACAGGCCCAGTACACAAGTGTATGCGCTAACACAAGTACACTCTCTATTCCTTCACTCTCATAGTCCAATGTGACAGCAATCAGACACGACCGGAGAGACTCGGGTGCTTTTCGAGGCACTCAAATGAAATAACTAACTCAGCCGCAGCAAATTTGATGAATAAAGAGTAAAGGTTTAAGTGAAGTCTGTAACATTTGAAGGAAGCAGTTGTTAAATAAACCAACAGATGACTCGGTTATTCTGTTTGAAATAGTATGAACTATTATCTTATTTAATTAAATTTACAGGAAAAATGAGTAAAGTCATAAATCAATGACAATTAAGTACTACGAACTAAGGAAAGTTAGACCTGCTTCCTAAATTCGCATATCATAAAGGGTAAATATGCAAGCGGGATTTAGAAAAGGAATGGGATGTACGGATCAGGTATTTACAGTGCATAACTGAAAAATGTTTGGTTAAACACCAAAAAGTTTATTGCGCTTTCGTAGATTTAGAAAAGGCCTACGATTGAGTGGTGAGGAATGAGCTGTGGTCAATGTTATCTACGTATGAGGTGAGCGGTTGTCTGATTCAAGCATTGAAGTCTCTCTATGAGGGTTCTAGTGCTTGTGTCAGAATAAACGGAGCGTACACGGAGTGGTTTCCTGTCGAAAGAGGTGTTCGACAGGGATGTGTTGCGTCACCATGGCTGTTCAACCTATTCATGGATAAATGTTTGACAGATTTAAAAGAAAGTATGTATGGGTTAAGAATGAATGAATTACTCATCAAATGTTTACTCTACGCTGATGATCAAGTAATACTTGCGTCATCCGCTAATGAGCTACAGGAGATGCTAAATATTATGAATGAAGCTTTGAAAGGGAAAGGAATGAAAGTGAATGTAAACAAAACGAAAGTTATGCTTTTTGAACGAGATGAATCTATGATGAATGGCAATATTTTGATAGATGGGGAACAAGTGGAAGAGGTGAAAGAATTTGTATACTTGGGATCTAAATTTACAAAAGATGGAACATGTGAAAGTGATATTGAAAGGAGAGTAAATGCAGGGAATATGGTAAATGGTGCTCTGCACGCCTTTATGAATAGCCAGATGGTGTCTCAAAGGGCTAGACTGGCTGTGCATGCTGGAGTGTTGGTGCCAACACTTATGTATGGTATTGAAAGTTGGGTATGGCAGAAGAATCACAAAAGTAAAATGAATGCGGAGGAGACGAGAGCGTTGAGAAGCGTGAGTGGATTAAAACTGAGTGACAGAGTAAGAAATTTGGGCAGAGAGTTTGGGCATGTAGAGATAATGAACGAAAGGAGACTGACAAAAAGGATTTATGAATCAAGAGTGAATGCGAAATTTGGAAGGGGAAGACCAAGGCGAACGTTCCTGTACCAAATCCAGGACATTTTAAATAACGGCCAGGTCAAGAGTACTCTAAACCGACGAACTTGTATGAAAGGCTTAATGAGAATGAAAGAAGCGAAAGAGATATGCCAGGATCGTGGCAAGTGGAAGGATGTTGTCTCTGCCTACCCCTATGGGAATGAGGCGTGATGCTATGTATGTAAATATGAGATGACGCATGACCGAACCCAAGACCTAAGGTCTGTAGCCAAACAAAGTGACCACTAGAAAAATAAGGCAATTAATTAATAAAAGCTAATTTATCGGAAATTAACACATTGCCGTTGTAATAACTGAATTTAACGCTGGCCTCCTGTAAGGCCAGAAGTTCTATATTCATGACCTTTGATGAAATAGTTTCTGTATAAACAGTATTGAATTGTATTATAACTTATTAAATTAACAATCAGCTTGGGATTTTTTAACAAAATGATTTTAAAAATAAGACATTTCATGTGTTTTACCTTTACTTATAATTGACTGGAGTTTTAGAACTCGTTAAAGCTACACAGTCATGTTTATAAACAATAATAAATGTGCGTACGAACAAAGTACACAAGCTAGAAGTGAAACTTCTTTGGCATACTAATTTTTAATCTTGTTTATATTTATACAAATCTAAAACTTCCCAGACTTAAGAGGGAGAGAAAAAGGAAAATATATTAGGAATTAAATGAATTTAATTGTCATTAAAATATTAAGTGCCGAAAATTAATACAAATGATTTATAAAAATCTCAAACGACGAATTGTAAATAAAATTGCCGCGTGTTTTTTGTCAATATTAAAATTTATTAATCAAATTTTGTTTTTGAATTTGAAATTTAGAAAAGGGAATTTATGAAATGTTTTCATTTTATATTTTATGAAAAATGGTAGGTATATTAAATGACGGTTGATAATTTAAAATGCCACTTGTTATTATTAAAACTACCTGACCTTCAAACGATTTAATAAAAAAAAAACGCTGCATATCTTCGTGAAGCTAATCCCGCGTTTCATCCGTAAAAATTGTATGCGCCTAAAGAAGTTTCACTTCAAATTTCGGTCGGTAGATATATTTGGGATTGACTGAGTTTAGTATTTTTTAATATGTGTTATATACATAGCTTAATACTTTTGTATAAACACTTGGATACACTCTTGGATAACTATTCATATGCATATAAGAAAATGTAACTATAAGTATGAAAATAATTTACAGGACATCAGAAACACTGCCATAAAATTTATTATGTGATGATTATACTGGTTTAAATTGACATACAATTTTATTGGGTAAAAATATCTTTGAGGAAAATGTTATCATTTAACACAATCATGTAAAAAAGCACAAATGTAAGTTATATTATTTTTTTGTGGTTATCTATACCCTGGGTTTCTAACATGGGGGTAATTACCCTCGCGGAGGTAACAATGAGCTGAACGTTTGCCTTAATTAAACTTTTAACTGATACTTGTGAAATCACTCCTAAGTTATTTTAGTTGTAGTTATTGAGTTAAATGTAGTTTAGGGAAAAATATCTCCTTTTTTTCATGTGCTATTTTCATTTCATGTTCAAATCAGTGATCATAGTTAGGTCATTAAAGTAACAGACTTAAAAAAGTTAAGAAACACTTAACTAGACAATTTTTACTGTGCATAGAATGGACTAGTAAAGGTGGAGCTTGCTTGATATTTCATTTGATATAGTTATCAAGTGTAACATATTCTTTTGCAGTCCAGGACAATCTTTTTAATATACATACATATCATCACGCCTCATTCCCATAGGGGTAGGCAGAGACAACGTCCTTCCACTTGCCCCGATCCTTGCATATCTCCCTCGCTTCTTTCATTTTCATTAAACCTTTTTTACAAGTTCGTCGGTTTAAAGTACTTTTGTCTTGGCCCTTATTTAAAATGTCCTGGATTTGATCCAGGAACGTTCGCCTTGGTCTTCCCTTTCCAACTTTCGCATTCACTCTTGACTCATAAATCCTTTTTGTCAGTCTCCTTTCATTCATTCTCTCTACATGCCCAAACCATCTAAGCATACCTTTTTCAATTTTAGTCACTACGTCTTCTTTTATACCACAACGTTCTCTTATCACACTATTTCTCACTCTGTCACTCAGTTTTAATCCACTCATGCTTCTCAACGCTCTCATCTCTACCGCATTTATTTTACTTTTGTGATTCTTCTGCCATACCCAACTTTCACTACCATACATAAGTTGGCACCAACACTCCTGCGTGCTAAAACATTAATAAAATATAAATACATAATGATACGTCATAGATATCTGTTTATAGTTTAATTTTAATATCTCTTTTCGCTAAAATTTCTTTATAAAAGGCAAGCCTAGTAGCAGCCCATTAACGTCCTACTGCTGGGCACAGGCCTCCTCACTCATATGACCATAGAGCATAGACCCACCACGCTGCTCCACTGCGGATTGGCAGGCATAGTTCACAAGGGCATTCTCTATGCCTTCACTCTCATAGTCCGATGTGACGGTAATCTGACACGATCGGAGCGAGATCAGGCGCAAGACCGACGGCTTAACGTGCTCTCCGCGGCACGGGGGTGGATCACACCGCCAAATTTTCCCAACTTCGGGCAAATATTGGGAAAATCTTAGTAGAAAACTCAATATCGATTTAGAATTGGCCCGACCCGGTACTCGAACCCAGGACCTCATGTCTGTAGTCGAACACGCTAACCACTAGACCAATGAGGCAATTTTCTTTATACTATTCTCTATTTCGTACTTTTAAATTGATAATAATAAATTATCTTTTCAACATTTAAAATAATTGTAATAAAATACAATTAAATTATGTGTAATTAATATGTTGATGTATATCGATTATATGTCATTAAGTAAATTGCAAATTTAATTGAATAAACAAAAATATTACAAGAAAATTCTGTTTCATTTATTTAATAAATTGATTGGACAAAAGACATCCTATTTATATTTTATCGAGCGTATATGCGAGTGTAAATACCATAAAGCTTACGTAATATCTTTTAAAAATAAAGCTGGAGTAATTAAACCTATACTTATAAATAAGTAAACATTCAGTTTATGTAGAGGTTTATTTCAATTTTAATTACTGTCAATAACACTGTGATTCTCTCTGAGGGAGTGACTTTAGCAACTTTACTTTAAAACTTAATAAATAATAATTAAGCCTATTAAAAAGTTAAGTAAACTTCCATTCGATTAGTCTTCTTCTGTTATATATAGCAAACTTTGTAATTGTTGTTTTTTGTATAAAATTAATTATGTCATTTTCGTAACAACTAAAATAGTCATTAGATCTCTCTAAAAATCAATAGTGAAGCGACATATAAGGAATTAATTTTATTTAATTTACAGAATGATTTCATGATAAAGTGTTACTTTAATAAAATATATATAACTTTGTCAAATTTAAGCTATACGATTATATGAAAGAATTCAAAAACTTTTAATATATTCACGTATTATTTATTTAAAAATATATAAAATTCTCGTGTCACGGTGTTAGAAATTGAACTCCTTTGAAACGGCTCGACCGATTTTCGTGAATCTTAGCGTGCATATCGGCTAGGGTGGGGAATCGGACATCTACTTTCATCCCCCTAAATGTTAAGGGTGATCCACCCCTATTTTTTTATGGTATGCTGTGGAATAAAAAAAATATATACAACCCTACATACTCCTATACATACAACCTTTCTATCACCAACCCCACTTTTTTAATAACAATAATAATTATTGTATGGCAAAACAAAGTATCTCCTACTGATAAATATAAATTGGCATATTTATGAGATGTACCTACCCCATATGTATATTTTAAATCATTATACGATTATATTTAATTTATTAAAGGTAGTTGTGTTTTAATAATTTATGTTGAATAATTTAATCTCAGCGTTTTTTATATAGGTATATTTTTGGAATATTAACTAGATACTTAGACGGGTGTGTTTTTTTATTAATAGATACATTCTTTAAATTAATAATAATATCATAATCACTCAAATAATTTCTATACAATCGATTTGAAATGGAATTATAAATATAAAAGTAAAGCGTAGATAAAGAATTTCAAGTGAGACGGTCCTATTGGGAAAAAATGCATTTTAATAATCAATGACATATTTCGTAGGCGCCATACAACCGTGGGATACGTGCAGTCGCGCACGGTTTTACATATTTTTACCGTTCCAACCTTATCTACCCGATGCATTTAGAGTGTCGATTTTAACAATTCTCGGAATTAAGGCATCTTTCTCGGAACACTCTACCTACCCCGACGCGCCGCCTCGCCCGCTAACGGCAAATGAACAATATTTTTTATTCTATCCCATCGCCCTCCTTATAAAATATTACAAACACGACAAAGCGCTAATTTTTTAGAATAGGTCAGACTGTTTTAATATAACTCATTACTAGCCGAAGTACACTCTCGACGTCGATGATGCAACGCGGCCGGAAAATTTTTAACAATTTTCCTCAGTATACGCGACGATATTTTAAATTTTTTAATTCACTAACAAAATGTACATGCTTGCGCCTCTCCAACGACGGTAAAATATTTGGGGTGCGAGATTATTTTTTTTGTTAACATGTATGTAGCGAGGGGCGCATCGAAGCCGCCTCACCCGCGTCGGGCGCTCCGCCTGGGCGGGCCCGCGCCGAGCCACTTTTACTCCAATTCAAACGACGCGCATTCAATTTATCTTCACAAAATAATTATTTAGGATTTAATTCATCCTAAGGAATTATAAAAATCCACATATTATTTTCCTTCCCCGACGTCATAGTGCGCTACGCGACCCCAATTTTAAAATCGGCCTAGTCGCTCCATTATTGACTAAAGTTGTCGAAATCGATTCGGATAGACAGCGCCTCTCCCGGGGATGCGAAAAAGTAGACTTCAATTGAAAAAAAATTAAGGGAAAAGTATGGAAAATTTATCGCAATTGGGAGGGCGTCGCTTCGGATGTGCTCTTTTAGTAATTTTTTCGGGGGTGATGGGGGATGAGCAGGAGGTTGGTTGTGGTGGTGTCGGGGTCGGGAGGTGTGCGCGGGAGTGTTCGCACCCTAAACTTGCACAAAAAGCAAGTATTTAGTGCGAGAGACGAGTGTTTATGGTGGCGGCGCGGAGGCGCGGGCGGCGCGCGCCCATTGGCCGCCGCCGACGCACCGCGCCGCCCGCCACGCCACCATGACATTACCTTCAATTAACATTTTGCAAATTATATTAACAGGCAATACATTTTTAAATTCCCATTTATTACCATTGAAAACTTAAAATAATTAAAAAAATATTATAATTTATTTTATTTGTTAAGATTTTTGAAGTATCTATATAAAAAAAATTAAAATGGCGTGCGTACAAATTACACAAGTCGGAAGTGAAACTTCTCTGGCAAACTAATTTTTAAGTCTTGTTTATATTTATACAAATCTAAAACTTTAGATTTCCGAGACTTAGAGGGTCCTAGGGAAAAGGAAGATATACTAGAAATTTAATTGTCATTAAAAGTGTCGAAAGTTAATACAAATAATTTATTGAAATCTTAAATGAAGAATTGTGAATAAAAATGCCACGTTTTTGTGTCAATATTACAAATTATTAATTAAATTTTGGTTTTCAGTTTAAAATATAGAAAGTAGAATTTATGAAATATTTTTATTTTATATGTTATTTGTAAATATTAAAACTACCTAAAATTCAAAAGAATTAGCATTAAAAACGCTCCACATCTTTGAGATGCTAAACACGCGTTTCATCTTTAAAAATTTACCCTCACGCTCATAAAAAAATTTTACTTCAATCAATTTAAGAAAGATTTTAAAGAGTATATGATAAATAAGACTCCGTGACTTTTATTTTACTTTGTTTCCTTACCGTATTTTATATTTTTACGTATTTTTTGTTGTTTTATCCTATTGTGTATTAGAACTAAGAATGTAAATGTGTATGCCTCCATTATTTCATTTTAAGCGAATTTTTATTTTAAATTTTTATGAGAATAAGTTCTTAAATCTCAAGTTTAAAACTAGGGGAGTAAGCTAGTGAGTGCGTGATTAGAGCGTTACGAAAGTCAGTTGAGAAGGAGATATACCTTAGTAAAAATAGAAAGAGAGAATTAATTAAGCTTCCTTATTTCATTTGGTTCATGAACAATTTTATAAATTAATATCTTTTACTTCAGCCGTGTGATCTAAAGAACCTTTCTTTTCTTTATTTACCTTTCGGATATGGCACTATTAAAATAGTTGCCATACTCATTTCAATAAAAAAAATCGACATTACTTTTGTCAGATAAAATAATTAAATTATTAACATAACAACCTTTAATAAATTCATTTAATTAGGTACTAAAACATTTGATTTTGTTAAACAAAAAAGTTTCATTAAACCTGTTATATTTTTAAAGCATTACAATAAAAAAATATATATTGTCTTAAATGAATACATACATCCAAGTTTCAAAGTTGCGTATTCTTATTAATTTTATTAAATTGCATAAATAAGATAAGTCCAATAGAATGATAAATTTTAGTATTCATAAAAAAAAATAGGTATACTAATTTGTTATTTAATACTACCCAATCGTATGTTTACTACAACAAACCATACGATTTTAAAAAAATATTTTAAAATTGCTTTAAAAAATTATCTAACTACAAAAAACTTAATTTATATCTCTATTTGATAAATATGAGCAGAAAAAATTTATTAAATAGTTAAAGATGCTATAAATGTTCTTATAAATAACAATATATACAAGCGTTCATATTAAAGATAAAAACGTACCGGTATTAGTATTAATTGTTTTGTGTATTATTTTTGTTGCTAAACTGGAATTTTTGTTATAATCATTTTAAAACCTAAATTAATTTCTTACACCCACCTACCCAGTGTATATAATTTTTATCACGACCCTTGTATTTATTGGATTTACGGATTTGTTAATTTTTTGCGTTTAATGCTTTTAGTACACATTTAGACACACAAAAATGCAGGCTTATTGTTTTATACACACATACTCAGAGAAGATATTTATATCTTATTATTAGCAAGTATTCCTATCTATAACATTGCAGTTCCCAATCCTTTTCTTAAAAGACATAGAATTGACTTGAACAAAAAAGTAACTTAACGATATAAATTTGATGTAAAAACCTCCTGAATTATTTTACCACCGAAAAATCTAGATTCCTAGAGAAAAGTAGCTCATTTTTTCTCTTTATTGTAATATTATTTGTTAGTTTAATTATAAAATGATTAATAAAACACTAACACCTATTTAGAATAACGTTTAAATATTTTTTTAAGGTATAGTTATAAAATTTCCCTATTTACTTTTATCTGTGTAATATCAATGTTTCACATAAAATACAGCTAAATATTGAGACATTAACAAGATAATTATTTTAATCTTTTTCTGACATAAATGAATAAAATTAAGATAAAATTGCTTCCTAACTGATATGCAGTAAAGTTGATAAGGCAAGATATGTCAAACACGTATGTCTTGTTTTTATGATTTTTCGGGGAACTTTAGGGGTAATTCTATATGTTTTATACGTACAGGATTTTCATTAAGCCACATTTAAGCCGATATGTAACTCAACGTTCAAATTAAGGCAATTTCAAAATAATTTATCCTTTAACCGTTTTTATTATTATAATCGAACAATTTACATAACTTTTGTTATTAACAATATATTAATATATATTTAATACTGGGTTTAAATTATTTATTTAAATAATATCAAAAGATTTATATATCACATTACCATTTCGATGCAATGTTTCCAACAGTCACAACTACGTATGCTTCAATACTTCTTTATTGAAACTGATAATAAAACTGATACATAATGCAACACTTCACAGAACTGCCCTTTCCTTTCAATATTTTAATAAACATTTATCACTTATATTTTCTAATAAGATGTGTAAATTCTTTCGATAGTTTAATGACCAATTATGGTCTAACTTCTAAACAAAATTTTACGAAATTCCTCAAACGTCAACTCTTGAACGGTCGTATTTATACCTGGATAGGATACTAGTGATGTATAAAAGCCGGTAGTAGAAGTAAAACTATTTGGCACTAGGCGAACTGGCAGTTTGTTCACTGAAGCGTCAGACAGGTGTTGATTCCACCCCATTCGAAACCCCATAGAAAAGTTTAAGATTTTCTGATAAGTTGTTTTTAAGTACGAACTTATAACAATGTAAATCGTGAAGTCGTTAAATCCTAACCGTCGTTTTGTTAATTACAACAAAACTATGACTGCTATTTTGACGGTACCGCTGGTTTGTTAGGGCGAGTATTCGCTAAGAGAGGTCCTGGCTAGTTGGTTCTGATTTTGGATTGTGGATGTCGTGGTTATTTACCACCATACCAGCAAAGACGTGCCGCCAAGTCAAAACCTAATGAAAGGTAAGTTACCTCTCATTAGACCAGCGCGGTTCCACATGAGACTGTGTTTTCAATTATCAGATTAGATTACAATCTGTCAGCAATGACTAACTGTATCGGATGTATTTCGGAGGAATTCGAAAACAAACACTGTGACACTCAAGAGATTTTGCTATGTTAGATATGGGAGATATTAAAAATAGCAGTGTCATGAAACTTTTAAGAGATCCTCATATCACTGCTTTGAAAAAATGCAATTCAAAAAAGCTACAATACGAGAACCGTTTGTAAATTTAACAACACATTTACAGAATCATATGCCATCCTACTAACTTAATGTGAGGGGAAATCAGAAATGGTTACATATTTGTACATATTCCATACTGATGGATCAGTGATAAATGGAGAAGCTGGACGCTCAGTAGTATCGGGAAATAATTTTTATCGATATAGATTAGGAGATTTCAATTCTATTTTTAGCTGCGAAGCAATGGCTGTTCTAAAATCACTAGAAATTATTCAAAATTTACGTAATACAAACAAATTTATAATATACACAGACGCAAAATCTTGCTTAACAGCTTTGTTAAATGAAAATAATATAAATAGGCTCATCATTGAAATAAAACAAAAAATAATTGATCTAATCAAAAATGGTTACGATATTGAAATAATTTGGATTGCAAGTCATCAACGTATTGGTAATGAAAAAGCAGACAGAGAAGCGAAGCAAGCTACCAAATTAAACGAAAGTAATGATTTTTCTTATTCGACACCGGATGAAATGAAAAAATACCTAAAACTCAAAATGAAAATCAATTGGAATAACACCTGGAAGACAGATAACACAACAGCATTATTTGTTAATAACATCAGAAATTCTATTTTTTTTAAATGTCCCATTTCTTTTAGCTGTAGGAAAAATCAAGTAATAACAACTAGTTTGCGTATTGGCCACACAAATGTGACACATATCCACGTTATCACGACGGATGACAAAAACAAAAAAAAGACCTTACTTTTTCGCATTTACTAATCGATTGCCCCTTATATACTAATGAAAACCAATTATGCGCCCTAAGCAATAATTTAAAAGATTGTTTGAATGAGGACTATATAAATACTATAAAGTTTGTAAAAATGATTAATATCTATAAACTGTAGTAAATGTTATTCTAGGTATTGTGGTCGCTAATGACCCTAGAAGTTAAAAAGCGACCTAATATAATTAAATTAAAAAAAAAATCAAAAATATCATGTGTTTGTCAAAATTAAGATACAATAGAAGGATTTATACCGCGCATGTCATCTAATATTGTGTTTTGTCCATAATAATTTGTAAGTTTTGCGATGTAATTCAACAGTTTGTTATTTATCAAGTTAACACAACACCTCAACAACTACCTGTTAGCTGTGATGCTATAATCTAATATAACTGTCAAATCAAATGTCATATTAAACGTTCCAGTTTCATTATGTCAATATTATCTCAGGGCTTTAAAATAGTATAAATATTTCCGTTTTATGGGGACTAAATACTAGAACAAAGTTTTAAAGTAATTCAATATAATTTAAGAATATTTCAATGATGGGAATGATTGGATTTTAATCCTGTTTCGTGCATAGTTTCAATCAATTGATATATAAAATGTCATATTGTCAAAAGAGTAACTTTCGAGTTTCTGGGTGGTATCTTCTCGATAGAATCAACCTTCTGAACTAGTGAAGGATTCGTCAACAACAGACATAATTGTTGAAACAAAAGAACTTGTTAAATATAGAATATAAAAAAGTAAAAAGTAAGTAGCAGCCCATTAACGTCCCACTGCTGGGCACAGGCCTCCTCATTCCGGGGAGCGAAGGTTTTTAGAGCATAGACACACCACGCTGCTCCACTGCGGATTGGCAGGCTTAGTACACAAGTGCACTCTCTATTCCTTCACTCTCATAGTCCGATGTGACGGGAATCCGACACGATCGGAGAGAGATCAGGCGCAGGACCGACGGCTTAACGTGCTCTCCGAGGCACGGGGGTGGATCACACCGCCAACTTCCCAACTTCGGGTAAATATTGAGAAAATCTTAATAGAAAACTCAATATTGATTTTTGAATTGGCCCGACCCGGGACTCGAACCCAGGACCTCATGTCTGTAGTCGAACATGCTAACCACTAGACCAATGAGGCAGTTAATAATATAGAATATATTTGATGTTAAATACACCAAGTTTTTTTTAAGTCCTCCATTATTGTATATGTATCAGGGTGTAGTTATTTGTGTGTAAGTTTATGTTATGCCCTACCTTCTTTCTTTGCTAATTACAGATTTTTTAAACGATAAGATCGACTGTTGTACTTTCCTTTTCTAAGTAGCCAAGTTTATTATAATTTAAGGTGCAATAAAGTGTGTAAATAAATCAAACAAATCTTATTCAAATTTTCAATCAAATACCTTATTTAAACATATAGACATAATGACGTTAATACAGTTTTTACACATATTCCTTTTTAAATACAATTGAAAGCTCATGTAAAAGGTTACAGAGGTTTCTTTCTATTTAATGAGTTTAAGAACTTTGTACTAGATGGCGTAGAAATTGATTTTCTACTCATTCGAGTAACGGTGTAACTTATATGAATGAAAAATATAGTTACCTATTGTTAATTTAAATGCCTCACTGGTCTAGTGGTTAGCATGTTCGACTACAGACATGAGGTCTTGGGTTCGAGTCCCGGGATGGGCCAATTCAAAAACTCAATATTGAGTTTTCTATTAAGATTTTCTCAATAATTGCCCGAAGTTGGGAAGTTGTGTTGAATCTCTCTCCGGTCGTGTCGGATTCCCGTCGCATCGGACTATGAAAGTGAAGAAATAGAGAGTGCACTTGTGTACTACGCCTGCCAATCCGCAGTGGAGCAGCGTGAGGGGTCTATGCTCTAAAAACCCTCGCTCCTCGGATTGAGGAGGCCTGTGCCCAGCAGTGGGACTTAATGGGCTGCTACTTACTTTACTTACTTATTGTTAATTTACAAATTACGATTAAAACGTTACAATAATTGTAATATCACATATTAAAGATGAGAATCGCAATTTAAATTACAGGTGGTAACAATATTTTCGCAAATGAATACGTACATGGCGCGTGGATCTCTCTTTGATTTTGTCAAACAACACCTGCGTACACAACGGCGGAACATCTGCGCCCACGTCAGTACCTAGGTACACTTCGACATCGCGCCGTAAACAAAAGAGAATATGGGGAAACCTGTACATAGTGACTTAATTTTCTATCATTTTTTTCTTGAATTATCCAAATTAGCGGATTGCCGCTGGAAATCAGCATTAGGATGCGGTATCTAGTCCTAGGATATTTCAGCTAGATAGATTCAATTTCGAAAAGGAGGTCAACCTCCGAAATCCTACTCGGTTGGGCAGCGCTCCGGAAACTACGCCAGATATTTTCGTCCGATATCCCTCTGTGCCTGAATACAAAGCTCTTCGAACAAGTGCGTGTTGCCAGTTATGACCTACGGCTCGAAAACGTGGTCGCTGACTATGGGCCTCATACGAAAGCTCAGAGTCATTCAGCGTGCGACGGAGAGAGCTACGCTCGGAGTTTCTCTACGTTATCAAATCAGAAATGGGCAGATCCGTAGCAGAAGCAAAGTCACCGACATAGCCCTCCGAATCGCAAACCTGAAGTGGCAATGGGCGGGGCACATAATCCGACGTTGGAGCCTGAAGATGCTGGAGTGGCGACACCGCACCGGGCGGCGTAGTGTACGGAGACACCCCACAAGGTGAACCGACGACATAAAGAGGGACTCGGGCCTAGTGGACGTCATTACGTGAGACCTATGTTCAGCAGTGGATGTCTATCGGTGGAAGCGACGACGATCTAGTCCTGAAACCAGTATTTCCATAGTAACGGGCCTAATGATTGGTACCGTATTAAAATACGCCAACAGCATCAGAATTACAGAGTAGGACAGTATAAGGAGTTTAAGGAATTATTGAAATTTGAATGGAATAATAACTGGCTCCTCGATAAAGATAAAAACCCTAATAGAAGACAAGTAAGTTGAGTAGGTTATTAACTGCCTCATTGGTCCAGTGATAAATACATTCGGCCACAGACGTGAGGTCCTGGGTTCGAGTCCCGGGTCGGGCCAATGCTAAAATTGATATTGATTTTTCTTTTAAGGTTTTCTCAAAATTTGCCCGAAGTTGGGAAGATGGCGGTGTGCTCCACCCCTGTGCTTCGGACAGCATGTTAAGCCGTCAGAGCTGCGCCTGATCTCTCTCTCCGGTCGTGTCGGATTCCCGTTACATTGGACTATGAGAGTGCACTTGTGTACTGTATCTGCCAACCCATAGTGGAGCAGCATGGTGGGTCTATGCTCTAATAAACCTCTCTCGTGTAAGTGAGCTAACGTACTAACTTAAGATGAGCAGTGGCAATTAAAACGAATAGACTCCTCACTATAAAAACTATGGGCATTATGGATAACTACTTCCAGGGCCTGCAAGGAGAAAGAAGCAACCATAAGGCACCTGCTGTGCGATGAATTATGAGTCTAGTAGTGTCCTGTCCGCAACCAGACTTCTTTAACGACTCCAAACTAAAACCTACCCTCATACTACTAGCGAATCCGCCGAATCCAAAGGGGTCCCCAACATGAGATAGATAAGTAATCAAGTAGATGGTATTTTGACTTCAAAAATGTTATAATTTGGCAATCTCCTCTTGGATAGCTGGTACTAGCATTAATTTCCAATAATGTGCTATATATTTTCTACCATTAACCAGTAAGGTACGATACCAATACAATCAGCGCAGATATCGTATAACTCGGGCTGTTCCATATACAAGCAACATATTTATAAACAAAATTATCTTCGGAATTTTTTTCTCAATTAAATCTATACTTTTCTCTCTATAAAAAATATATTTATTACACCATCTCGCATTGATGGCATAAAACAGTTGTCAATTAAGTATAACCTACACGGTTACACTATTGATAAAATATAGTAAAAAATGAACAATCGAGACAACGACATGCTGTAGCAATTCTACACTATAAACTGGCTCAGATAGAAATCGCAAACAAAAGATTCCGTGATCTCTATAGACAAATAAAAAATCTTTTCAAATGGCTATATTTTATTCACTTCACTTTCCATTTTTATAGACGTTTGTTGTATGATCTAGTATCATAACGTTTAAAGTTACTATATTAATTGGTGAGGATGAAAAATTAACTCAATCTTTGAGGGAATGTATGGTTACACGGTGTTTGGTTGGTAAAGAATACGACATATTTGCGTTAAACTACGATGACGATTTACTGAAACGCTTTATATCTATCCTGAAAGAAGTGTTGTAGAAGTAAAACTTCTTTAGTAGAGTAAGCTTGTGAACGCATGACGAGAACATTACGAAAATTGCGAACGGAAAGTGGATAGGGACATATAAGTTAGTGATGGTATAAAGAGAAGTAGTTACGTTTCGTATTTATTATTGCTTTGGTACCCGTATGGCATTATACATAGTATTTACCTCGTGTCTAGTATTTTCGTCGTGGTGCGATGTCTGCGCTGGTGTTCCTCAAGGAGGCGTGTTATCACCTTTACTATTTGCTATCTTCAGTAACAGTATAACTCACAAGATATCTTCTCTCTATCACATGTATACAAACGATGTCCAAATTTACAAGCAATCCACTTTAGATAACTTGCCGTCGGCGGTGTCTGCTGTCAATAATGACCTAGATTTAATTTACAATTGGTCTAACTCATTTGGACTAACACTTAATACTGTCAAAACTCAGGCTATCATTATTGGCAGCAGATATCATATTTCACGAGTTGACTGGTGCATAATGCCTCCGGTTACATTAAATGATGTCGTTATACCATACCAGGAAACAGTTAAAAATCTCGGGATTTACATTGACTCGACGTTATCTTGGAGTTGCAAAAAATCATTTACAGCATTAAGCAATCCCTACGAAAGTTATGCTTGCACAATCTCTTCTTCTTTCTATCCTTGATTATGCAGATGTAAGCTGTCCTAATTTGATAGAGGATCAACTAAATAAACTTGAGCGGATTCAAAATCTATCTATTCGGTTCATATTTGGTTTGCGAAAATATGACAACGTATCACATTTTCGTAAAAAGCTCAAGTGGTTACCCATACGTTCTCGCCGGAATCTAAATATAATTTCTGTTCTGTATTGTGTATTATTTAATCCTAGTGCGCCTTTTTACTTAAAAGAAAATTTTGAATTTCATTCCCCTTATTGCAGACCCATCAGACCATCCCAAAATCTAAAATTAAATTTAATTGCTCACACTACGAAATTCTATGGTGTCTCGTTTATCGTTCGTGCAATTCAATTGTGGAACAACTTGCCTCTCTCTATAAGAGAAGCAACATCCTTGCCAGTTTTTAAGAGATAGGTAAAGGCATATTACCTGTCCCTATCGGAATAAGATGACAATTATACTTTATTTTATTTTTTCTCTAGAATATAATTTATTTTACATATAATATAAATTCTTGTACATGTATATGTATATGTATTTATATGTGTATACATTTATGTCTATTATACAAACTGTTATAGCTGTCACCACCATCAACCCCTTTTTATTTTTCTGAAACTCCTACAACCCAAAGATTGCCTGGAAGAAATCGCTATATAGCGATAAGGCCGCCTTATTGTACTATTTGTTTTGTATTTTTTATGTTTTCTCTATGTATTTTTCTTGTGGTGTACAATAAAAGTGTTCTCTCTCTCTCTCTATTTTTGCTTGCCGGTACGAATTTTCTTCTAAAGTGGTACCTAACCACAGCCAAAACCTTCCCCCATTCCTAACTTTAAATTGAATCTAGGACCTCTGTATGAGAAGCGAGTATTAACACCATTGCGCCAGCGAGGCCATCTAATGCTAATTCTACGTTTATAATAATTATAACTCAGTTTCGATAAATTCTTTTCCCAATATTTTATTTTCGATATTGTATTCCTTATCGGACATGTTTTTATCCAAAATTGTTTTGTGTGTAAATAAATAAATGTTCTATAGATACGATCACAGACGTTTAGAAACACTACACAATACAAAAATATAAATTATGTTTAAAATGTCACACACCTCTTTGTGGAGTCGCGTAGAAACATTAGGCCACAAATATAATGACACCAATAACACCTTATAAACATCGCTTGCACAGCTGGCATTACGTCACGTCAACTGTTTGTTGTAGTCTAGATGTAATGATAAATTTTCAATGGTTTTCCTACTGACAATTTTAAGCGCCAGAATGTTCGGGCCCTCTTTTAAAATACCCAATACTATTTCTTTGTAAAGGTGGGTAACCTTTCCATTTACGTCCCACTGCTGGGCACAGGCGTCCTCACTCTTAGGAGAGAGTTATTTTGGAGCATATTGTGTCCTCTTTAACACAAGTGCACTCTCTCTTCCTACGCTCTCATAGTCCGATGTGACAGCAATACGACACGACCGGAGAGAGATCAGACACAAGACCAACAGCTTTATTGGACTTTCATGAGAGCTTTAAAGAGATAGCGCTTAATAATTTTCGGATATAAGTAAGTATGTAACAGCCCGTTAACATCTGACTAGTAGGCACAACTCTCCTCACTCATTGGAGAGGGTTTTTCATAGATAAGCCCGCATGCTTCTCCCCTGCGGGTTGCCACGTTTAGTACATAAGTGCACTCTCATAGTCGGATTAGCCGGTAATCCGGAATCGGACCGACAGCATAACGTGCTCTCCGAGGCGCAGGGGTTTGTGCACACCACAAACTTCCCAACTTTGGACAAATATTGAGAAAATCTTAATAGAAAAATCAATATCAATTTTTGAATTGGCCCGGCCCGCGACTCTAACCCAGGATCTCATGTTTGTAGTCGAACTGCCATAATGTTGCAGAATGTACGGCTTGGGGACCACAGCGACATTCTCTGGTTTCCCTCATCGGAGCGGATCTCTCACTGCCAATTATAGTAGGCGCCATGTCTGACAGTGAGATAGGATGGAATGCAGTTGCCTCTTTCAGCGAAGCCGTCATTTCTTTGAAGGAGGCAATGGAGCAGGAACGGGAAGCTGCAGCAGATGCTGCTCCCCTTCGGAGAAGAAGGCTGGGCGGCAGGAGGCGCCTTTACGAGCGCCTCATGTCATTCAACATCCTCAGTCAGTTTCATCCGAGAGTGTCAGAGTGAATGCGCAACGGAGCCTCTGACACTCCCAATTCTGGGTGACGAGGATGTCGCTGGGTTTTAGTGGCTATTCTGGCCTTACGGCGAGTCCCACACTCCCTGTCTCGTTGCAGAGGTGCGCAAATGCATTTCCCAGCGGGAAAAAAGTAACTTTGCTTATATATAACAATATATACAAACCCATATGTTTCAATCTTATTACCGATATAATGTATTCGTACATTAATTTATAACCAGGTTTAACTAAAAAATGTTTTAACCATAAACAAAAGAAGCTTTTCTTTACACAACAACAAAAAAATGTCAACAAAATAAAAACATTAGTAAGCACAACAGCTCACGCAATTATAAGGTCTACGAATTTATGAAACTTAAAAAGTTTAAACTTCCTGAAAGTTACCACTAATGTAAATTATATTAAGAAAAGGCGTAAAGTGCATGTTAACGTAGGATTTAACCCAAAATTGCATTCAAAAATACCCTCATTCATTCGATACATTTTGATTAGGTTTTTTATGATATCCGCGAAGGCTAAATAGTTTGTTTGTCTAACTGCCGATAAAAACCGTGGTAAAAAACCTATTGAATGCAAACCTTTTTGCACTTTTAACAACTAGTTTTACTGAAAAATTTTAGTTCTCAAATTTTTTCATAAATGGCAGACGTAATGTTAAAGGAAGTGTGACAATTGACTCAGCATTGAATACAATTGTTTAGCGATTTATAAGTAATATTTTAATTTATAAAAATATTAAAATTTAGTGTCCCGTCGATGAATATGTTGGCTGGTTAATTAACCTGCTAGTTGAGTTTAATTTTTTTTATTATATTTGAAATAATTGAGAGAAGAGGCCTGATATTCAAAAATATGATGTTAAACTCCTTAGCTACAAACGATTTAAATTTAAATTTAAATGTTTACGCATTTTTAGTTTACTTTTTGATAGAGCTGTCGTATTTATTTTAGTGTTACTTGTTTACCTTCTCCAGATTTTACCCCCACATCCCCCTTGACAGCAAAAATAAGCAAAGCTCTTGCCCCCACCCCCCATGCTTATAATTATAATTTTAAAAATAAGAAAATAAATACTGGATAGAGATTAGATTTTACTGTCACAGTATTAAACATAGAGTAAGGTACAAAAATATTATAATCTTAGGATCGTAACAAACTCATTTCTAATTTTTGTAAAAAGTAAATAAATATCGATGTCGTCCAAAATAAACAAAACAGAGAAACCCCCCCCCCCCCCATCCCCATATAGGGCTTACGTCATACTTGAACGGCCCCATATCTATAGAAGGACCTTACACTCATCTATCGATATTTGTAAATTATAATGCATTAATACCAGGTACCACAAATTTTAAATAATTAGTAAGGTACCTATCATAACCAGCTATTAACTAAAATAATGTATTTATAATTTGTATTCTGAAGCCAACAATTATAAATTATAATAGCCGTAGTGCTAAATACCAATATTTAATTTACTAAATAAATTTGTTTACAGAAAATATTTTTTCTTTTATAAATGTTTATTTTTATTAGAAAAACAAATACTTTTTTAACTAAATACGGATTGTAACCTAAAATCAAAGATCATTTTTAACTATAAAACTGTATATTTGAAAATGAAATTTTATTCTTACAGGTACTAGCTGCGAATCCAACATGTTATTTCAAATGTTGTCTTTGAAATAGAGAGACATCATATGTATCTCAAGTAAGTATTAATAATAAGATACAGGAAAAGAATTAAAAAATAATAATTATATTGGTCCAATTATTTTTTGCTTAGAAATCCATATACGCACTCCAGCTGAAACCTATTAGTGAAACAAACTATTGTAGTTGTAAATATTATTGCAAGATTTTCTTTTTTTTTTTGTTTATTTAAAATTCATTATTTTAATTTAATTATGTAATTTCATTTGGAATGTGTTCCTGTGTAAATTTTCTTTACTTTTTTTTTTGGAAATTGAAATGCAGTTATTTTTATGAGGCCCAACCATTATTTATTGATTATTTACTTATTTAAACTGGGCATCAAATGTCCGGTGGGGACATTTCATCCTAGGAACCAAACATCACCTGTCACAACTATTCAAATGGGCAGGAGACGCGTGAAGGCACGCCTTATGACCCCCAGTCCTCCTTTAGACAGAGGTGGCGTCGACTGCGTCTTTCCTTTTCCCTCTCTGATGCCTCCTTCTGTGCGATGACACTCTCACGAAGAGACTCTCGCTAGTGAGTGGTTGGCGGGAGGTCTCGCTAGCTAAGCATAGAGCTAGAGCTCAATTATGAGTCCACTGCTGAAACTTTTCAACCATAGAAGGGAAAATTTAGACCTTAGATCACACTGCACCAATGAATTGTCGATATTCGCGAAATTCGTAACGATCAATTTTAACGAATCCCGTTTCCCATAACTTTGGAATAATAGTGGCATATTTCAACAAAGTAAATTTGCAGGAAGATTGAAACTGTTTCAATAAAGACATAACATTTCCTGGTTCCTCAGCGTAATATTTATCATTTTGAATAAGAGTTTTTGACATAAGAAGATATAGACTCTTCTGAATTCTGCTGTCGAAGAAGCGATATTACAGTGTATTTGCACCTATACTTGTTTTACAAATAAAAGATTTTTCTCACATTAAAATTGTTGATAAATCAAAATATTATATTTTTCACCAAACTAAAGAATATTCTCTTCACGTCCCCTCATACTTAGACAAATCTTTATATATGAACTTGGCAAATTAATTCTAAAATTAATACGTGATGTGTGATACACGTATTAAATACGCCAGATATTTTCGTTCGATATCCGTCAGTGTCTGAAGACCAAAGTCTTCGAACAATGCGTGTTGCCAGTGATGACCTACGTTTCTGAGACGTGGTCGATGACTATGAGCCTCATGCGGAACCCCATAGTCACTCAGCGTGCGATGGAGAGGGTTATGCTCGGAGTTTCTCTATGTGATCGAATCAGAAATGAAGATGTCCGTAGTAGAACCAGAGTCACCGACATAGTCCTACGAATCCCGAACCAGAAGTGGCAATGGGCGGGGTACATAGTCCTAAGGACCGATGGACGTTGGGGGTCGAAGGTGCTGGAGTGGCGACCCCGCACCGGATGGCGCAGTGTAGGGAGACCCCCCACAAGGTGGACCGACGACATGAAAAGGGTCGCCGGTAGCCGCTGGAACCAGGCGGCGCAAGATCGGGCCCAGTGGACGTCATTACGTGACGACCTATGTCCAGCAGAGGAAGTCCATCGGTTGAAGCGACGACGACGACGACGATGTGATTCATTGGGCAAACAACTTCTTAAACAACACTCATACGCTTTAAGAAATGTACTTGTGTATGCTGGTATGTATGCGTACTTATTAAATAGATAATCAAATACTAAGTTTCTCAAAACAGTTACATTAGTATTATGTTTAATTAAAGATACTAAAGAACATAGTATTATATATAAATAATATGTAATGTTTATTTTTAGCTTAATTTGTATAACAGATCTCATTTAATGGTCGTTCAATCTTTTCCTATTTCTTAGGTCGTATATGGTCGTCTTTTGTAGAATATCAAATTCAAATGAGTAACGTTTGAATATGAATCTAATTAAAAACATTAAAAGCGTTTAAGAAACATTAATATATATCTTTTGTCATTATTTTATAAAACCTCAAAACGAGTAGTGAACTGCATAGTTGTTCAAGGTTTAGACCTATCAAAATGTTCGAAAGCCTAAATCAAGTGCAACAATGTAACGGAGTGGCAACATATAAGTTAGCTTAGTAAGGTAAGTAGCAGCCCATTAAGGTCCCACTGCTGGGCCTCCTCACTCATATGAGATAGGGTTTTAGTTAGTTTAGTAGTTTTCTATTATTTTATTCACTATGTTTATTTACAAGTTCTCAGAGATCTTAAAAATGCTAACCGAATTTCTTTGGACTGGCCCCATAATATAGACCTTTTAAAAGCGATGTACTTATGCACCGTTAGCAGAGGTCTTTGGTTCAATTCCCGTTAAACCAAATTTAGGAAAGTCTGGAATTGTGGGGGGCTTAGGCTTTGAGTAGCTACCGCCCTACCCGCAAATATGAGCGAAGCAAAAAAATTGCATTCAGCACGATGCTGAGTAGAAACTATAAATAAATTACCCCTGTAATAAATACGAGTACATAAATAATACAGTCTAAGATTACTTCCATCTGAGACTGTATCATCAGGGTCCTTAGTCAACGTAACTTTCGAAGATCGCTAACGCTTAAAAAATGTATTGGACTGACATTTCATATCGAAAAATAAAACGTCATTCCCATTGTCTATGGTCCCAGGCGAGATTAAAGTCAACCACTGAACTAAAATAAAGAATTGCGATTTTGCAATTTTCTTTAGCAGTTCGGCATAGGAGTTGATTCTTATTTTCTCTGATGAACACATTAATTACTTAGGTAGGATACTATTTTTTTATAATTGTTGTCAACCCTCTTATGCCATTACAGTAAACATATATTGTATATCATGTTTTCTTTCCGTTTATCAATATATCACTTAGTAATATCAACTTTACGACTGTTTATACCTTGTAAAAGTTCCTTTGGTCTATAAAAATTGAATACACAAAATAAACCAAGTTTTAAAAATGATTTCGTCATCCAAAATTAATATTTTACTTAATTAGGTGATTATTAGGGTACACTTGACTTTATGGGGGACTAATTGGGTTATGGGGGAGATAGTAATATTTATTGCATGCGTTTATCTCTAATTAATATATTTACCTAAAGTTGGTTTTTCGGTCAACAGAATTAGAAATTAATTTAAGATATTTACCACGTTATCTTTGTTTATTATACTGAAGAAAGTAAAAAACACATTATAATTATATTATATTTGTGTCATTTTCGAGTGTTTGTTTTTATTAAAAACGCTATCTGAGCTACCGTTTATTAATAAATATGTAAATGATAAGTACAAATTAATTATTTTTTAAATTAACGCGCATTCCTCAGAAATGTTTTCGTTGTGATACGTCTATGATACGATTTAATACATTAGTGCGTCATTGTTAATGCATTTCTTAATGCATAACAATGATCACTTTCAATTATAGTTAAATATAAATGGTATCTGTTACACAAATTACTAATTAAAAACGTTGAAAACTATCTTGATCAAGTAATCTAAGCTGGCAACGTATGAATTTGTACACAATTTTGTCCTCCCCCATCAATATAATCTGGTGATCTTATCAAAAGAAAAATTCAGTCAATTCCGATGCCATCTCACACGAATTTCTCAACGTATCACAAAGAGAGAATCCTTTATACCCTTTACATAGATTTTAATAGACGACATAGAACATTTTTAATCAAAACGCTGTATTAACATCAAGTGTGTCGTCGTCGTCGCCGTCGTCGCTTCAGCCGATGGACGTCCACTGCGACATAAGTCGTCACGTAATGACGTCCACAAGGCCCGATCGGGACCGGAAACTAGGAGAACTTGAGCCCTCGCACAAGTCCTTCTGGTCCCTTTCTAAAAATTTAAAAAATGATAGGCGCGAGCCGATGCCGCCCCTTGTCCGTCCGAATCAAAGTCCAGCATTCGACGATGCTGATAAGGCCGAGTGCTTGGCCGACAGCATAGAGCAACAATGTTCCCCCAGTACCACAAGCGTGTCCCCCGCGCAGGTCACGCTTGTTGAAAACAGGCTCGCTCAATTAGAGCTCGCGTCCCCCACGAGTGAGCCACTCGAACCAACTACGACAGATGAAGTGCATGGAATTATCAAGGGACTCCACGCCAAAAAAGCCCCGGGGCCTGACGGGATCACCAATAAGGTGCTCAAACGTCTCCCCAACAGATTTTTGTGCCTCCTGGTACTCATTTTTAATGCTCTTCTAGCAGCCTGTACATTCCCTGACGAATGGAAAGAAGCCATCGTCATAGGGATACATAAGCCAGGAAAACCCAGTAACCTGGCTACTAGTTATAGACCCATTAGTTTACTCAACACTCTGGGTAAAGTGTATGAGATAATAATCCTTAAAAGACTCAAGGCTACGGTAGAGGCCATGAGACTCATCCCCGACGAGCAGTTCGGGTTCAGACCCCAACACTCGTGCGTACAACAGGTGCACCGCCTCACGGAGCACATCCTCGATAATATCTACCACACCGGTAGAGGTCCTACCGGTGCAATCTTTCTCGATGTGGCGAAAGCCTTCGATAAAGTGTGGCATGCCGGCTTGATTTACAAGCTGGACCACCTCCAAGTGCCAGATAGATTCGTATTTTTATTACGAGACTATCTATCAAACCGTTCCTTCAGGTACCGCGTCGAGGGCACCCTGTCCTCATCGCGCCCTCTCAGAGCAGGAGTCCCCCAGGGCTCGGTGCTCTCTCCAATCCTATACACGCTGTACACATGTGACTTTCCAAGCACAGAGCGTGTACACTTTGCTCAATTCGCGGATGACACCGCTCTATTCACCACCTCACGTGACACCAATCTGATCACCTCGAGACTTCAGAAAGCGGCCAATCGCATCGCCGAATGGTTTCGCAAATGGAGAATCGAGGTGAACCCTGAGAAAAGTGTAGCAGTGCTTTTCACAGGAGTGAAGAGGATTTGGGATCGCAAACTGCCTAACATTAAGCTTTACGACATGGACATCCCATGGAGTAAAGAAGCCAAATATCTTGGAGTTACCCTAGATAAAGCCATGAACTTTAGTAAGCACATTCGCAATGTTCGTGGCAGAGCCGCGTTTGTGCTTGGTAGATTATCCCCTCTCATCTGCAAGAAAAGTAAAATGTCACTTCGCCACAAGGTGACACTCTACAAAACTTGCATCCGCCCCATCATATCGTACGCCAGCATCGTCTTCGCACACGTGCCAGCCTATAGACTGGCCCGTCTGCAGACGCTGCAAAATAAATTCATGAGGATGGCCACGGGATGCCCCTGGTACGTCCGTAATGTCGATCTACATAGGGACTTAGAACTCCCCACGATAAAGAGTCATTTTAAAGAGCTCTCCGAAAATTATTTCGAGAGAGCCATAAATCATAGGAACCCACTAGTGGTTAACGCGTCCTCTTATAGGATCCGTCTTAACGTTCCGCCTAGGAAGAGACGGCCTAAATATGTCCTTAACGACCCCGACGATACGATAACTATCGACAATCTACCTTACCAGGTAGGGNGTCCACAAGGCCCGATCTTGCGCCGCCTGGCTCCAGCGGCTACCGGCGACCCTCTTTATGTCGTCGGTCCATCTTGTGGGGGGTCTCCCTACACTGCGCCATCCGGTGCGGGGTCGCCACTCCAGCACCTTCGACCCCCAACGTCCATCGGTCCTTAGGACTATGTGCTCCGCCCATTGCCACTTCAGGTTCGGGATTCGCAGGACTATGTCGGTGACTCTGGTTCTACTACGGATCTCTTCATTTCTGATTCGATCACGTAGAGAAACTCCGATCATAGCCCTCTCCATTGCACGCTGCGTGACTCTGAGCTTCCGCATGAGGCCCATAGTCAGCGACCACGTCTCAGAACCGTAGGTCATCTCAGGCAACACGCACTGTTCGAAGACTTTGGTCTTCAGGCACTGAGGGATATCGGACGAAATATCTGGCGTAGCTTCCCGAACGCTGCCCAACCGAACTGGATTAGGCGGTTGACGTCCTTCTGGAAATTGGACCTACCTAGCTGGACTATATGTCCCAGGTATGTGTACTCGTCAAAAATTTTGAGAGCTGAGTTCTGAACGATGACTGGGTGAGGCGGTACATAGATATGAGACATAATTTTCGTCTTATCCATATTCATCAAGTGTCTAAATTTCCTTATTTAAACTTTTAAATGTAATTTTATTTGACTTTACAGATGCTGAAATAAAGTATATTACAGTTGCAATAATTTTAAAGCTGTCTTCATGAAATTACCCTAATCGAACTAATTAATTACCGGACTTGCCACTAGCTAAGTATATTCGATCCAGTATGTAATAGTCGAACCACCGGATGTTTAGGACCAAATTTATTGAGGTGCTGAGTAATAAAACAAAACTGTAACAGACTCCGATAACAAAACGTTCAACCTTTGTCCCCCTGACTTTCGTTGACACAAATTGATTTTTTTTATAGGCGACAAGGCAATCAATTCATTCAGTTATCTGCGAATAACGTCAACACTGTGTGTAAATAGGCAGATGAACTCAATTTTTAATCGCCTCTCAAATTCCACTATGTGTATCCGTAATGCAGCGTTTTAAAAATAATGATGTCTTTGTAAGGCGTGAAGGGCTTAAATGTAACAAATAACGTCTTTCTTGTGAAACTTTATCCATGGCTATTTAACAAAAATATATTATCAACTCTCAAAATTACGTCATTGTTATCGTCTATTAGAATACTGATACATACCGAGATGACATCCATGACACGTAGAGGAAAAGATGTAGAATTTAAATCATAAAGCTGCAAATTTTACCAAGACTTCATCCAAGAATAGTTTAAGCTGTAACCTCTACAAATTTAGATAAATATATAGAATATACTTTATTGTACACCACAAACATTATACAAGTAATACAGAAAACAAAACTTAGGGAAGCAGTACAAAGATGCAACCTTATCGCTTATTAGCGATTTCTACCAGACAACCTTAGGGTTAAGGAGATTATTTAAAGTAAAAAGGGTTTTAAATAAATAAAAAAAATATAGGTATGATTAAGAATATTAACACGATTACCCAAAATACGCATTGTAAGTTGATCTGTTTTTAAATAACTTGATTGAGAGGACTTTGTTCAGACGACAATCATCTTAATCAGACAAATTTAGTCTTTATGCCTAGTATAGTGCAAGCTCGATATAATGAATATAAAGGAACTGACGATTAGAAATTATTCATAATACCTACCACGTAATTTGTTACAATGAGGTTTTATTATATAACGATTAAATTAGACCAGGAGTCGCTTTATTAACTTAAGAAATCTTGTTATTTAGCATTAAAACCCATGACTAACTTACGAAGAATCTAAGATGTCTGAACCTTTCTTAGACCTTAATTACTGTTGAATTGTGGAATAAAATAATGAAATTCGTCGTCGTCGTCGTCTCAACCGACGGACGTCTACTGCTGGACAAAGGTCTCGCTTAATGAATTCCAATGGGCCCGATCTTGCGCCGCTTGTATCCAGCGGCTGCCAGCGACCCGCCTGATGTCATCGGTCCACCTGGGGTCTGCCGACGCTGAGTTTGCCGGTGCGAGGCCGCCACTCTAGCACCTTCGGGCCCCAACGTCCATCGGTTCTGCGAACTATGTGCCCTGCCCTTTGCCACTTCAGCTTTGCAATTCGGTAGACTACGTCGGTGACTTTAGTTATCCTATGGATCTCCTCATTTCTGATTTAATCACTTAGGGAAACCCCGAGCATAGCCCTCTCTATTGCCCGTTGAATGACTCTGAGTCTTCTGACGAGCCCCATAGTCAGCGGCCAAATCTCGGAACCATATGTAATCGCTGGCATCACGCACTGTTCGAAGACCTTAGCCTTCAAACACTGAGGAATTATTGATGAAAAGATGTCCCGTAGTTTTCCGAACGCTGCCTATCTGAGTTGGATTCGGCGGTTGATCTCTTTTCGAAGTTGGACCTACCTTATTGGATCGTGTTTCCCAGGTAGATGTACTCGTCTAATAATAATGAAATTAAGCGGGTATAATTACGAAAAAGTAAGTATGAAAAAATAGGAGGCAATAACTTTCTATCTACATTATGCAATGATTGAAAAAGTTGTGGTAATTGTATTCGTAACGTGATAGTTGTATTCTCAATAGCGTCAAGAGCAGTAGGGGATTTTGAAAAATTTGTTAAATCAAGAAATAAGTCATAATGCTATTGGATATATTAAGGTTACATTTTTAAAATATCATTAATCCTACCCCGGAGTGATAGATTACAGTGATAACAATTAAACTGTTAAAGATACAAAGTAATGGTAGATGTTAGGAAATAACTAAGCTAACAAAATAAGCCCATCATAACAAAATCGTAACAAACAAAAGCCGTATCACGTCATAATATGAAATGGGTGCTATTGATAGGTTTTTCCATAATTATTTGCTGTGCTTATTACAGTTAATTAACATTTACATCCTGTTTCACAACGTTATAAAGATTATAGGTGATTTCTGTTGTACATATAAATTATGAGGGAAACATTGAATAAATACAGGAGGTATGCGTTTTTGTTACAAATCAAAATAATTTTGTGACGGATCATACTTTTCCATATAACTTTAGAGAACTTACTTTTTTTTACTCAATACTATACTACGTACCCTTAGTTTGTTCACATCAGTTGAAATTTTTAAGTATTACAAGAAAATGGTTCCACATTTCAGAGATCACGAAGTGACGGTTGTATCTCTTTAATTTATAAAGTTATATGAAATAAATTTATCTTGAAAACATTTTCGTATTTAAGTACGAGAGCTTCGATATCAAAAAAAATTTCCATCGACCGGGTAATAAAACTAACATCAAGAGTACGCGCCGTTAAGTAAGTACAGTCTTGTTATTGTATTCTGATTCTTATTTTAAGGGCCATAAGTTCGATACCTTAACGTTTATTCAACGTAGGGAGTCGGACGGGACTAGTACATCAAAGTGCTATCGGCTTCCGGCGCGGGTTATCGGACGACCTCCCGAAACCCGGCAATTAACCACCCTCCCGTCGCCACTTCCGTTCCTCACCTTCAGACGATTGGGAGCAAACACGACGGTTATACAAACTCCTTATCTGAACGCCCAACTGTATGTATACCGTCTCACAAGTCAAAAAATAAGTAGGTATGTCAATTTATGCCTTATTGTAGTATTTTGCATGCCAAACTTAGAGACTTTAGCACCACCTCTAGGTGGTGCTTATCGACGAAGACTGCTCGTTGGAGATAATTGTAGACGCGAGGCTTTCCAGTGAGAGGTATTGAATGGTAAAGGCCTTCTTCTGCGAGAGTGTTATCTCGAGTAAGGAGTAACCGCGAATGAGAAAGTGAGAATGCAGTAGATGCTCCCTCACTACCCCAAGGACACAGGATAGGAGGTTATTCACTATATTTAATTTCGGCACATATTTGCTCCCACCTTTGTGAACCCTCAGTCAGAGAAGAGAAGTTCCGCTGAATTTAATTGTGTATTACGAGTCCTCCTCCCTTTCCAAGTCCCATACTCCTGACCTATTTTGGGTTGAGGTATGTGCCCAAAAGCATTGCCTTGCGAAACAAAGGGTTTCCATTTTTCTGTATTAATTCTAAGATATAATTTTAACAGCATAGTTGTGTACATAGAATTCAGAATCTATATTTTACCAAGTCAAAAATCGGTGAAAACGACGCTGTGACATCACGAGATGTCGACATGTCTTTGAACGTTTTGTTCGATTTTCAAATTCTTCTCCTATAAAATAAGCTTTAAGCAATGTGTCACTACTCTGCTCAAACAGTAAAATGCAGTAAACTTGTTATCAAATAACGTAGTTACGTTAACGGTAGTTTCTTTGAATACATACATAGTTACAATATGAATGAACTGATCGAAGTCGCATGCGCCGATTTGAAATAGGGACAACGATAAGACTTATACAGCACTTCTACATTCCGAATAAAGTTTACATATAAACAAAGATATTTTATTGAATTAAAATGCATTGTACACTAATTGCAAGAGCTCCTATACTAGATGGAGATCTGGGTTACTGGGTGCCTCACTCTTCCACCTAGACAATGGTTTTAAGCAATAAAATCTGGAAGATATACAGAAAATGATGCAGTAACTGCAGAGACCAATTTACCAGAGGCTTACTTTTGATATCTTTATCGTAAATTGAGCTTTCCATTTTGACGCTTCGTACTCTTGAAAACAAAATCAGCACCTAATCGTTTCAATGTAACTCAGCCGATGGGTGACCTAAATATCAATGTAAATGAACCTTGTCATCACTGACTAAAAGTACATTTCAAAAATTACTCTCAAAAAGGCTTCATTGTAACGTCGAGTCCAGTTCGACATAGGAGTGCCTGGATGGTATGAGCGTTGGAATGTATTTGAGGAGTATAAACTAGTTAAAATGACTATATTTGAGTAGCCTGCATATATTGAAGCATCTTAAACGTTAGCCCCATTGGATAGTTTGATAAATAGTTCGAAAACTTTTAAGTTGTAGATATAATTGTAAACATAGGGTACTGAAAAACCTGATAACAAAACCAAACTAACTCTAGGAAATGTTTCTCGGTATCTAATCCAAAATTAGGGCAATGTTTTGGGAAAGCCATTATCGCTGCGCCCGCGTCGTCGGTATCACCGACTCAGTTGCTGGCGTCATGTGCAAGCTTACGATACAATTTCGAAACGGGAGACTCTAAAGAGGTCACCGGATAAGATTACGGTTTACTGTGTAAACAAACCGTTTACATTGATAACTCGTTAGCATTTCTGCGATGGCGCCTATGACGTCCTATCGATGGATATTCAGTTACTTTGCTATAGATAAGCCTCCTTTGAACACGTTCTGTGGCGTGATAAATCGGACGCTTGTTCGAAAACGCAAAGTCACTTCTCAAAAACGGAGTTCGATACCCCGCATTAAAGTACTAGTGGGAATCTAGCTTCTGATTTGCGTTTGCAGCCTTATAGATTAGATAAAAGAATTACGCACATATGTGAGAGTTATTGCGCAGCGGCAGGTCACTATTTATAACTTTATAGGATAGCGCTCTCATTAAATACGAATTAAGCCGTACAAGGAAGTTGAGATCTTAGGCATAAGCAATGTGACATTGTGCCTTGCCTCTGTTATTGTATAAAAATTGTAACATTATCGAAGTGGAAATAATTATGAATTACTTAAAGTAAGAAGTCAATGAATGACTAGATTCTTTTTTCTCGGAAATTTTCATATTCATGGCGCTTCTGATGACGAGTTCTTGTCAATGGACCCCATAAGCTTTGTGATATCCGGATGTAATCTTCGTACATGTGTCATGATTTCATAGTATCTGTGACTCAATTCAATAGTAATATATCAATTTACGAGATGACTAATTGCGATAAATTCATGACTTTGCGGTACCAACAAAATAACGGCTCTAATTCTTAAAAAACATTGTGAAATTCTTCTATAACTAACAAATAATCATTATGCGTCATCTCATATTTACCCTTTATGATTTGCAAATTAGGGAAGCAAGTCTAACTTTCCTCAGTTCTTGTTACTTTTATTGTCATTAATTTGTGATTTTCATGCCATAATCTGATAGTTTAACGATTGCTTCCTTCAAATGTTGCAGACTTCACTTAAATCTTTACTCTTTATTCATCAACTTTGCTCCGACTGCGTTAATTATTTCATTTGAAGAGCTAATTTTAATTATTTCGTAATTATTTCCCGTGCGCCGAAGAGCACCGGAGTCTCTCTTAGGTCAGATTTAGCACATATGCTTGTGTGCCTGCCAACTCGCAATGGAGCAGCGTGGTGGGTCCATGATCAAAAAACTCTCTCTCCTATAAGTGAGGAGGCCTGTGCCTAGCAGTGGGACGTTCATTATTTTGTACTATACATATGCAAATATAGGAAACTAAGTTTTGTTTTACAGTTCGATAACCGATTTTATAAAATTAATAATTACTTGAGGTAGGTACTTCGAAATTCGTGAACAGAAACATTAATTTTAGCCAGAAATTTACTAAAAGTGAGGCGACTGATTGACATGGAGATATGAAAGGGTCGAAAAGACTATCGCATGGAAACAATTAACTTCAATTGCCCATTGAGAAGAAATTTATAAAAATGATATAATATCAGTGGTCGCTTTCAACATGTAGTAACTTCTTATCATTTACAACCAACACGCAATAAGTGAATGGGACGCGAGTTCACACAACTCTTTCTTAATCGCTGCAATGAACGCCAATGCGACGCTGAAAATTGTTATGACAGATAGCCATTTATCTCCGATGACAATCTTAAATTAAATATGTACTCTAAAACTTTTCAATGTATAATATTATCTTTGGTACCTACAGCGATTACAAATCATAATGGACAAATTAACAGATCAAATGAAAAGTAGACATCAATTCACTTTGAAGGTAGTTCACAATTAAAACTACTAGTATTAAATTACACAATGGTAAAGGTGGTTGGCTTCCAACCTGGGAAACTGTACTTATAACTTATGATGAACAAGATCACGACAAGAAATAAAATTGTTAAAAAAGTAATATTAATGAGAGGGGTAAGATTTGGACTAATAAGTACCGACCTTCAAAGGGACTAACCAACATGCATATTTCAGTATATATAATTTTAGTAAACCATACGTAAATACGTAATTATGAGATGCTATTGATGCTTTCAAATTGTAAATGCGTTACTGTTATTAATTTAAATTGAGGTATGATATTGACGTATAATTTCTTGTTTTTAATAGAGAGTAACAATGTTTGTTTTAAGTTTTATTAAGCCATTCATAATAATTCCCTAGAGACCATTTTAACAATAGCAACACGTTTAGTTCAATTGTATTATTGGTGTTTCGTTTGGTCTGACGCCATCGCCGTTTATCGGGCGCCTGCAATCCGCGCTGACCCCGTGATATCCTCGATCCACATTACCCCCCGTCCCTCGCCGGTTACAAGTAAACTGCTTACCACCAACCGAAATTCAACCTTCTCTGGGATGTCTTAAAGAATATAATTGGATGTTGGGGTAGTGGTAGCAGACACATGAATGAAGCGGCTTGTGAATGAGCGGACTATGTCCCACTGACGATAAGCGCTATCGTCGGGGCCAGCTGACAGTCCATATTGACAAACCCTGTTCTACTTTCGCTTTTCCTGTGGCCTGTGCCGACTTAGCATTATCATCCGCTTGACTCCTTAGTTATCCTCATCAAACGTTTTACGTAAGAGCATATTTTGATCGACCTGACCTGTATGGGTTAGAGTGAATCATTAATCTTATTGAAAAAAAAAACCACTGAAGTACCGCAATGTAATGCGTAGAAATATCTCTGTTTTCTACGTTTCTGTTTTGTTTATTTAATATTTTATACGTCATATCATTCGTTTTATATTTTAACAGAGAATTAATCATTATAGAAGCAAACGCATTTTATGTTACAAAAGATAACTGAATATTATTGTACATTACTTTAGGTCTGAAGATATACCATAAAAGTAAAAAAAAAACAATATCAAGAGAGACAAACAGAACAATACATTCTTCCGAACATATCCATTAAGAAACAAAGAAATACATCTTCACCAGATTTTAGGGATAGGCAAACCCTTAATTTTGATGAGATTGGTAATTACTCCAGACACACCTACACACCCACTTTAGTCAAGCCAATAAAGGAAACGTTCCTAAAAAACTCGCTCGATTAAAATTTAAATTTAAAAATTTTCTGCAATTTAAAATTTTCTTTATAAAATCTTATATGCCTAGTTGTTTAATATTCATCAGACTATTTTCGGTTAAAAACATCATCGGGGAAAAAGGTCAAACTTAAGCTACAATGTCTAAGAAAAAGATGTCGATTAGTTTTACCTAACCGCGATTACCGAACCATGTTTAAGTTCTAAACTTTGACTCCGATGAATGAAGTCTGTACCCTGCAGAGGGAAGTAATAAAACTGAAACTTAGCTGAGTCTATAATGTATAATAATAAGTATCAAATACAAGAATTGTTTCTATTTATGCCCTTTAAAGAAAGCAAGATATGCTTTATTCAAAGGCTCAAAAAGCTCTTTTAAATCGTCAGTCGCCTGTCCTTTCGTAACAAATTTACCATCGGTTCAGAAAGTTGATACCACTAAGAGGAAGATGGCAAAAAACTCAGTAGTTACTCTTTTAGATGTAGTTTTTGTAGCTAACAATGTACAATATTTACCTTCCATGTGCATCTGAATCAAACATCTGTATCGCTTAAACGATCTTCAACATTAAAATATGCTTTTTCTAAAAGGATTTTATTGACATAATTCAACATTATATACAGGCAATTCAAAAAAATGCGTAAAATCAACTTGATAATTGATTTCTCAAATTTCCCTTAAATAGTGCGTTATAAGGTTGTTTTTTTTCCTTGTAACAAAATGTAATTATAAACCTTCCAGCCAACGTACCCCAAACGGGTTTCATTAGTAACTCACTTGAAAGAATATTTTCAAAACTGGACTTAAAATTAAGCAAGGTGTCTTGTTGCTTAACCATTTACCCCTTTTCCCACGCAATTGGAAACTACGCGGGGAACTGGTAGATCAGGGAATCAAACATAACCTGTTGTAAATCATATTGAACTTACTTGTGCACATAGGTGCTAAGCATCTTCAAGTTCCCAAACCCTAATTCTAATGAGTGAGCAAGCTTGTGCCCAGAGGCCTTCTACTCAATCCTTTCTTAATAAGGCTGCAGCTTAGCCTTTACTTAGTGTAAATTAAAGTCCCTTCGTCTTTATATGCGCATAGATCTTTAAAACTATTCAACGGATTTTATTGTAACCTTCACCAATTGATAGAATGATTCAAGAGTAAGGTTTATTTATATAATAAATACATATTATAGCACAGAAAAGTCGAAAAATTCAAATATTTGTAACGTGATGTCTTGACAAATATATTAGAAACAAGCTGCGCTTAAATCGCATTCGCTGGCTATACCTTACGATATAGATCAAATTAATGTCCTACGGAATTGTATATCTTTAATAGATCGATAAAAAAGTCTATGGTGATATAAATTTGTCTCTAAACTATAACACACAGTAACCACTTTCATCTTATACGTATTACAAAAAACTATTAGTTACCAAGGTATTTTGTACATTACAGTACAGCATCATTCTACAATTAAATACATTACATATGTTTTATATTTCATTTGGATCAAAACTGTTAAGGGTTAACAGCATTTCATTAATATGTACATCTTAGACGATATATGAGATTTATAAATTAGAGGCGCACCGTCTGGTATTCTTCAAATGAAAAAAGTCGCATATCTGGAGCATGTGCTTAGGGACGAAAGACACAAGCCCCTACAACTCATCTCGATGGGAAAAGTTGCTACCAAAAGAAGTGTTGGCCGCAGAAAGAAATCCTGGCTAAGAAACATCCGCAAGTGGACAGGCATAAGGATCGCCGCTAAACTTTTAGATGAAAGCTGAAAGATAGAGAGGGCGACGAAGCTGATTGCCAACCTTCGGTTGTCGGAGAGGTACGATAAGAAGTAGTATTTTAAGACCCACATTTTAGTATACACAGGAGCTGTTACGCGAATCGGTTAGTAATATACAAGGCACAAGCCCATACCCTAAGAGCATTGTACGAATTATTGTCATGTGAAACCAATTAAAATTTCTAGTTTGAATTTCTTCACAGCACGCCTTTGTAAGACATATCACCGATGTAAGTTGTACCAACTTAATTGACTAATTGATTTGTTAATTAGTATCTCGGATGACATCGTAAACAGACAAGTTTTAACATCGAACAGAAGTCTTCACCGCCGAAATAGAATGAGAAATCCCATATTTATAAAACAGCGCTTCAATTATCGCAATACGGCGTAAACATGAGACACTTGAAGTTTATAGAGCAAATTTTTGAGTACAGGTTGTTAATAATGGATTTTAAATTAAACTTTACATTTATTAGTGAAGTTTTTTGTCGATTTCTCTGCCCGAATCTTATTACTCTGTTGCGATATTGCCCGACAACGAAATCGAGGCACTTGTTCCTTCAAAATATTTTAAATACACGCACACTTTGATTTTAGCAGGATTATCATACTCAATGAAAGTTTTGTAGATATCTAATTTTTCAAGTCAATATTTTTCCTGAATTCGGTTATAAAATCCGTCGCAACGTAGTAAAATTTGCTTTTAGAGAACTATGTAGAAGATTTTGCTGCCACAACTGTCCATGGTATATACTCGTATATCAACTTTTTTTTCCTTTTCCTAAGACATCGCACATATTAGTATTACCAATTACTTGATTTGTGAATTTTTTCTAACATTATTCTTCAGGTGTGTATTCTAGTCACAGAGTACTGAGTGTAAGATTTCTAAAATTTGGCATACATTTTCCTTTCGCAACGTAAACTCTCACTAAAAACGGATTTCCCCATATTTCCACTGCATCGGGAAATACGCCGGTAACATCGCGGGGAACAATTAGTAAATAAATAATTACGGTAAGACTGTTATCAGATTCTTTGTCTCAAGTCTACGTTACGACGTTATCATTTCTAAAATTTCGAATTCTTATTCAGTGATTTGACGTTTCCTGACATAATTGGGTAGAGGAGGGCGGAAACGAGTGTCTCAGATGTATGAATATTCAGGTTTTATTTAAAAAGATAAAGCGGTCTAATATGAATATCCTTTATGTTCCTTATATCATTTTGCGGCCGTATGTAATATTCTCATCGGCATTATTAACTTGCAAAATAGCTTCCACGGTCAATAGCTTTGAAACGTTTTGCAGTTTTTTAATATGGATTACAGGGTTGAACTTATTGTTGCCTTAGGATTGCCCTTAAAAAGCATTTATAACTAGCGTGGAGATATCGGTGATTCCTTAACACCCATAACACATGAGATGTCGAAATTTCATTTAACTCGACTCCTATAATTTGTCATGGTATTTTATGTGTGTATGTAATTAATGGTTGATGTAGATTACAATGTGGTCGATTGCATCGAACTAATATCGACAATATAACTTATTTAGTTCTTTTTAATGAGGTTTACTTCTGATCTGCCAATCCGCAGTGGAGCAGTGTGGTGGATCTATGCTGTAAATACCCTCTCTTATATGAGTGAGGAGGCCTGCGCCCATCAGTGGTACGTTAATGAACTGCTACTTACCCTACCTTTACTTCAGACCAATTTTTCAAACAAAGACTTACAAATACGATATGAGTTAATTTAAGAAATTTTCCTCGTATTTTAACAACCTGGAATAGAGCTATATCATATAACATTTGCAGCTCATGACTCGAGTTTTAAAGAAATGGATTTGTATCTTCTCGGATTTAGTCAAAATTGAAATAATAAAATATTGTAAACAGACCCTAAAAGGAAGCTACCAGGCTTGTAAAGTGTTTTCGTAGTACCAATATTAGCGATGTTTAAATTTCATCATAAATTCAATGGAGGCTAGACATTATGTATACGTTCTTCATTGATACTGCAAATATCAATTTTTCGAACAAGAAAGCTCTGCAAATCTAGAACAAAATAATTAACAAATATCATTACAGACTGCCATAAATATCTGCTTTGGCTTTATTGTGCGAGAACTGGTTTCGCTAGCATTAGTCTTGGGTGCGATTCCCAGCCAGATAAATTTAGAACACTGCATTTTCTAAATTGTCTGGGTTCGGACTCATGAGAGGCTTCGACTGTGGCTAGTCTTCGTACTACTAGGATAAGCAAAAAATTGTGTTCCGGTACGATACCAGGTGTGGTAAACTACATCTTATAACCAGGATTGTGCGACTCCATCTTCAAGTGAGGTGACGGACAAACAGTCACTTCTCAGCGGTACAGTATTAAATAAAAAGTCCAATGTATGTATATAGATATCGGAACAAGGAAACCGCTGAATGTACTTTTATCTTTCCTAACTGATCGAAATAAGAGCTAAATACTGCACCTGTCTTCACAAATTTATGCTTTAAAATCGGTAATTACTTAAAAATGGAATAAAATTAATGTAATCGGGCTATCGGTCCGAGGAGCAATTACAGCGTGTATTCAGAGGAACACCGGCACAACCCTAAATAAGCGGCAATTTCATGTGGCGGGGAATTCGGTAACGAGGTGGCCGGCTGCGCGGGTGCACCTGCCTTGCGCACGCGCCGACACTCCGCACCGCCCGCAAGCTGCGCTAATCCAGCCTTACTAAGTCGCTCCACCGGCACACCATTACCCGGCCATGCCTCCATTCAAAACCATCGCCAACCCATAAGGTCATGGGACCCATGACATGAGGCAAGACGTTAAATATCGACGCTAGAAAGCACTAGTAACCTAATCCAGAGTCGGACTAGATCGGAAGGGCCCGGGTGGCTGACAAGCGGTGCCCGATGGTAAATAGGATACTATCGGAAAAGACTGAGATAAACAAATCAAAAAATTAATTAACAACGGCGTAACAAAGCAACCATTAGTGCTTGGTTATTTTGATAATGTTGTCCTATTTGTGGGTTTTGTACTAGGTGGGGCAAAAGTCCCGCTACGTGTTTGATTGGCTATAACTTTGTTCAAAAAAAAGATTGAAAAAAAGATTTGATTTTCATAATAAGTTTATTTGGCCTTTAAATTTTTTTTTTTTGTTATGATTCTAAAATTATATCCGCTAAATGGTGACCGCTATTCGCTATGCAAAACTCGGCTTTTTTAAAGCATTTTTCATGACATCCTGTAACATCTGACGTGTGTGACGAATATTGTGTTTAAGATGATGAATCGTTCGGGGCTTATTCATATAAACTTATTGATTTTATAAAACCCCATTGTATGAACAAACTATCTGATAGATCTCCTCTCTTACCGCTGCTGCAGCAAGCCAGGTCCGTGCGGGCCCCGTACAAGTTGGGGCCCGGCTGGCAAATGCCACCTCGACTAAATAGCCAGTTCGACGCTGTCCTAGTTCATTTTGTTCACCAGAACTTATAATGTCCCTATCTCAAAGCCTATAGTTATTCTTTTTTATTTTGAATTTTTTAAATCAATATTTTGTGCTTCTTTAGCATCTACGTAAAAATATGATGTTTGTTTCAAGGCGATGTTACTTATAGGAAATCCAATCTCATCTCTTATTATTAAAATATTTAATAATGCATTAAAATATAATAGTAACTTCTATAGTCAACGAGGGTCGACTTTACTTAAATGGGCGTTACATAGCCGAGCATTTTAGCTCAGTCTCATGCATACCCACAAAATAAAATGAACAGGGCGCTTAAAGAACTCATAAACATCATTCATCTTTGTTAAATTGCCGAAGCAATCTTGTTTCAAATTCATTGACACAACTTCTATACCTCGCTTCTTTGTAAACGCAAACGTACTTAGATTGCTTTACTGTACTCGTATATTTTGCAACCTGCAAATTTTGCTATCCCGCGGTATTAATCACAAGTCGACTACATGAACTAACAATTGATTTTTTGCGTCACTTCACGAAACCGCTATCCTGTCCGCTTTCTTTGGACGACACACTTCATCAAAACAGCTACACCGAGGCATATATCCATTGATATTACAGCAAATACCATTTTATTTATTAGCAGTGTCAACGCACTGTCATAAATACCAATCATTACCGTACCGTCCGCATTCAGATGCATAACTTACGTATGAGACCTTTACAGCCTGCGTTTGCTTACATTGTAGCGCAGTTTCATTTACATTTTCGATTCCAATAACGATACCAAATTCAATCAAAATGACATTCACCTCTGGTATCAACCTAAATATTAACCTAAACATTTCCTTCATTTTGTAAATTACCAATCATATCATCGAACTCATTACCAAGTTGATCATGAGAATACCGGTCTTTATAATGCACAATAAGCTACTACAAAAATATTTTTTTGTTTATTTTGATTTATTTTTTATCTTATGGAAAGCTGTCGCAATTTAGAGAGAGAGAACATTTTATTGCACTCAAGATAAAAGTTGATATAATCGTGCAAAGGTGGTCTTAAATGCTACAAGCGATCTTTTCCGTTGTAAGAATGGGAGTTTATTAAATGAATAAACGACAGAACAATGCAAGAAACTTAAATATAATATGTTTAAGTAGCTTATTCAATTGAACAGTATTTTTATGTACAAAGTCATCAAAATGAATACGCCGAAGTGATTTGACAGTGACACAATCATGATAGGAAGGAATCGATCAAATAGATCGCGTAGCTGTTAATTCTCGGAAGCATCCGCATTCCAATAGAACATGTTCTTAATATCTAACGCTGACCGCCGGTTCGAAGATCGACATGACTCATTTATGACACTGCACCGCAATCATTAACATTCCATATCCCAGTAAACACTAGTTAGTACTTCATTTGGCTCATCTACTGATTGACTCTATTCGGGCTACTTGACAAACAAGTTATCGACAAGTTGAATAAGATTCCTAAGATTCCTGATTCAACGATTTTATAGAAAATGATGACATAAAAAATTTTATACATGTCATGTACTGTTAGATGGTAAAGAAGTTTTTTGGTCATTTGAAGAGCATTAATTTGATTTTAAAGGATACATGCGATTTTAAAATCAAACTCTAAATATACTTTATATAAATACACTTTTACAAGAGCTCTAGCAATATTAAAAGTATATAATAGTAACGAATCTAGCACGGGAGTGGAATGTTGTATTCTTTATTGCTTTTTAATATCTTACTGATGGTAACTTGTTCACTTGCAGAAATTGCCATTAACCACATTAAGGAAAGTCGTTTCATTTAGTAAAGTATCAGAATATTCAATTATATCTGACTTAGGTCTACGTGTAACCAACTAAGACATTGTTGACAATGAACTATATTATTTTAGTCTTCAAAATCGTCACCATAAAACGAGATTCCGTTCGATGCGCCTTCGCTATTTATCCGAATACCAGAGAATTAGAGCCATCAAAACCAACTGTACTTTATTATAGTTGCTACAAGTTATGAATAGAAGGTATACTTAATATGCTACTGTCAGCTATACCGAAAATTGTGGTGGAGTGGACACCTGTTAGAATTTGTTATACCGATTGTTAGGAGTTGTGTCGTAGCGGCGCACGCGCAGGCATGCGAGTCCCCCCGTTCCCCTTGTTTCCCTTCCCCCCTGCTCAGCGCCCGCGCACCATTCATCGGAATGCGGGAACTGTACTCCGGTACACCTCATTATCAGTGCTTACCATTTAGTCTTGTTTGCGGATTACTTTCAACTTAAACGGTTCAAACGTTAAGAAAAACAAATTTTGTATTCGTTAATGTATAAATTGTTTCGACAATTAAATGGGTTTTGATGAATCCTATTAGTAACTTAAAAGTTTTGTATATTTTTTATGATTTTGCAGACAATAATATTAAATTTGTGATAAATGAAATGAAGGATGGCGCGATGTTCTCGACTTCTAATTCTTCTTAAAATAAATCTAATACTTCACAATTGCATTAAGTTATTGTTTCCCAAAACAAATTTTCTTAAAAATGGTGTGCAACGTCCATTCATATGTCGCTCGCTAAGGCAGGTATCACTGAATTTTTTAAGTGTAGATGATGCGTAAGCGTTATAACATAAAGTCACCATGACACTGCATGCTATGATATATATGTTTAAAAATTATTAAATGTATATTTATTATTATATTTGTGAGAAATCTGTATATGCATGTATGTTATTATTAGTATTTTCATAATGTAGGAATTAAGGACATCATAATTGTCTCAGATCTCGTTGGAATAATGGCACGTCCTTTCAATTTATTAACAATATGAAACATTTTCCGTATTTCACCTCAATTGCTACACAAAACAAGTAATAAATCCATAAAAATTAGAAAAAATTTACGTATTTGATTTTGAATAAAAAAAATGCTGCGTATTCCGGCGAGTTTTGATTACCAATATATACTTTTGATTCTTTCTTTCGTTTGAGTCTCCAGAAGCATGAACGATGCCAAAAAAATAGCGATATTTAACAAGATCCACTCAATAATAGCGCATTTGACAGCTACAGTAGCATTGCCTTTAATAGAACTTGAGAATCGAGTCAAATTCTTGGACTATATACAGCATTAGACGTGTCGTTTCTATTGCGTGCGTTACACTGCTGGAGAGGTTAAGGGCCGAAGAGTAATATTTCAAATGCAGCGGTATTGGAAGTTGTGTATGAAATGTGAACGGACAGAAGTGCATCCCAGCAAATGCTTAGGTGGCAGGCACAGGGCACGAGGCACGATAGGAATGCGCGGCCCTCGGCGCCGGTGTACAAATAGAAGGGCCGCTAGCACGGACTGCACGTGTAATACATCGCCGTGATCAATCTGTTAGCGATGACTGCGTCCGCACTGACGACGCGCACGCACCTATATTGTAACAAGTATCGCTTAAATATTAATTAACCATCGCGATTATAATTCCGCAAATGGCGGAATCGAAAATCACTTTATTGAGTTATTTCCTTTTTTATGTACTGCCATAGATGTGGGACTTTATTGACTCAAGTTCGCGAGTGACATAAACAGTGACTGTTTTAGGTGATAATCTGTGGAAAGTTAATGACATCTTGAAGGGTCGAGCTTATGGAAAGTGAGTCGGCCCTGCGTTCGGTGACCCCGGAGGGACGTCACGGCTGAGAGAAGACGAGCACGCCATACGACGCCTCTATTCCTTCAATGTTCACGGTAGTCCCTCTAAAAAGTAACTGACACTAACTCTTTTGAATTTTGATTTGCTCGCCTTTGTGATGAAGGTTTTTCGATTAAGATTCCTTATCTTTATTAGTTATAGACGAGAATGAAAATTAATTTAAAATGGAAATTGTCTAAATAAACTAGATACAACAAAAACAAAGACGCCATATTTATTTAACAGAACGTATATGATGTACTATTTTTGACAGATATTAAACTTTTTAGATTAAATAAAGGTAACTGAAGTACTCACGAAGTGCATCCAAATAATAAACAATAACGCCTTAAAAACCTTTTTAATGTAAACATTACAAATTGGCGCGAATGAAATACAATTAACAATGATAATAAAACAAATCTTGTGTAATATGAAGAAAGCAAAAATGGAGAATTTAATTACATTTAAATCAAACTTTTTTTCAATTTTATTCTACAATAAATCTAAAAGCCAAAAAATTTGCAAAATAAATTAATAACTTTCCATTGCTCGAGTGCTTATAATTCAACACATTCATATGAACAAATTTTAAAAGTAACGTCATTAATTCTTTTGGGTTTAACTCGGCTCTGCGCTCCACTTCTTTTAAATAGAAACCGCAATGTTTTTTAAATTTATTTATGGCTTTAGATACCTACATTTTAACATATTACTTACGGGTACTTCTGGTATTGCCATTATTCAGTTCCAAAATTCCACTTAAATGTTAGGTAAGCCTGTTTCATTTATTTTAGATGCAAGTAGTGTTATAGATAGCGAATAGGAATTTTACTATTATGTAATATATATAACATTCAGACAGATTGATATTTAATAATAAAATATTATTTATATATTTATGTAAACAACTTTTTATTTAAAAGAGGTGGGTATAAATGCACAATTATAATTATCGTTTCTTTAGATTTATATTACTATTTATTAATCTCATTTCTACTTTGAAATATTCGCAATAGAATTTGTTTCGATTTTTTAAATGCGCAATAGTAAATTTTTGTACTATAATAATTATGTGGTAGTAAATTAAATAAATATAACTTTTTTGAACTATCTCATAAACACTGTTCTTTAAAACATTGCTATGAATGATAATTTTAAATTTGTTTATAACGCTTCAAATATACACTGCCTACCTTACATTTACTAGTTCAAGACGGATAACACAGTGTTGCCACTTCAGAAAAAAATAGTTAAAAAAATTTTAAACAATTTTTTAATCACAGTTTTTGTATATATAAATAGTGTTACTACAATTTTGAAGTGTAGCACTTTTAGATAATTTGAATAGATAAAAGTATTAGTAAAAACATAACAAACATAACACATTTATTTATCCCGTGTGGTTATAGATAATAAATACATTTACAACAAATATGTATGAAATAGTAAGAATTTGTTTTAAAAAGACATGAACTTATCACAAAGTATAAGACCAAGATTAGATAGGCACGGCCCTATGTTGATAACAGTACCGGATTCCAACAACGCCCTCATTTCCAGTAGTTTCGGTTCAATTTTTTTTCATATGAAACTTAAAATTATATGCCATTAAGTTATCTCACATTTCAATATATACTTTAATATATTCCATGGTAAACTTCCATCAGATAAATATTTGAAATAATCGGGCCGGTAGTTACATAGCAGTTGGGACTTACTGACCTACATTTTGGAAATGTAAAATAATAATATTTTTAATATTATTTTAATTCGATTTAATGTTATACAAGGTGCTGATGACGTATTGAATAAAATTAATGTTGAAATAATGGTAGAATTGGTCTAACTGGTAAACGCGCTGCGAGGCACGTTATAGGGAATTACGCGCACGGTTACGGCCGCGTGTGGCAACACTGACACGCACTTTTCGCGCACTTTTTAACCGTTAACCCATTCTACAACTCAGCGCCTATAAGGACTAGCAAAAAAATTTAACATTTTACAAAATTTTCCCAACAAAATTAACATTTTATGAGCACCTCGTGAACCACCGCCTGAACGTATGTTTCATCACTTTGAAATATATTTTTTCTACTAATATATAAAATTTTATTATTTAATTTATTATATTTATATGAATTTTTGTTATAATTACGAAATATATTGCGATGAAATCAGTTATTATACTTTTTTATACTTAACAGTTAAAACTTGCAGTAAGAAGATTTGTTTCAAAAATGTGTTCTGACCCAATGTATCGATGTAGTGCTATAACTATCAATTATGGCTTTTAAATCTTTTTCTTTATATAAAGAAATGTAGATTAAAAAATATACATAAATAAATAATATATTTTTTGAAATTAAACTTTGCCGTTTTAAAGAAGGCAGATGCATATTCTAAATAAAATGTGTAAATTATTATTTATTATAAATTTATTATTTTTAATTTTTTATTTGTATAAATATTATGTTTTAAGAATGTAATTGCAAAATATTTTGTTTAATTCTATTCTAATTGGTAAATGTTATTATTAATATCTAGTCATGTTACATAATATCTGTTTAGGTGTTGATTTTATTTTCAGCATATCTTAGTAAAGTCCTGTTTTATTATCAAACGAAATTGTAATTTTTAACATAATAAATTTTAAAGAAAAAAAATGTAACAAATATTAAAATTTAGTAAAACATGTACATTGAAAACAAATACCAAAAAAATATTTTATATGTTAAGCTCGGACATGAATTGTCTCCGACAAATTACAATTTAAACTAGAAATAATTAAGAAGGTAGGTAGACAAAGTTTTAAAGTTTATTTATAAAAATCGCACTACACTCAATTTGTTTCTGTTTTATTATTTGTTAAACATTTGTAACTTATTCCCTGTTATTAATGTTAATTATAAATGCAGTCTTTTTTCCTGGATGAATCATACTTCTAGTATAAGAATCATTACCTACATGCAATAGGTAAAACTTCTCAGCTAAAGTTACAAAGTATTTAGCTTCGGTACTTATCACATAATTTTTATGTATATTTAAAGTACTGTCTTTTGTAATGTATCACTTCATAACAATCAACCCCAAAATAATGTCTTACAGAGTCAAACTTCATCTTTTGTAAGAATTATTCAAACCACGCTTTACAAAATGAGGGTAGTTCGCATAAACTCCATGTAATACTTTTGTATTAAAATACTCTGCTATTCAAAATTGATATGTATACAACTTAAAAATCATATGCAGTGCGGGAATCATATACGGGAAGGTTATATTAAATAGTTTTCTTATATATTCCATAGTTAACGCATACTTTAAATACTTGGTATGTACAAATAAAGAGTGACTTATTCTATCTAGACACTTTTCATCTCATTTTTCTATTCAATCAACGAAAGCTTAATTCATCTAGGATTTCTTTAAATTGTATGTTATATTTGTAGAATGGCAATGTCTGTAGAGCTGGCCAGATGGCTTAGGTTATAGGGGCAGTGGTGTAGGAGTCCCTCGTGGCGCGGCCACGTGGCGGCGCAAGCGCAGGCGCAGACGCGGTCGCCACGGCACCGCTGCATGTCAGTTTTCTGGAAAAATTGTCAAAAGTAGCACAGCGGCGCGGTGCGACGGCGCTGCGACAAGCGAGCAATTCGCGAGGCTCCGCGTGCATGTGTGCCGCCCGTCGAGACCGCGCCGCGCTCGTGTGCGTGCACGTAAAGTGAAGGTCGAATATTTTGTCCCTACTCCTCGGTCTATTGGCGTTCACGAGTCGGCGCTGTGATAATGAAGTGTCGCGGTCCCGCTCGCTCCGCCCGGCGCGCTCCCCCGCCGAGAGGGACGGCAGGCGATGCGCGCGTGCGTCGGAGCCTCCGCCGGCGCCGGCGCGGCCTGCCCTCATCAGTCTCCCCGCGGCGGGGAAGCAGTTCGCGTGTGTGATTCCGCGTCAGCTCGTCCGGCGGCCTCCGACCGTTCTGCGCCGTATACGAATATTTTTAGATAACGGCGCGAATAATTTATTCGCGAGTTAGCGATCGCGCAATTCGCGGATATCTGTATCGGGCTATCGCCGCATGCGGGTCCGCGCGCTCCGCTCGGCGCGCGAGCGGGCCGCCGGCGGAGACGTCCCCGTAGGTAAGCTGCGCACTTCCTGCGCACGCGCCGCCATGTTCGGCGGGAACGTCACTTCCGTCGGCGCCGCGCCGGAACCGGCGGGCCCCGGGACGGCGGAGCGGCGCGGCGGCAGCGCCGGCCGAGCTCCGCCGAGCCGAGCGCTCAGGTCAATGAGCGACGGCTCTCGATTCATAAAATGTCGGTCGCTCCATTCACGCCGCGGAGCGATGCTACGCCGACCGTTCACTCGTGACCCTCGCGTCTTCGAATATTCATGTCTCCATCGATAACATCGTAACCTCTGACTTCTTTTTGTATTATCGCGCCGTTTTGTGAACGCCGCCACCCCGGGCCGGACTCCGCGCGAAGTGCCGAACCCGAGTGTCGTTTCAACCGTTGGACGAAATTCGTTAAACTGTGAATGATGTGTGTTGAGTGAATTAACATTGTGATTATCGGTCGTTGATCATGGAATTGTACATGTGTACACCTCCCAGCGTAAGATTAGAATTTATTTTTTATTAATTCTCGTTCGTTTTACTTTACAGCTTTGACTTCGTTTTAAAATAAATAAATTAAATGTTAAAAAATTAAATTTCATTAGTTTAAGAATATACAAGAATAAAATATATAAATACTACATTAAATAATAATTTTAGAAATAAACTTATTGGAAACGAGGGTAGTTTCAAAAAGTTTTCTGTGTGAAATAATCTTTAATAAAAAAATCACACCCCCGTGATAAACGACGGCTGTGATAAGTGTCGATATCGATCTCCTATAGTAATAAATGGAAACAATAAGATGTGGCCGTACGGTGTTATCGGCAGGATAGACGTCACCGGCGGAGTGACGTGTGGCGGCCGTCGCCTACGCATGTACTTTATTCTCTCGTACAATTGTCACCCTACTGTTCAAAGCCCTATTAATTGCACTTATTGTATCCTATGATGGCACGATATACACAGCATTCCGGCACCGGTTTGATTGCCAGACACTATGAGAAATTAGAATAACCGCTGTTTAAACTTATTTGTTTGTTAATTTGTAGTATTACAATAGAATAAACAAATTATAATGCGTAAAATTTTCTTATTGTAAATAACTATTCATTTTGTTATTACCATCATTTTAATTGTATTTTTATTTTAATAATTTAAATATTGAATATTTTTTTCGCATTAGAAGTAAGTAATAAATCTAATTAAATTATAATTTTCTCAACAGATAAATATTATAGTTTAATAACAATTGACACATGTATTAAAAATACTAAAAATTATTAATTAAAAAAAATATTAAATCTGCATATTAATTTTGAATACTGCCAAACTTTAAAAATGATTACAGGATATAAACATAATATTTAAAATGATGTACATAAAGTGATTTATAATTATTAATATATTTTTATAACTTAACTCTGCATTTGAAATGGTAAAATAATAGGAATGAGATTATTAATATAAACTGAGTCTGAGATACTAATCATCATAAATTATCTCGCAAGGTGTAACAAATTGGTAGCAAGTTAAGCTAGTAATCGATATAATTTTCCGAGGCCCGTGAAAGGTAAATAGCTCCCTAGATACAGTAGCGAGAGATGAGTCAGGTACTACGTCAGCAACACGTGTATCAACTGACTCACAGCTTCTCACTGACGTGTGGCCGCCCTTAGCGCTAACCTTTGCTCCCGGTGTGACATACTGGCGCATATATACATCACCATTAGGGCGTATCCCGAGGGGGTTTCTCTAAACGAAACATGACTGATTTTAGCTTCACTATTAAAGATTATGAAAATAAATCTGCCATATTTACATAGCTTCCATAAATAATTATAAAATTTAAACATAGAATTATAATTGAAGAGAACGGAACGATATAATCGACGCCAATGTATATGGGACATTTCGGTTGCGACGCCTACAAAGCCACGACTTCCGTTGCAGTACGCAGCGTGGGCGCATATTTCATAAGCATTTCCTTCGACGCTTCCTCCCACCGAGCCAGCGAGCCCGCCACACACAACGCCGCTCTCCTACAATTACTCTACAAAAGGATTGTGCGAATGTACGTGTAGGAGGATTCCGTATGCAAATGTCATTACTAAATTGGACGGTCATTATTATATCCGCAGCTACGTACAAATGAGCGCGACCGTTTCGTCATTCATGATCGCATGCGACGTTTCCTACCACGCATAATCCGTATAAAAGTGATCGTCGACTCCCGCCGAAGCGGGTGCAGAGCGTGACCGCCGAGACTTCGCACGCCGCGCCATTTCTCAGCCCCACGATAAGCCAATAAGGGTCGCGCCACAAAAAGCGAGCATTGTAAAGGTTGTAAAGACTGCACCGGCGCCGAGCCTTCCCAGAACCGAGGGCCATTCTTATTTCGCGCTCCCGCCTTATTCACAGGCTTTTTTGTTCGCCTTTGGTCATTTTTTTAACGGGAGCGGTGCTCTTGTGAGAACTTCAAGGAAATGGCTTATTGAGTTTCGTATAGAGACCGAGCTTATCTGCCGAGAGGGATCGGCGATCCGCACGACGGCCGAGTAACGAGTGCCGAGCCTGGGAACGTCCGCGGCTCGCGCTGGCGGTCGCAGTCGGACCGTTACGCGAACGCCGCATTCCATTGCATCTACATACCATTTTTACCTATGACGTCACTCGCCTATCATAGATAACGCGGCCACTCCGTTAATTATCTTTATAAAACAACGTAGATACATACTCACTCACTTAGCCGACTGATGTTAATTAAGAATTACCTTCTAATGAGACTTAGTTTTGTAATACACGAAAAATTTGGTACTTGCGAAATATTCTTCTAATACTCGACAAAATTCTCACATCTATCTTTATAACTGTGTTGTCTTGTTCCTCGTGTTGAATAAAAAGTCTAATTTTATTTTTATTTATATTAATATCCTGATTAGTGATTGATAAAATATTACCCCTAAAGTTTATTCTCATATAAAACAGCCGTTATTGAAACAATCAAAGAAATCAGCAGGAAAAATTGATAATTGCCTAAATATGTTATTTTCTCACAGTGTGTGTCACGGCATTTCCCACCGATAGCTCGAAGCGCTGGGAAACCGCTGTTAGCCTTATTTCCATAATAAATAACACTGATAACAACTTTCATAAAAACGCAATGGCTATTTTTTCGTTTTTTTTCTCAAACACTTCACTTAGTGATAATTGATCAAATTTTCACAATATTTTTGAAGATTTTGTACCCAGTTTTATGAACTACATATTAATATCAATATTTTATAAAATATTTTTGAATACACAATATTATTTGAAGAAGCATATAGGATGTGGAAACGGGAAAATTTAAAGCGTAAACTATTCCAAAGTTATTATAGTAATATTTTAAATAATAATATGCTAAAAATTCGTGTTTTTCAGGTGCTGATGGATAATAACGAATGACATCGGGATGCTGCGACTCCTGTGAAGACCACTTGGAATACTCGCTCCTGTAAATTTGGGTATGTACCAATATTATTTTTTTGTTTTTTTTTTTTATAAAACATACAGATTTCTTAGACTATGTCAAAATAGTTCACGCAATTGGCATATAATAATATTTGAATCAGCTCACTATTAGCATCTAAATATAACTTTTAACGTGAAGTCACGTAAGGGAACATCTAGCTAATGGTTTATAGCTTGGAAAGGTTTATTCGCGCAAATTTTTGGAACTACCGGTTCGTATTGGAAAATATTTTTTTTTTGCATAGCCCACTTTTAACATTACGGATAACAGCGGAGCGTCTATCTATCTATCTTTTAAGATTGACTCTCTACTTTTCTATGGTACTCAAATTTGTTCTGTTCTTATGTGAGGCAACCGAAGTTGAATAGGTCAGCTTGTTAAATATAACGTTGTTTGGAATATTCTTGTGGAAATTTAGGGGCGTTTATGCACCTTTGAAAGTTATAACAATGGGACACTAAACTTCACACTACCCACGTAAAAATACAAGACGTTTATGTGTTTAACGCCATCTCTTGATGAATTTTTACATTAAAAAATGTCGCCCAATTTAAAATACTATAATGTTAGGGTTGCGCATCCTTCTATATATTCAATATTGCTAATAAGATTATTTTCATTAATATCTTATAATTTGAAATTTTGAATCTTATTACTCACTATTCGTACTCATTCCCCCTATATATTTAAATTTCTTAATAAAATTCTTTATTTTTGAATGAGAGACAAGTCGAACTAAAATTCATTTCATCATTCACGAAACATTAATTATTAATTTAATTAAATTCGCGAAAGATTATACAGCGCCATCTATTCAAAGCACACTCGAAAAGTTTTAATACTTCTTTCTATATATTGAGCTTTAGAAGGCTCAGCAATTTAACTTATTTTTTTCCAATGACGCCAACCGATCTCAGCCTTGATACAAAAGTAGAGAGCATTCCAAGCAAAGTACCAAATTAAAAAAAAAATGAAAAGATGTACTGGTTTTTTGAGTACGAACCGTGTTGACATTAAATAGGATGTGGGAAAAACAACATTTATACGGATATTTGGAAACTGTGTGAAATGTATGTCATATAAACTATATATGTAAGAGATATCCAGGTATCACGATATCTTTGTAACCATAAGGCATAGCGACTTGAAATTTGGTTAAATATTCCTTTGGTCGAGTAGAGGTCAACTAATAACGGATTTTACGAAATTCCACCCGAAAGAAGAGTAGCGGGGGTATTAATAAAAAAAAAATCAAATTTTCACATTAAAAAAAATTTACACTTCATAATTACAAACTATATCTTCTATGGCATGTAAAACATGGTCAGAATTTTTTGTTTTTGACATAATGAAATCCATCATAAATTAATTTTAGTTAACATATAACCTTTACGACTGAGAATGAGCATCTGTACCTATATAAGGTAGAACTCCGGTTAAAGAGCGGCCTTTCAGAGCAAGAATCTCTTATCCAGGTTCGACTGTATATGGCAACTGAATTCTTAAAATTTCAAATTGTTTCGAGTATTTTTTACCAACATAAGGTGTACGGTGTATGATTCGTCCAGTGATGTATTTGTGTTGGGAATAGGTACACAGAATAGGTGAGGTCACGGCCCTTATTGGGGGCAAGGGGAAGCTATAAATCTGTCGGCAAACAATGGTGCGATAAGGGGCACCTTACGTCCGCGATAGAGGCGCCCCTCCAAGTTTCTCTCGGGCAATAGTTTTAAATATCAATTTATTTATTTGGATATCAATCCTTGATACTTTCACAGCACGTAGGCTCAGGGTTTTCTTTTTATTGTTATATTTAAATATATATTAGAGACATTCGTCCATAAGACACGGCAGCGCCATCGCAACTTCTCTTTAATATCCCTGATAACCCGCAATTGTTAAATTATAAAATTCTATTATCACGGGAAAATTAATTTATAAACTTGTCTTTTGTCCATAATAGTTAAAGCAACCTTTAAATTTAGATTTTAATTGACAACTGTACTTCATTTACAACAAAAAATTTGAATGCTAACGTTTTGGATGAGTTACTTTCTTCCTATTAAATATAATTCTATTTCTAAGATTTTTAAATGTTCAATATACGTTAACCTGAATAGGGATAATATTTAATTTATCATTCAACCATTTATGTAATCGACAAAGATTACAATGTTTTAATGAACAATTAAAGTCCTACCCACAATAAAGATTATATAAAAGACTTTATAATGTGGATGGTAAATTATAGTAAAGTAAGTAGGTAGACACAGAAGATGGTCATAAATAAATACTGAATAATTGTTTGCAAAAATTCATTCACACTTTACATAAAAAAAGGTTCAAGGAGTATTTAGCCCTTTGTTTTAACTTGAGTAAATTTAAAAAAGCTTTCACTTATTTCAAAATACCTACTGTCAGTTCATACCATGTTGAAATGTTTAACCTTTAATAAAATCCTTTTTTTTATATACATTTCTAGCTAAAAATTTACTTTATATTTTATATTAGTTATTAATTTTCAACTGCGTCAGTGGTTAGCATGTTCGAGTACAGACATGAGGTCCTGGGTTCGAGTCCCGGGTCGGGCCAAGTCGAAATCGATATTGAGTTTTATATTAAGATTTTCTCAATATTTGCCCGAAGTTGAGAAGTGGCGGTGTGATCCACCCCCGTGCCTCGGAGAGCACGTTAAGCCATCGGTCCTGCGCCTGATCTCTCTCCGGTCGTGTCGGATTCCGGTCGCATCGGGAGTGTGAGAGTCAAGGAATAGAGAGTGCACTTGTGTACTATGCCTGCCAATCCACAGTGGAGCAGCGTGGTGGGTCTATGCTCTAAAAACCCTCTCTCCTATGAGTGAGGAGGCCTGTGCCGAGCAGTGGGACGTTAATGGGCTGCAACTTACCCTACCTTTTATTAATTTTCCCCCTCATAAACCATGCGGGCAATTTGCAAACTATACTGTAAAATAATTTACATCGACAGTAGCAACCCTGTTGTAGTTCTACATACGTTGTTGATTACGCAAGAGCAACTGTAAAATTTTCTACGTACCCATTGATAAGTACAGTGACCCACATTTTACTACGCATAATTAGTTTGTATATCTCAGATATCCACAACCGGACAAAAATATTGAGGCGCAAAACATTGTTAGTTATTTTATTATCATGGCAGATAAACTATAAAAAAGGATACCTTCTACCTACTTTTTTCTTTTTTGACTTAGAGCTTCTGCATTTCGAACTTCAAGGGAACTGTCAACAAACTCCAGTTATATAATTTTAGACTTAAGAGAATTTTGTAAAGAGATATTTGACTTGTTAAGTTTAAATTAACAGTCAACTCATTTTGAATGACGGAAACGATATAAATTGGTATGTTCATGATACATTCGAATTTGTTCTTTCGTTTTATAGAGGGAAAATAAGTACTGCATTTGCTTATAGAGACGTACAAATTCTTCCACTTTCTATCCCGGTAGAGATCTTTCCAAAAAGCATAAGGTATCCTAAGGATGCTATTTTATATTCATTTCTTTATATGGCTTGTTAAGTCTGATAGGTTTTCGACATATCGAATTACAACGATCTCTGTATTTAAAATACAAAAAAATGCTTCTACCTATGTCTATTATTGATTGAGGAACCATCCTAACGATATGGTCATACATTTTAATACGCGTAATTTATTAGCCTATCTAAAATATCCAAAAGTAAACAATAACGACTAAGGCCTTTGGATATTGAGGCCAAAGTTAGTGTTAGTAACTTCGTTAGTAGTTGATATCAAGAAAGAATACACCCTTATCAAACGATATAAAATATGTTTCTACCTATCTCCGATAACCCCATAGCCAGTTTCATTAAAAAGGCAATAATCCGAAGATACTCTTCGCAAATTGACTCCTTTCGTAATGGAGTCGTTTATGAAATATTCCCATAATTAGACGGGATCGGGAACTATGCGGGTGATACAACAGACAACAGCTAGTATAGGAAGCGAGATTCCCTTTGTTAATGAAAGAGCTATCTACCAGAATAAAAGAAATTGGCTCGGCTTTGTTATCCTTACTAATATTATAAATGCGAAAGTAACTCAGTCAGTTTGTCGCGCTTTCACACCCAAACTATTAAGCCGATTTAAATGAAATTTGGTCCACAAGTAGTCTAGAGCCTGAGAAAGGACACGGGCTACTTTTTAACGTAGACAACGTAGCGCTTACTAAGAACGACCACTTACTGCGAGATCTCGGAAAATATTTACTAGATTGGCTTGAAATTCATCACATATTATCTTTTCGCAACGCAGTCGTCTACTAGGATCGTGTTACCTTCCACCTCTTTATGTTAAATACAGTTTTTTCCTACATTAATGGAATTGATTGCGCGAATAATTGTACACCGCCATCTATTTAAGTGCACATAAAAAGTGTAAGAAGTCCGTGCTAGATGGCATAGTAGTTATTATTTTTTTTACATTCTTACAAAGCTGGTGTATACAGTTTATGTTCTGTTGTCTTTTATAAACAGTTTCCTATTATATAGCTTTTGCAATAGGACTATAACGTAACACATCCTGTAAATTATACATTTGTATAAATAAATAAAATTTGAGTGTCAAGCACCGGCCTGAGTCCGGACTGGCGGGAGGCATCGGCCGTGGCTAATTAACATCCTATCAGCAAAGAAAAATCAAGGAAAGAGATTTGTGTTTCGGTGCGACGCTGTGTAGAAACTATACGATATAAATAAATTGCCTCTTAACAGTTCGCTTCCATCTTAAATTGTATCATCACTAACCATCAGGTGAGATCACAGTCTAGCGCTAACGGCTAAGTGAGAAAAAATAGACATAAATACTCACAGATAGTACTTCGCGTAACGCAAACTTTTCCCTAACGCACCATAAGACAATATTCTTATGGTGTTCGATGAAAATCATTTGAAAAATGCTTCAATATTATATATGCTAAGGAAGGTTGTGTTGAATTATAATTAAAATTCAAAATGTCTTTAATCATGTAGACCTTTACAGCACTTATCGTTTTTTCCTTTTTTCCACACACTAAGCTATGCATCTGCAGTTTGTAAGCGCCCTTAGAATTTAAACAATATCTGGACGCCAGGTAGGCGCCAAAGGAACCTTGACCTCTTTACCCGCTGCGCTTGAGGCGAGAGGGGCGCGACGAAACGGCGGGGTGCCGGTACACAATGGACTATTCCGTGACATCCGAACCAAATGCCCCTCCCCCTCACCCCCCGACCCTACTCAATGAAAACATTCACTACACCAGTGACCCGTCGAATTGCCACTTACATTTTGACGGCCTCGGTGACGTCATTAAGTGATAAGATATAAGCTCGCTAGGTTCCTCGGTTTGATTCCTGGCTAGGCCTGATCGGCTTCATTGGCCTAATGGTTAGGATGTTTGGCCACAGACGGTCCTGGGTTCATTTTCTGGGTTGGGTAATTCAAAAATGGATATTGAGTGTTCTATTACGATTTTCTCAATATTTGCCCGAAGTTGGGAAGTAGGAGGTGTGCACCAACCCCGCGCCTCGGTGAGCATTTTAAGCCGTCGGTTCTGCGCCTGATCTCTCTCCGGTTGTGTCGGATTCCCGTGAAGAGTGAAGAAATAGAGAGTACAATTGTGTACTATGTTTGCTAACTCGCAGTGGAACAGCATGATGGGTCCTATACTCTAAAAACCCTCTCTTTTATCAGTGAGGAAGCCTGTGCCTACTTATGTTTTTTATTACCTGAGCATTCTCTCTATTTTCAAAAATAAAAAGTAGTCAAAGTAAATCCTCAAAAATCCAGATAAAATTGCTCCAATCGTTTTAGAGCTTAGCCATAACAACAGACAGACGTGAATTAAGAAAAAAATTTGTCTACCTTATAAATTTAGCGAATAGCTGTTAATTTAAAAATACAAACAAACACTCCAATATTATTAGTATAGATTATAAGATAGACTTTTTGATGCTATGTTGAAGCGTGAATTAAAGAATATTACCTTCTTACACTGTACTCTCAGTTAACATCGAGAAAAATTATGGCTATGGCTCATATAAAAGATGATCTCGACTAACTTTTCTGTTTTTGCAATTATCACTGCATATATGTTCATATTTACGTAATTTTTTTCCGATTTTCCGTATTTCAAAATTTAATTCTAAACGTGGTTTATTCGTTTTGTGGATTTTTTACGTTCAAATCCATTATATTATTGTAAAAACTTATAGTCTATCCTCACCAGTAAGTAAGTAAATATTCTCATAACATTTAAGGCTATTCAAGTGGCCCTTTACAGCACTTGTGAATAAATATTAGTGCAAATGTAATTAATGTAAATTTTAAATTGAATCCGGGATGAAATGAAGTGAAACGGGACTAAACATGTGAAATGTGCACTTCTCAATGTGTCTCAATTGCCTCTTTTTAAATTATGGCAAACCTATCTGAGTCAATCCAGTGACACTTTTCCGTGTCAGCCATTACCATATTTACTTTACCGATAATCGAAATAATCGTGACAAGGTAAAGCCGGTCATGTTAGTATGTAATTAGAGGCGTCGGCGGTGCGCGGGACGAGACAAGGCTAACAAAATTCGTCGAGGGGAGTGGGGGGGGGGGGGGGGGAGTCGCGTTGCATAAAACATGCCGAGTACTCCGCGCCTTGGCCGCTTGGCGCCACCATACGTATAGTCAGCAAACTCATACATACACTAGAACAATACACGGAAAGTAGGTCCTAGACGCGACGCCAGCCATCTCTGCCGTCTGCCCTGAAAAATTGAAAACTGTGTCACAAGCCGCCCGCCCGCATCGCACCGCGATAGTCTGCGTCAAATTTTGCGCGAAAATCTACAACACATATAATTCTTATTACTGCGCCTCCCGACAGGTCAGCAGTTGACTGCAATATAACCCGATGGTAAGTGATACAGGGCGTCAACCAACCTTTACAAGATGTTAATTTTTATGAACGCTCGCTGTTCCCGAGTTTCAGACGCGTACTTCATGATTCCATGGAGATACGATTAAGTTCGTAATTTATCGGATCGAATTATCAATCTAATCCATTCTCGAATCCACCTGAAAACAAAATCGGTTCAACCGTTTAGGAGTTCAGTGACACACATACGTGCATAAGTATTATACATATAAAGATTAAAAACTGCATCACACCGCCCGCATCACTCCGCGATAGTCCACGTCTTGCTTAATATTGAGGCGCGAAAATCATCACAGATAATTTTTATTACTGCGCCTGCTGATAGTTTGCGCTTAACAGCGATCTCGCCCGATGGTAAATGATACAGGGCAGCAATCAACCTTACAGGACGTTAATTTACATGAAAGCTAGCTGTTTCGGACAGAGACCCCGCGTATTTCATGTTGCCGTGGAGATATGGGTAAATTGGTGTTTTATCGGATGGAATTATCTAATTAACGATTAAGTTAAGAATAATACTTAAGAATAATATGTGATGATAGTTTAACGTTTGACAGCGATCTCACCTGACGGTAAGTGGACCCTAGATCGTAACTGACCATACAGGACGTTAATTTACATGAAAATTGAAAATTGACAACAATCCATCCGTACACAACGCACTGCAATGGTTTGTGTCAAGCCTAATGTTGTGCGCTAAAACCTACAACAGCTATCGGAAATATCTATACCAAAACAGACTTCGAAGTGCTTAGTATCTAAACAATTACGAACGTTAAGCAAAATTCATAAAAACCACTCAAGACGTAATTGTAATTTTTATTTATCCATTAAAATGAAGGGAAAGGAATCTATACCGTTTCATACGATTAAATATCAAATGGAGATATCTCAGAATATTAGAACTTTATAAAATACATCCAAATCCAAAACCTCACCTTAACCTTTCGATATTTCCGGTTTTGTATAAAATTAGAACCTGAGACCCATAATGATGTATCTTGAACAATGCTTATATTAAATTTTACTATTAGTAACTGAATCCTATTGTCCTATTTGAAACATATACAAATTTACAGTTTCGTAACAAAATATATATATTTATTATGCAGTCGATGTACTTTGCATATTTCTTAGAATAACCGTCATAGCGAATTAGGATCGTGCCTAAGCATTGTTTTTGTAAACGATACTGTTTCGGATATACGATCTACCGTTGGAATGTCTTTCCTTTGTAAATAAATTCACGAGCATGGTACGCAATCAACAGGAATGTCCGATGTCTGCAAAATGTGTGCTTTGAATACGTATTGCGATAGTCAACATTTTTTATTTGAAGAACTCTGATTTCTAAATTGATATTGTTTTCATTTCGATAACATAACCTAGTAAGCTGTATAATTATTTAAACTGCAATATAAATTACGTTCATAAAGTACTTGCTTATACCTATGAATTTGCGTGGGCTTCAAGTAAAAAGTTCGGAAATGTCTTATAACAATTTAACTTTGAAACTGCCCACAACCTTTCTGTCATTTATGACATAATTATTTATCAAAATAAATACTTTGAAGAATATAATTCGTGGGGGACAATATTAAATTTTTAGTTAAAGTTTTCATATACCAAAAATTGCGATTATTTGCTTTTATAATAAATAAAAAAATTATATATAGTTTACACACTAAATTCACAAATTCCTCATTCAATAAAAACATACAAATAACACAGAAAATTTTCCTATTTAAAAAAATATTATCAAATGTGAAGTGAAGTGAAACGTTTTAGATGCATGAGGATAATTTTTTTACGAGAGAAACTCGTGACTAGTCACAAAGTTGTGCAGCGTTTTTTATGCTAATTCGTTTGAAGGTGAGGTAGTTTTTCTGCGACTTTTGCCACATTTGCCACTCGTCATTTAATAATTTAATACGCTTTCTTAATTTCATTGAATATAAAATAAAAATATTTCATAATTTCTCTTTTGAAAATTGGATATACAATTACAAAATTTTATTAATCATTTATAATATTGACAAAAACACGTGGCAATGTTATTTACAATTGGTCGATAGTTTTAATATTTTAATGACAATTAAATTCATTAAATTTCTAACATATCTTCCTTTTTCCCTCCCTCTAAGCCTCAGAATCTAAAGTTTTAGATTTGTATAAATATAAACAAGTCTTAAAAATTAGTTTGCCGAAGAAATTTCACTTCTGGCTTGTGTACTTTGTACGCACGTACTTAATTTTGTATTTGTTCATGACAATTTAATTGAATCGCGTCACTTCGCAGGGATCGGGAGTTCGATACCCGGCAAGGCTAATTTAGAAAATTTCATTTACTGACCTGTCTGAGTCTGATCTGGTGATAGGCTTTACCCGTGGTTAATTACCTCCCTATCGACAAAGACGGCATCTCTGAGCGAAAAATTTGCGTCCCAATGCGATGCTACGCAAAAACCATAAGATGAAAATCTTTTTACCAGATTAGCGCGCTTCCATCTTAGACTGTATAGCTAACCATCAGAGGGTTATAGTTAAGTGGTAATCTGTCTGCTATGAAAATAAAAAACTTAAGCGCTTGTCACTTCTTTCTCGCCCTCTATTCCGTGGGCTGACGTTTCTGCGTATTGCGCACCAAAACACAAAAAAATGATGTCGCTTACAACTTGCCTTTACCGCTGTTTGACAGTAAAATAGTAATAAAAAATTACGAAAAATTAAGACAAAATATAATAATTGTTGGACTAACCATTTTGGAGCTTTGACTTTGGAGCACGCAATGTATGTTTTTCTAATACATTATTTATTATGTATTAAAAATAAAATAACAGTATTTTTCCACAATAGATTTAGGTATTAAACATTACATTATTAATCAATAACTCTCTTAAAGTCGTTTATTTTTTTACCAAACGGCAACACTCTGCGCGTTTCGTAGCAGCTTTCGTAGCAACGTAGCACCAACCTTATAAACAATTTTGTTCATTATGGACTACTCAAGCTTTATTTATAAATTGTATTTCTTGTTTAAATATGCAATGATTTAACTTTTTACGTAAAAAAATATATACAAAAAAAAGTGTCTGTTTTTATGTCAAAAACTTCGACATATTACTTAATTTTAACACTCTCATACAAAAGAAGAGCATTTTTTTTTAATCCGTGCCTCTCTGTTTTGTTTCGCTAATCTCTGCCAGAATCACTCATCCAGAATTTTTCAAGGAAACAAAATTTCTGAACTTCTTATATATGTTTTCTTCAAAATATTCAGAATAATTCAGAAGTAACTGTAGTACGTAAGGTTATCAAAATATAAGATGAATACTATATATTGCACAATGTCAATAGTATTAAAAGAAGTGCTACACAAAGTGAGGTTTAGATAGAGTAACATAATAACTGTATTTATTAATTTTATTGCAAACAAGCCTATGAGTAAGGATTAGGAAAGAGTAAGACGTATGAAGTCGTAACAATTGTACATAAAGGTGTACAAAAGCAATCTCTAACTGCCAACCATAGATGTAATATTATATATTAAAACAGGCTCGTGGGGATTAATGCAAAAATTGCTAAAAACTAGTAAAGTGGACGAAAAATGTTATACCATGAGGCTTCTTTAATATTTAGCAGGCGTATTAAAACCACGGTATGTTCCCAGCTAATAACTCCTACGTGCCCATAGTGCGCGTCCCGCATGTTAATGACAACTAATTAAGGCAGACTTTTAGGTTTCAAACTGTTTATCACGGCTGGCCATTCGATGTAAATATATGGAGCTTCCGACCGACTGTTCTGCCTCAGTTTGATTTCTGCAGCTGGACGAGAAAGTTTACAATCAAAATTAGAGTAAAGCCTGATAGACTACTATAGAAGTTTAGGATATCAGACCAAAACAATCACGGAAATTGTTTTTTTTTATTATTGCTGACATGTCATTTTTGTTTTTTCCTTGACAGCACAGATTGGCTGGTAGGTAATTGGCCTGAAATCGAACCCAGAATCTACTAATGAAGCGCACCATTAGCAAGCAATATTAGATAAAAATACTTACCATAAAAGACCAAATGTTTAAGTGTACTTTTATAGAGAAACATACATTGAAATTCACGATAACTTAACTTAATTTTACAGAGTTATAAACTTGGGAATTATGTAGTCTTAATAATAATATTAAACGTACAAAAGTTGATGATAATTCATTACCATAATGAAGGGTTCAAGTAATTGAATACATAATGAATTTTTAAACGTTGTGCACAGATGCGTAAATCTGTAATTACATCGACTTATTAAAAACTAACAGCTGCCTACAACTTCGTCTACGTAAAGCTTTCTTTTTTTAAATTTCCGAGCCATATTTTGTTAAATCCACTTAAATATATAAAACATCTATTTATGTTATAATATCTTAAAAAATCAAATGTATTATTAATACACCTATAAATATTATTGAATCTGTTAAGCTCCTTATTATCTTTATTGCAAAAAGTTTAAGCAGCGAGCTTAAAGCTATCAAGCTTTAAGCTTAAACTATACTTATAAAAGCTAAGTTTTCTAGATTAAGAAATGATATAAAATGAATTATAAAGAGAGCAACCAACTAGAGCTTGATAACCAATATTCAATGACATGCCACCTATTAGTTTTAATTTGTAGCAACTCCATGTTATTTCATATTCTGTGTAAACGGTCTTGAAGGGTTGAGTCATTTAACAAAATTCACTTCATATTACTATTTACACTTGTATGCTTACGTATTTTGGTAATTGCTTTTGCTATCGTGGTTCATCTTATTAATTATGAGCCCCGGAGTGCGCATTTATTGACCCTATCTCCGGTAGGGCCCTTGCTCTCTCGGCTAACCACTACTGGATCGAGTTCACGAAACCGTAACGAAGCAACTGGGAAATACTACACGACGTATATAGAATTGAGTCATTACCTATTTAATACGACCGAATTATAGGTTGCGGGCAACGTTCAAATTATGTCTTCTAAAATTAGATGCGTTTTGTTATGTGTTTTAATATAGACTAGCGGTGAATGCGGCGTGATCTACTTGTCGTCTTAGCGTATATAAAAATCGTTTTGAAGAAAAGGGTTAGACTGACAACCTCCTTCGTTCGTTGTTAAAATATTAGTTTTTTTACAAAGGTTTCTTTGTTTATAATATTTATAGTATTGTAACTTAAATTGTAAATACATTTCTCAAATAATATACAATTTAACTTTATACCGAAAAGGCTTCGAAACGAAAAAGTTGCATCTCCACTTAGATAAGTTAAAAGAATTAAAACAAAATTAAACTAAACTGAACGCGTCTTGATTTTCTAATATATATAACAAACAAGCTTTTTTTTGAGGGCGATATCTTTTATCTTGGTCTTACCTAAATATTAATATTACTCCTTTCAATTAAAATGACTATTAAGATTTATATGAGCTTTTATCGTTTCGATATAATTACAATTGTTGATATCACGATTTCCCATTCGTTCTTTTAATCAATAATGATTCGAAATAAATGTTCCATAGCACTATAAAGAAAAGGGAATATCTTCTGGGGCAATCTGGATTTGAAGCTTTTAGTGCGCATGGTCTGTCCCTTTTATTTTTATTATGTACAAACTACACGATCGCAGTACACTATTCCATGCTCAATGGAACTTAATAGCGCGGTGCAAATTCTTAAACGGCGTACATTAATAGGAGTTATTACAAAAATAACAGTTATCAATTCTCTCTGATTGCACGGTGAAGGGCAATTTGACGTCAGCGATCGTTTCGCGTCACCGCACGCAATTTCCACGTCTGAACTTAGTCTCGGATTCTTGCCTATAAACAGCTTTTGTGCCTATAGCTTTAATTGGTAAAAGAAGTGTCAGATCGACAAGAAAGTTTTTATTTTTAGTACTTTATTTGACAGACTGTAATTTATTTATTCAATCCCTAGTATTACTCTCTCTGGCAGAGACTCTCGAAGATCTCAATACAAGGCTCGGTAACCTCAGCAGAGTTTCTCAACAGGTGGGCCTGAGAATGAACATGAAGACGAAAATTATGTCTAATATCCATGTACCGCCTCACCCAGTCATCGTTGAGAACTCAGCTCTCGAAATTGTTGACGAGTACAGATACCTGGGACATATAGTCCAGCTAGGTAGGTCTCATTTCGAGAAGGAGGTCAACCGCCGAATCCAAATCGGTTGGGCTGCGTTCGGGAAGCTACGCCAGATATTTTCGCCGATAACCCTCAGTGCCTGAAGACCAGTCTTCGAACAGTGCTGACATACGGTTCTGAGACGTGGTAGCTGACTATGGGCCTCATGCGGAAGCTCAGAGTCACTCAGCGTGCGACGGAGAGGGCTATGCTCGGAGTTTCTCTACGCGATCAAATCAGAAATGAGGAGATCCGTAGCAGAACCAAAGTCACCGACATAGCCCTACGAATCGCGAACCTGAAGTGGCAATGGGCGGGGCACATAGTCCGAAGGACCGATGGACGTTGGGGGCCAAAGGTGCTGGAGTGGCGACCCCGCACCGGACGGCGCAGTGTAGGCAGACCCCCCACAAGGTGGACCGATGATATAAAGAGGGTAGCCGGTAGCCGCTGGAGCCAGGCGGCGCAAGATCGGGGTTGTGGACGTCTTTACGTGAAACTTATGTCCAGCAGTGGACGTCCATCGGTTGAAGCGACTACGACGACGACGACTATTACTTGACACTAGCTGTGTACAAAATAGTTTTTTGTTTATCTACACTAGTTAAAATACTTTTTTTACTTGTCGTGGATGTCGTGGACACTTGATGTTAGCGAAATTTACTTTCTACAATAAACTCGCGTAATAAAGTGAACGTGTATCAGTGTATAGAAATGAAACTTCTTTGACTTATATGGTCTAGCAATTCTATACTATAATTTTATATGTAAAAGTAATTTGATGTTTTTCTAAGCAAAGTAAGTATACATACTCATGCAAGCGTATCTCGGGGAACGCATAAAGAAACATTTCTCGTAACATAAAAAGTTTCACTTCAAAAAACAAGGGGTCGCATCTTGGTTGTAAAGCCAAGGAATATATAACCGTATACAGGAAATCTAGGCTTCCGAGGGACTCAAGCAAATTACTTGATTTTAAATATATCGGGATGGACTTATCATTATAGCTCGATCCCTTAAAGCGATCGCATATTTCCGGACTAAAAGTGTGTCGCTTCCGCTGTATTCGGTCGTTGACGCGAAAGCACTGTCGCCGGCATTCTCCGACTCACGACCTCTGCGTCGATTTAAAATAGAGCAACTAATCTAAAATAGTCTTAATAGATTCCTATCCGAATCGATATGGACTTTCGCGAATTTTACGGATTTAACTAAAATACAATATTAAGCGTTTAATTGTATCGTAAAAGTTTTGTTTTTCAGCTCATACCTGACCATATTCACGACCTTTTTACGTCAATAACGATTTAATTATTTATTTTTAAAAGTTACTATAATGCCACTTTTGATGATAACATAATTTAAGTAAAGATGCGATATGTCTGAAGTGTTTAACATATTATAATTGTCTTCAAGAAGGGTGCATGTTTCCGGGCTGGATGCGTTTCCGCTGAGCGCGGTCATTGACTCCGTTTCCCTTTCCCAACATTTTCGAAGACATCACAGCAATTAAGAAGATTATATTGCTAGTAAATTCATTAGATATATCTTCAGTCCTACCCTACTTTAGAGTATCAATATATATTCTTTAATTTCGGTTATGTTTTTAGATTAATCTTAGTATTTATACTGCTGCTTTCATTCCGACTGCATTTGTGTGCAGTTTTTATATTTTACTTGTAAAGGTTTACCAAAAAACATGACAATAAATTTAATATAGTCAAACAGAACTTACATGACATGCCGAATTAGTATCACGTGTTATTTAAAGGTACAAGAACGGATTGGCAATTTTAAAGATAATTTTGTGAGTTAAAATGTTATGGGATCGTGATAAAGAAGCATTAAATAAAGGAAGCAAACGTTAAATCATATTGAATACATTGATTTAAAATATTTTATACTCTTGTTAATAATTCTGTCGGCTTCGCTTTTGCAGTGATGCAATTATTCCTGAGTTCGTATTCTGACTGAGAAAAGTTTGGAAACTGTATTTTTTAATCTGTCTTGAGTCTGGACTGGTGGAAGGCCTGCGCTGGCCATTTACAACTCCACCAGCAAAGACGTACTGCCAAGCAAAAACTTTGTATTTCTATCTATACCATGAAAACTAAATTTCCTCTTATCAGGTATTATTGCAGTTAAGCTCTAACCTGTTAACGACAAAAAATACAATTCCTTATGTGTAAGTGACCAGTTCTCTCTAAGACACCACTTAAATTTGTCCCATAGGTTTTCAACTTAACATGTGTCTGGAAAAATGTCGTTTGGAACTTTCGATGTAGCAAATGCTACTAAATCCGTTCGCTAATGCGAGGGCTCAACTCGGAAACTTGTGCATTACATCAGAGCCGTTGATGAGCGCATCTGTGGCCTGCTATTATAAATAGCACGGCGGTCCCTTAAGGCGTGCACATATTTCCGGGCTGGAAGTGTGCCGCTTCCGCTGCGAGCGGTCGTTGACGCGCCTGCACTGTCGCCGGCATTCTCCGCCACACAGCGTCTGCGAAGTCTAAGGGCTCTTCTACACAATCTACTTCTGTCGCTTATGGGCTGTATTTAAATGAACTAAACCCTAAGTTTATTATTTTCCATGATTTCATAATTCTAGAAGTCTATTGTCGCTTATGGGCTGAATTTAGTTGAAATAAACCCTAAGTTTATTATTTTCCATGATTTCATAATTCTACACAATGTATTGTCGCTTTTGGGCTGAATTTAATTGAACTAAACCCTAAGTTTACTATTATCCATGATTCGGAAATGGTACTACAGTAAGATTTTTTCAAAGTACGAAATAACTATACACAACCCACAACTGTCGTTTCGGGGCAAAACTTAATTCAACTAAGCTCTGAGTTTACTATTTTCAAAGATTTTCTATTCTGACATGGTATGGTAACATTATTCTCGAAATACCGATTTGCTGTACACAATCTAAAACTGTCGTTTCTGTTTAGAATCGAATTGAAATGAACCCTAAGTAATCTATATTCCAAGACTTTCTATTCGGTAATTCTCTTACAATAATATTTTTATCAAATTGGCATGTAATTGTAATCGATTTTTAATTCGTTCAGATCTCGTAAATCGATGTAAACAAAAATAATAGACAATAGTATATACTACAATATAACGAAGTTACGAAATTTATTCAATAATAATTAATTACAAAAACTGATATGAATTAATAAATACTGTGCGTGTTAATTACATTTTTTTTTCTTACACAATACAGTATAAAAAAGATATGCATAATGTAAGAATTTGTTACACAATTGCAATACTTAATGCAGTCATTGTGTTTGCATAAAATGTTTAAGATCTTTTGGAACCAGTTAGTCGAATTGCGGAGGTTATCAAACAAGTACAAATGAACCGCTTAGAAGGAAAATTATGTGGAAAAAGATTGCCTTTCTCGTTCATTTTCAAAGAGGATCCTTAGGATGTCTAAAGTAAGAACACCTGGAAGACCGAAGCGGCAATTGGGTGGACGATAGACAAAAGATAACTCGCAATTAATGAGGATAGCACAGAAAAGAAAGACTTTCCACCAACTTATCTCCATAGATCACTTTAAAGAGGCACTCCACGCTGATGATTTGTCCATGTGCATTTAACAGATTTGTTATATTATAACCTACGTAAGAATAATCTACAAGAACAATCAGTTAACTATCAAAAAAATTTAATTTGTCAGTCGAATGTGCTATTTACCAATTTTATATGGACTTTTGTTTAAATAAAGCAGTTTAACATTCAACTTTGAAATGCAATGAACGTTCCCAATCGTCGATTGTAACTAGTCGTCTTCGTCTTTGTCGACGTATCATTTTTGTTAATACCGAATTATCGATTAAAATATATCTTTATGGATGCAAGAACCCCCCATAATCCCACTAACATTAATAGAAATCGCAACTAAGCGATAACATCGCCTATTTATAGTGTTTCTTAAAGTTTATTTCTGTACTCGATTCATGTTTGTAGTATATAACCTATTCTATACTGATATTATAAATATGAAGAGTTTGTTTGCTTGAACGCGCTGATGTCAGGAACTACTAGTCTGATTTGAAATATCATATTAATGTTACATAACCCATTTATCGAAAAAGGCTTTAAACTATATATATTCTCGCTGAGACCAAGTGGAACAGTGCACCATTGACCAATGTTTGAAAATGGTTATTTTGAAGTGAAACTTCTTTAGGCGCATGGGGGTAAAATTTTTAGTCTCACGAAGATGTGCAGCGTTTTTTATGCTAATTCGATTAAAGGTTAGGTAGTTTTAATATTTACAAATAACATGTGGCATTTTAATTTGCCACTCGTCATTTAATTTACTATTTTGCATAAAATATAAATTTTAAATTGAAAAACCAAATATGTTTAATAATTTCTAATATTGACAAAAAACACGTGAGATATTTATTTAAAATTCGTCGTTTGAGATGTTAATAAATTATTTGTCTTGCTTTCCCCCCTCGGAAATCCAAAGTTTTAGATTTATATAAATATAAACAAGACTTAAAAATTAGTTTGCCAAAGAAGTTTCACTTCTGACATGTGTACTTTGTACGCGCGCACTTTTAATTTTTCATAATGAGAGCTTCCACTGAGTACACAGTATAAACGATTAAAGTTTCGCAAAATCATGTATGACAGAATTTTTCCCCTTTAAAAGTTCTAAAAAAAGTCTATGTCTATTTTTTAAAGTTGGTTCACTATAAACAATATTTGTTCCTTCTATTATGAGTTGCGCACATCAGCCAGTTAATAGTAGTCAATGTATCTTTCAAGTTATTATATTCTTTTCGGTATATATGTTCGATATGTATATATGTATGATCCATATGAAATATATATGTGTATGTCGGAGAATAAGAGAAAATGAACCATAAAGCATAGCTGCGTAGGGTTCTCCGCCGAAATCGTCATTAATGGCATCAATAATTCCATACTGTGGGCCTTGGTGGGTAATGTTGGTGCAATTAAACACTTTATTAATTTACTCATTAGAATGTTCTATCTCTTAATGTTCCCGATATCAATTTACACAAACTCATCAATAATAATAGCTAGGAACGCGACAGTTTCAAAAGTCAACCGCACCGGCGGGCCGTCACCCGAGATCTACCGAGAGACGCGCGCCGGACTGCTATTTATTGACTCTGACCCACGCCAATAGACAGATGGCGCCAGCGTTTCACAGAGTATTGCTCTCCGACATATATATATTGACACTGATCCATTGACAGCCAAGATATTTCTTAAACCATTAGGCGTAGAGACTTGAAATTTGATAGGAATATACCTTTAACCGAGTAGAGGTCAGCTAAGAATGGATTTTTTTATAATTCCACCCCAAGGGGGCTTGTGGGGGTGTTAATAAAAACATAACAAATTTTCACATTTAAAAATTATGGTATGTAAAACTTGGTCAGCATTTTTTTTATTTAAAATTGAATGTATCAAAAGCAAAATTTTAGAAAACTCCACCCTCAAAGGATAGTGCTGGTATGTTTCTTATTTGCCTAAATTAATGAAAATGCTACCAAATAACATTCCACGCAGACGAAGTCGCGAGTTCAGCTAGTATTTCTATATATGGGTAAGTTTATTATATTTAGCATACGCCACATTCCATTTAAGCAATATATCTGACCAAACGGTTGCCTGATAGAAATCGCTGTTGTCTCTTTTGCCTTGTTACTGCTCTATGTGGTGTACAATGTAGTATTTTCTATCTATCTAGTTCTTCAGTACATAGTAGTAAAAATGCGTATTGATTACGACAATGGAGGCTAGTAAAACGGATGTGATGGTCGAGCGTATAGAGGAGCCTTTAAATAGAGGGCCGATTACTCGCGTCTGGCTCGGAGCCGGGCACATGACCGCGCGAAAGTGCAGCGGCCGCCGCCGCGTCACGGGCTATTTGCGACGCGCCGCCTCCGCTCGCCGCAACACTCGCTCCCGGCTCCCGACTCCCGAAGCTTAGGAGATATTGCTTGCGTTCAATAACTGTAAACCTGACATTCTCCATTATAATCCCTAATAGTTGATTTACAAGAATGTTTATTGAAGTGAAACTCCTTTAGGCGCATGACGGTAAAATTTTTACGAATGAAACGCGTAACTAGCGTCATCGAAGATGTGCACCGTTTTTTATGTAGCGTTTTTATTTACCTCGTTGCTCTAGTGGTTAGCATGTTCGATTACAGACATGAGGTCCTGGGTTCGTGTCCCGGATCGGGCCATTTCGAAATAGATATTGAGTTTTCTATTAAGATTTTCTCAACATTTGCCCGATGTTGGGAAATGTCTCCGGTCGTGTCGGATTGCCCTCACGTCGGACTATGAGAGTGAAGTAATAGAGAATACTTTTATGTGCTATGCCTGCCAATCCACAGTGGAGCAGCGTGGTGGGTCTATGCTCTAAAAACGCTCTCTTATATAAGTGAGGAGTCCTGTGCCTAACAGTGGGACGTTTACCTTTACGTTTACGTTATCTTTTTTTTATTTGCTACTCGTCATTTGTGATTTCAATAAATTATTTGTATTAAATTTCAACATATTTTAATCACCATTAAATTCATAACATATCCTTTTCTCTTCCTCTAAATCTTGGAAATTTAAAGTTTTAGATTTGGATAAATATAAACAAGACTTAAAAAGACATTTCACTTCTGACATGTGTACTTTGTATGCACGCACTTTTAAGTTTTTTATTGTATTATCAACAATCCACAACATCTTAACTAATTTATACATAGAAAAACGAATGAAGAAATCTTAAGACAATTACAAGTTTTTCTTATGTTAACAATGTATTGTAAACAATCGCAGCTGATATTCCGTGCGTGGAATTGTCTAATGGTTAACATGTTCGGCTACAGACATGAGGTCCTGAGTTCGGGGGCTGGGTCGGATGAATTAAAAATCGATATTGAGTATTCTGATAAGATTTTCTCAATATTTGTCCGAACTTGGGAAGTGGGGCCATCGGTCCTGCGCCTGATCTCTCTACCCGGTCGTGTCGGATTGCCGTCACGTCGGACTATTGAGAGTAAAAGAATAGTGTGTGCACTTGTGTACTATGCCTACCAACCCGCAGTGGAGCAGCGTGGTGTGTTTATGCTCTAACAACCCTCTCTTCTATAAGTGAAGAGGCCTGTGCCCAGCAGTGGGACTTTAATGGATCGCTACTTACCTTTTTACTCCGTGCGTGTGTGTATGTTTGTGAGTTTATACATATTTAGAGATATAAAATGATATATTCAGGACTTTATTTTTAACAAATTTTTCGATGGTGTTTGCTTATAATTATGTTTTACGATAAGGTGAAAATGAGGTTTTTTTAGAGTAAAATAAAAGCTAAATAAATTAAAATCCCTTAATCGGTGCTCCTTGTCCTGTGAGTGTTAATAATTACAAGAAAATTATATTTACCGTGTCATTGCTATGTTCTAATTATTTACTTAGTATAACAGTACTAACATCGCATTATTGAATACAAAATATATTCCGTTTCAAAAAAATCTATATTTCATAAAAAAAATATATCTTTTAGCATTTAAATATGGTTAAATTATATTCAAATCCTTGATAAAATTAACTGAAGCTAACAACGCCATTAAACTTATTAAAGGGTATTTGAATACTGTGTAGTTTTAACAACTTTTAATAACTTTTATTTCATAAAGACGTACGGGAAATGTTTATGAAGGTGTAAAATACATTACACATCTAAATCTGTATTAATCTCAGTTAGTAATTTTTATTTAAAACAGTTTTAACTATTGCTATAAAAAACAAGCGCCTACATAAATTTCGGACACAATAAAACACGTAATTGCTTTTCGTTAATACAAAGATACCTTTCTGCTAATATTTTCAATGCAATGTTCTTATAAATGGATTCAAAGATTGCAGTATAATTATTATTATTAATATTGTGTGCTGTATTAGAAGTACTTGCTGTTTGAATTGTTGTTAAAAACAGTTGTAAGATCACATCCTGGATATACTCGTCATCCCTATATATAATTTTGAATCTATTCGAAGAAGGAAAACATCGTGAATATTCTGCAATGTAACAATACTATTGGAATTCGCAAAAAAGCAGCTTTGTGGGTTTCAGCTTCTAACTCTTTTCACGTATGAGTAAGGAGTCTTGAGACACTCAATAAATTTTGATAGGTTGTAACTTAACTCAAAATGCATTCATTTTAAAATTGAACACTAAACCAGATTCTGGTCGTCGGATATTTAAAAAAAATTGAGTTGTTTAAGTTAAAACATGTATCACCGAAAAATGTGTATTAACTATATTTTATATGGTTTCTCGCAAATCATTATCATCACAAGAATAACAATCATTGATCACGTAGTACTTTCGAACCTTGATGGCGCCGATTTGAGAAATGTTACTGTGTTAATATCTCAATAACGCATAAATAATAATCCATATTTTGAAATAAAAATGTATTGTCAACGGTCGTCACAGAAAATTTATGATATTCTTTTGGCGTAGCAAAAGTGTCAGCAACATAAGCATTTAAAACTTAGCTAAGAATAACACGCTCTTAAATCTCTTTCATCTGCGACTTAGCTTTGCAAAACCTTGTTCAGTTAGTTTTCCTCCAATATATATATGAGAAAAATGTTCACTAATCAGCGTACTAAATGAAACAAAATATGAAATATACTTTCCCTTGACTTACTGTTATTTTTACTATAAGGACACATGCATTTTTTCGAAATTCAATCATTATAATAGGAAAAATTCCTATATCTGAAATTTCTTTTAAAGTACGACCAGACTCAAGATTCACTATAACAAAAATAAATAAGAACATTGTCTGTGACAAACATGTATCGCTTATAACAGCTTTTAATAAAAGTATGGTGTTATATATTTTTTTTAACTAAAAACTTATTTATAACACTTAGTGCTTTGTACATAGAGAAAGTCGTTGAAATCTTTTGCATGGAACTATATTCTCAAAGGATTCCCCAATTAAATAAAATTTTGAAATATAATGACTGAAATTGTAACAAATAAAACTAGGAATTGTCTGTCACAGCAAAATAAAACAATTGTTTGAATATTTTATTTCAAATAAACGGATAATACGATATATTTGAATTACAAAAAATGATTAATTCATAATAAATGGAAGAGTAAGAAAGTTTTATTAGCATTATAATTATAAATTAAGTAGAAAGAATTATAACATAAATATAGACGTACTGAATTCTGGCGTTCATATTTATATTACAAAGAAAATATAAATTAAAACAATTTATAGGAACGATTGTATTATAAGAAATCTTTAAGAGAGAATAATAAGAATTACTTTATTTATTGGAAAGTCGACTTGAGTTGCTGGAGTCTGTCTTATTCATAATTTATACGTTTGTTTTTCCCATTAAAAGGCCCCGGGGAAAAAAATTAAATGATTGATTAACGATGAAACGTGTGATTAGCGTCACGAAGATTTGCAACGTTTTTATGATGATTCGTTTGAAAGTTAGGTAGTATTTACAAATAACATGTGGCATTTTAATCTACTATTTTCATAAAATATACGTCATAAATTTTCTTTTCTAAATTTTAAATTCATAAACAAAATTTAGTGAATAATTTGTAGTATTGACAAAAAACAAGTGAAATTTTTATTTACAATTCATCATTTGAGATTTCCATAAATTATTTGTTTAAATTTTCGACACGTAATATTTTAAAGATAATTAAATTCCTAACATATCTTCCTTTCCTCTCTCGGAAATCTGAGGATTTAGATTTGTGTAAATATAAACAAGATTTAAAAATTAGTTTGCCAAAGAAGTTTCACTTCTGATATGTGTACTTAGTACGCACGCACTTTATTTTTTTTCAATAAAGTAACAAATAACGGATATGTTAGTTTAGTTATTTATCCCATGTTTAATGAAAACAAAGCAACGGGCTCAGTGGCAGCGAGACCGGGGCCCGCGAGCCCCGCAGGCCGGGTCGCGGGTCGCGGCTGAATAAATTCGGAGGGAGGTACGCTGGAATGCGGGAGGCGCGCGGTGCGGGCGGGGAGCGCCGTGCGACTGGCGCGCGCGCCGCTGTCCCACGGTCGCAAGGCCCCACGTCCCCCACCCCCCGCACTTTCTTTCGCGCCATAAAGGTCGTTTGAAATATTTCGGAATGCTGCTTGGTGACATTTCACCGGAGGGGGGTGGAGTAAGCCTCCGACTCGGTTGCGCTTCGGAGCCTCCGAGCTGCACTCGCTTCTCCTCCTTCCAGCTCAATTTATATCGTATTCAAATACGGCTTAAAGACATTTATTTCTCAACAAAGAATACATACAGTTCACTTAATGTGAGAGTTATACATGGTTAAACATTTTGACTGCCTCATTGGTCTAGTGGTTAGTATGTTCGACTACAGACATGAGATTCGAGTCCCGGGTCGGGCCAATTCGAAATCGATATTGAGTTTTCAATTAAGATTTTCTCAATATTTATCCGGAGTTGAGAAAATTTTGTCGGTGTGATACACTTCTCTTGTATGAGTGAGGAGGCCTGTGCCCAGCATTTTGACGTTAATGGGCTGCTACTTACCTTACCTTTTAAACACTTTAGAAGTTAGCGTCAAGAATATTACATTTTAAGAAAAGATACATCAAAAACTGAAAGAAAAACACGAAACAATATACAACACAAAAGGTAGTTGGAAAAAAAGCAAACAAATATCAAAATTATGCTATGAACTATGTTTATGTTATCTTAGGGTGAGGCTTAACTGAACTCGCACAATATTCCAACGCGTTTTTCCTAATTTGTCTATGCTTGTGCTGTTTATGATTGAATGTGGTAACTATTGTAGATTCAAAAAAATATTCTGGTAGGCTATTACAGCATTATGGTCTCAATGGTATTCTTAAATGAAAAATTCTTTTTTTTATTATTATTGCTGACAGATTAGCGCTTGACTGTGATCTCACCTGATGTTAAGTGATGATACAGTCTAAGATGGAAGCGCGCTAATCTGTTAAGAGGCGATAAAAAAAAAAACTTTATTCTGGTGGGCTATTACAGCACTAGTCGTTTATTCTCTTAATTGTATTCAATTTTTTTTTGTGTGTGCTATGACAGCAATTTTCACGTATTCTCTCATATTCACTTTTAAAAATCGATAATAATTTATACTAATAAGATATTGTAGCACTTTTCATTCGGATATCTTCTCAATCGGATTCAAGTTCAAAAAATCTTTATTCCAGTAGGTATTTACAGCATTAATTCTTTCTGAATTTAAGCTTCAACGGCATTCACGCTGCAAGCTATGTTATTTCTAATATATATACTCAAATATATAAAAGACAAACACCATCTTAAAGACTTCTATTGTTTATATCCTGCACTCAGTAGACTTACGGTAGTTTTAGTGGTTGTGTAAGACCTACCTATCACATATCGGGAAATCCCCGTGTGAAATTCACACGCCGTCAACTTTTTATGTCCATTCACATAATTACATTATCAGACTCGTGACGTCGTCGCTATCCCACTATAATTTTAATAGCTTGTGTAGATTGTGTCAAGAACTTGACATGATAAATGGCAGTTACATCAAATGGTGGTTGACAGAGGGGCTATCTCTTTATGCCGTTATTTTAAAGTATCATTAATTTTTGAATAAAATCGTAAATTTGAGATATAGGTTTTTGGCTTAACTCGTCCCGGGTTGACTGCAGCGGAGCTTATTCGGTCTACTTTCCACGCTCATGTGTGAACTAAGTTTCTCCAATTAATAGATTTGTTCCAATAGCAAACAGCGAGTCGGAGAAAGCTGCGGCGGGTCAACGTCCGGAATTCACGGCGATCGACCGCGGTGAACTTTATAAAGAAATGTGGCGTAATGCTCGAAAATTTCAAAATGCGCATAACAGATGCCGACAAGGGCCCGAGAGGCAATACAGAGACACAAGAACTCGAAGTTAAAACGCTCAGATATCTTCTTCGTTTAAGTTGAAAACATTTGCGAAAAGAGGAATAATGCTGCATTTTACTTTCAGGGAAAGGCTGCTGTAATTAGTTTTGCTTTTCCCAATCTGTCATAGCAAAATGGCAGCCTATAAACGTCCCACTGTTGGATACAGGTAGACTTACTCATAGGTTCGAGGATTTTTAGAACAAACACTACTCCATTGTGGGTTAGCACGCTACACATACCCCAGAACAATTACTCCCGGGAAAGGCAGGTTTCCTCACGCTATTTTTCTTCACCAAAACTGTCTTTCCAAGTGTAAGGGCCTTATTAATGTAGCATATATTCCGTGAAAGATTTACAATTGCCAGATGCTTTCGATCGGGGTACTTGGAAAAAAGCAAATGGTAACCTTAGTCGCGCGTAGCTATGAATGGAATGCGGTGAGCGAGGTTGCGCAAGCGGCGAGCGGCAACTGCGCAGGAATGTGCCAGGAGTGGGGGGAGGGGGGCAAAGGGTCGGGGGGGGGGGCACTGCAGCTTGCTGCATCTCCCGGCCATTCACGCGCTCCGCGAAATAGCTCACCGTTAGAGGCGCGGAATACTTGCTCTATCTCTATAGCCATCACAGGGCTGCCAACTGCAAAGGTTTCCCTGTGAGCTGACTAAGATTTCTCTATACTATATTTAGGCGTTAGAGAAACAATTTAACCTTATCGGTTAGGTACACAATTAAAGAATATTCATTGACGTGGGCAGTTCCTTAATTTTTAAACTTCGGTTTTATTGCGGTTCCTCAAGAAAAACAGTTTTCTAGATAATTTGCCTTCACTTCTTTCATCTATCTATATTCGGATATCCTGTCTTTGGATCTCGAAGAAGTAATTTTCTCGCAAACTATAATACATATCTCGTTTAATAACTACTAAATAGATACTAATTAGGATTTAAGGTGGCTATGACAAAGACAAATTATAAAAGTTTTTGATCGTTAATGACGATGTATGTCAACAATTATTTTTAAGTTATAATTATGATAATATTTGTAAAATATTAATAAATAGTTTTGTTCTCTAAATTATCTCATTTTTGAGATAGACAAAAGTCTTTGTGTTATATAATATATATGGTTTTGAAAGTCTTAATTTTGACCAAGTTTAGTATAAGAAAACTTATCAGAAATGACATACGATATTTACCAGTTTATGTACAGGATTACTGTAAATGTTACCATGAAAATAAAATGTTATATGTACCAACCCTGATCTTTGTACACAATAAAAGTAGAGCTTTAGATAGGAGTTCAACATTCCTACAGTATCGGCCGCCCGCGCGAGTTACACTGATAACCAACCACAAACCTTAATACTCGATCTTATAGCTCTATATTTAATAACTAAATGCTTCATCAAAATAAAAGTTTAACAGACCTTTAATATACATTAAACAAATAATATAAGAAAATTAATATCGATTCCAACACTCATCTAGTACCAACTTTTTAAACTCGTTTCATGGAAAGAAAACTTTATAGCCACGTGAGCTTTCATTATATGAAGCATTAAATTTATTCGTAAAATTAAGCAGATTAATATTAAAAAAATATATATTACCATCAAAAATCTATTTGCACACCAGTTTTTCACAATTTAATATTAGAATAAATTATATATAGGAAGTGTGAGCGAATAGTAAAAATTGGACCTCAAAATAAGGAACTTTAACTTATTATACTTCAACTACACGCTTTGCGTTGGTTTACAGAAGAGATAAATACTATTTCAAGTAGGCTTTTGAATAGTCTAATGTAATTAGTCTATTCTTATATTATTTCGTCCTGATGATGATATTAAAGAACAACTTAAAGTGTCTAATAACAAGGGTTCCCCGATATCTATATAATTTCAATATATTTTTATTACGATCTATGCTCTCCCAAGATTTTTCAATAAATTTTCTTTTAACGAAGTTATTAAATTTATTAAGTGAGATCTTTAGAACGGCTCTTGGGAATTTCTTTATAGAAAGGTATAGGTTCTGGCTACTTTTAAATAAGTGGTTATTTTGTGGAGCCTACTACAATTTATTGATTTTTATATTACTTTTCTTGTTATATGAGGTGTAATTACGTAAATAATCGTTGTTTGGTGGGTAAAAAACATTGAAATGCTAACCCTAGTAGAGGATAATGAGGCGGACGAGTGGAATTGCGCGAAAGTGCGCGACAATGCGCGTCGCACTATCAATAGTCGGCGCCCTACATTCTTGTCGCGACGTCGCCGCCACCGCATCTACGTTTCGTCATCACACAGACTTAGACAAATGGCACGAAATATCGATTCTTAAAAAATCGATGTTTTATTATTTTGTAAGTCGATATATTTAATCGAACACTATTAATTATAGCGCGCCTATTCTCTCTCCGGTCGTGTCGGATTGCCATCACATTGGTCTATGAGAGCGACGGAAGAGATCGCACTTATGTTAGCGCATACCCTTGTGTATTGTGTCTTTTTTAGCTGGGAAATGCTTTAACGCACCCCGACCAAAGAGTCGGGAGTGTGGGACTCGCTTATGTGACAGAATAGCCACTAAAACCCAGCGGTCCCACGTCACCCTAAGGTGGGATACCAGCTTGCGCAATCCAATATGGTGTCCCGGATGAAGCCAAATTAAGATACAAGGCTGTGGGACGAGGCGCGCAAATCCGCGCCTTCTGCCGCCCAACCTTCGGCGACATATATCAGGGTCATCAGAAGCAACATCCCGCTTCCTCTCAAGTGCCTCCTTTAGCGCGACAACAGTCTCGGAAAAGGCTCTCCACCCTGCTTCACTGGCGACCATTGCACGGGCAATGCTAGTCAATAAAAGGCCTCCGCTAATCAAACTGCCAATCGCAGTGAAAAAGCTTGCTGGGTCACTGCAACAAAAAACCTGTATCCTATAATTGAGGAGGACTGTACCCAGCAGTGGGACTTCATTGGGCTGCTACGTACCTCTTTCCATAGATTATCGATAGTGACTTCAGGGTATCAATTTTTATTATATATATATATATATTTGCTCCTCTATTATAAACATTATATTTATATTGCAAAATTAATCTATGTATCAAATGACCACTATAAAAATCAACAAATTTTCCTATTCTCTTTCAAGTTTGATCTTGATGTCATTAATAGGCAGAATTGAAAGTGGAGAAAAAAGAAAATGGAGAGAAAAAATCTAAGACGTACCTATTTGTAAATACATATACAATATAATAATGATTAAACCTACTGTTGTTAATCGAAGTATATCGGGTGCACAATTTCCCATACTAGTTCACAATTAGAGCAGAGTATTAAGTGCGAGGAGTAATAGGGGCAGGGTGATACCACGTGTGGCCCATTTAGTTTTGGGGGGCCCATCATACATGACGTAACAGCAACTACGCACCTGCGTTGTCACCCTATCTATATTTCAAACAAGGTACTATGTAACCCAAATATAGAATAAAGTTTTCGTAAGATATTTGACACCTTGTGAGGGAAACCTTGCATTAAAAAGGGGCCACAAGGTTTTAAACAATTTACCTAAACATTGAAATAGTGATAACTATCTTTCTAAATACATGCAAATATAACAGGATCTTATGAGATAGTCCAATAAAAATATATATAAAGCAGCTATATTACAGCGGCCTCGCTGGCGCAGTGGTGAGAGTACTCGCCTTGTTAGCATAGGCCCCGGGATCTATTATTCAGGTATTTTCTAATTTGTCTGAATCTAGTCTGGTGGGAGGCTTCGGTCATGGCTAGTTATCACCCTACCAGCAAAGACGTACCGCCAAAACAAAGAGATTTTTGTTCCGGTACGATGCGTAACGTAAGGGGTATATCGCCTCTTACTTAGATTAGCGCGCTTCCATCTGAGACTGTACGATGATACTGTGATCTCACCTGATGGTAGGTGATTACCTACCGTCGGGTGCGATCACAGTCAAGCGATAAACTTTCAGCAATTTAAAAGAAATACCATTATTGAAAAACTACCTTATGTCGATGCAATGAGTTAATAAAATCACCTTAAAGTGACGGTAAAAGCGCAATAGGTTTTGTGAGCTTCGTATTTAACGATATTTCGATTACTTTAACTACCTTCAGTTCTAATTTTTGCTATAAAATAATAGCATAAACTTTAGCTTTCTACGCTTCCTGTTTTTAACTAATATAAATCTATCTGCGTGATATTCTTAAAAGGGTATCCAATATTTTCGCGTCATTAGGAGACCTTCTTAGAAATCTTTAATAACTGTTTATTAAAATAAGGGCAATTCAAATTTTTTATTTTTTATTTTTTAAATCATAGTGCAATATTTACTTGCTTTATTTGCACCCTTAATCTTGCTGAATCGAAAATAGCCTTGAAAAGAATGATAAACTGAGAGCGTCTGACAGCATCTATGTTCTCAGGCATCAATTGACCAATGCCTTACACATTTAGTCAGAGCATACCAATAATTAGGCGAGCCTACCGATGACGTCTTTGTCTTCGGTTCGAAGACCATTCTCGTCGATAAATTGGTAAGTTAATTGTACCGGCGCCGACTCCCGCGCAACCCAACAAGGCCGGAGCTCACATTCGCACCATTTGTGGTTACAAGCGCACTCTCTGCCTCACCTAATTAGTCGTAGTTCAGTTACTCGTAGTGTGGGTGAACCCGCATTGCTCCGCCACTATGGACCGCCCTCGTTATTTCTATATTAGTAGACGACATTGTTAAATAAGCACAATAAACGATACCATATCGAACTTCGAGGTTTAATTATGTTAAATCAAAAATCGCCGGCGTCCTTTATGATGACCTTCCATGGTTCTGCTTGTCTCTTAATTTCATCGCATTGTCATTGATTAATAATAGTCTAACTTTTAGATAGGTTTTAAATACCAGCAAAAGTACATTTGTACAAATTAAACAGCTAGGACTGTTATTATACATACAATTAACTTCTAATGTTAACGTGTTTTTAAAACTATTTTATATCTGTTGATTGTCCAGGCTTTTCAGCATAAATTACAAAGCACGAAAGTAAAAATACTTATGTTTTAAATTATACATGTTTACATATACGAAGACATATACCTCTTAAATGATGCTGTAATAAATGAAGTTACAAAATCCAAAATTTTATGCAAGAAAGTATCTATTATAGTCCTTCTTTATGTCAAAATCTCATAATGAAATCGGCAAATATAACTCTGTTTCAACCACATTGATTAGTTCAAACGGTTGTCTTTTTTGAATTGTGTCACTATTATTTCAAAGCAGCGATATATGAAATGGATATGCAGGAACTAAAAATTTTAATAGCTATTTTCCGTTTTTCAGAACCGTTCACTCGATATGGAGAGATGGAAGTTGGTACGATGACAGCTGAGTCAGCATGATGTCATGTGGCAGCTAATGGGAGCGTCCCGGCCGCACACGTCACATCCCATTCCCGCCGCATACTTCACCCAATCGAGCGATGACAAATCCATTCATAATGCTTACACTGTTGTGCGTTAACTGTTGTGTTTAGATCTAAATTTTACTAATTCTAATGTATAAAACATAAGTGTGATTAACAACTTATATCTCTCCCAGTACCAGGTTTCGCGTGATAACTCAACATTTTTTTATCTGTATAATTTCCTATATATATATACTAAGTAATCTAAAGATTGATGTATACGTAATCTATCTATTGTATTTTTCGTTAGATACTCTTTATTCAGGTATTATCGCCTCTATGAAAAAGGAAGAAAATCATCGGTGACGATTATTTGTCCAGAAGTATCAAGAATGAAAAGAACAGGAATTACGAAACTGGTTTTCATAATGATTTGACAGATTGTTTAATATTCTGAGATCATTGTGAAAGCTGATTTTGTTCCTTAATAGAGATGAAAATTAAGAAGAAAGTCACCATAATGAGAAGACACAAGAAAGTTGGAAGAATTTTTTTTTTATTATTGTTTGTTAACAATTTCTGATTTGGTTTTGTCAGTGTATATTACAATATTGTATTTGTTTAATGCATTTCGTGTACATGCAAAAATTAAAAAAATAACCTTGTGAAAATTCATACTCAAAACAGATTGCATTATCTCTAACAATAAGTTCAATTTTTTCTTTGCTCCGCGACATTATATGAACATTTAGCATGTGAACTGCGTGGTGATTTCACTATCCTGGAAACCTTCACGAAACATTTAAAAATAACTACTATTTTTATCGCAAATGACTGAATGGTTTATGAACGTATAGACAAACATCATGTAATATCGATTTTTATACATAAAAGGACATGTGTTGCCATTAGGAAGAAGAATCTTAGTTGTATTGAAACCTTAGTTCTAAATATACGAGGGTTTTAATGACACTACTGCTCATTCAGTTGTCGAAAATCGACCATAACTAAGTGAAATTATAATTTTGAACATTATTAAACTTTGTTGACAACAAACACTAATATAATCACAGATAAAAAATACTGTCCATTGAACTTGACATATAAATTTGCAGAATTGTAATAATTATATAAAACTACTCTGTACACGATGTTTTTTGTAAAAACTCTTCTTTCGCTAAATGTCATTGTTAAACAATATTAATCTATTCTCAATTTGACTACAGACTTTAATAATAATCAAATGAGTATATATGCATGTGTGTGTCAAACACAAATTGCGTGTTTTTTTTTATTAATATAACTTTTTCGCATAATTAAAAAAATATTAGCGTTCAGGACTCCTTATCTATATAAAATATAAGTTTGGGAATTTTTATAGTCCTCGGTTCACGAAATTTTCGTAAAAGTGGATACAAAGTGTTTAATTTGCGTATTAATATATAAATGTACACGTTCCTGAACCATTTATTAAATTATTATGAATACATGAATTAAATTATTATGAATTCATTTACAATTTTTTTTTATGATTTAGTACTATTTATGAAATGATTAATAGTAAATGTTGACTCTCGCACTATAAAAATCATGTTAATATTTACTGATTGAAATTGCGTATCTGTCCTATATGTAAAATACTGTCAAAAAACATTTATTTTGCATTATTTTTCTTATATTTTTATATAGTAACTAGATAATAGAGAGATCGGCTTTCACCTATCTCTATTAACTAGCTCGACTTTTCATGTTGCAAGCTTTATTAGGTTAGATATATTCGAACAAAACACAACATCTTGTAAAAAAATTGTAATTGGGAAATCAATACAAATTATATTAATACTGTTATAAATGGTGACACGCAGGTGTGAAAATAAATAGGTTTTAGCATCTTTTGAAGTGAAACTTCTTTAGGCGCATGAGGGTAAAATTTTTACGGATGAAACGCGTGTAATACGCGCATAATAACGCTGCACATCTTCGTGACGCTAACGTCACGTGCAGTCGTTTGAAGGTATTTATTATATATTAACTAATAATAATAATAGTATATATTAATACTAATAATAATATCATATATTAACGTTATTATTGACAAAAAAACACGCGGCGTTTTTATTTACAATTCATTTGAGATTTTAATAAATTATTTGTATTAATTTTAATATATTAACATTTTTCATATTTTTACGACAATTAAATTCATGAAATTTTAACCTAACCTAACATATCTTCCTTGTCCCCACCCTGTAATCTAGGAAATGTAAAATTTTAGATTTGTATAATTATAAACAAGACTTTCAAATTAGTTTTCCAAAGTTTCACTTCAAACATGTGTACTTTGTACGCATGCACTTTTTTGATCTTAAATCGATATATCTTATTTTATTTTTATTCAATACCGATATTTAGTAAAAAGAGAGAAAAGGGACCGACCAGAAGCGAGCGTGAGTTTTAACAAACTTTGTTTTCGATATAGCAGTCGGCTAAGAAATAAAATGCAGTAACCGTCTGGAGATCTACGAAATTGAAGGAATGATCAATTATAAAAAGTTTCATATGGATTTTTTTACTATTTTACCAGAATCTACGACATTTGTAAAAATAATTCAGTATTTATTATTGTTAAATATAACAAATGAAACTTACCTAATGGCAAATAAACCGATCTAAGATCGTAACTACCTGAACAGGTAAAAAGTAAATAATAATTATATTTAATCAACTGATTAGAAATTGACAAGGACCAGTAGATGGTTAATTCAATGAGCTGCAGACAGGAACGCAAATATAATTAGACGTATTTTTGAATACCGTCAGTTTAGCGATTAATTGTCTTGTTATAGTGTAAGATGGTAGAGCGCTACTCTATTACCTCATAATGATTTCTACACCGAATCATACGCATTTTTTTGTTTTCTAGTCAAGCCTTTACAAATAGAAAGTACAATTTAAAAATTTTAAATATATTACCTAGTATACATTTTCACTAAAATTTATTTTCACAGAATATCAAACAGGAAGAATTTTCATTTCAATACCAAACCTAATAGGCGAAGACTGTATATTATCCCTACATAGAATAGAGATGGTAGAAGAACTACAAACCGTATTCAAGAAATTTTGTTTTATATGGTAGTAATAAAAATTATTTAAATTAAAATTGTTGGTTTTATTTCTTATCCCTTTGTACGCTCATGTATGCATAAATTCCATATTTCATCAAAAAATTAAGATAATTATTACGTATCTGTGACTTTTGTAGCTACTCTATGATTAGATCTTAGTCTGAAATAGACACGATCTCCGCCTAATCTCAAACTTCGACGCAGGGGCAGGGGACTGACGCTAAGAATGGCGTGTTGTGATACACTTAACAACATTTGTAAAAATCAATTTATATACATGGGAGACAACTCTATACCCAAATAACATTACACTAATAATAAAGAAAATAAAATTGTCGTCTTAAATCTTAATATCCATAATTATTATATACGTGCTTATATCACTGAACTCCTAAACGGCTGGACGGATTTTATTGTTTATTTGTACAGGTGGATTCAAAAATGGTTTAGATTGACGAAATTCGAATTTATCCATACCTCCGCGGGTTCATGAACTACGCGGGCGACACCACCGCGAACAGTTATTATAATATAGACGTATAAACTAAATTTATGTTAGACACTTTTCATTATTTAATTTAGTGAAACCTTAAATATGGATTATTGGATTCATACGCAAATTTGAGATTCTTAAGATATACAGATTTTAATTTTGAAATTGGATACATTATGATTGGACGCAGATATTGTAGTGCCCCTATATATTTTTTTTTAAATTATCTGATTATTATTCATCAAATTATAAATTTGATAATTTGTATAACTTTTTTTATTGCTGACAGGTTAGCACTTGATTGTGATCTCACCTGGAGATAAGTGATGATACAGTCTAATGGAAGCGCGCTAATCTGGTAAGCGGCGATATACCACATATCGATTCTATACGGGTACAGAACGTATAAATTTACTAATAGAACTTTAGGAATAAAATAATATTCTTCGGAAATAGATTAGTTAAAAACAAAAACTCAAACTATTTTTCATTAAACGAATTTTTGTAGAAAAAGATGCTACTTATTTTTTTTTTAAATAGGTAGTAGGTATATATAAACTAAATGTTGAAAATTTGTACCATTATAATGATAAAATATTATTTTTTATTTTATTTATATATGATATATATACAGGTTTAATATAAAAATGTAGTTTTAAATATGAATCAACTTGAAATAAAAAAATTTAAAGTCATTAATTAAATTTACCTGATTTATAGTCTTTTTCAATGTCTTGACAGTTTGACATGTTATGTTTGTCAAAATTTTGTTTGAGGTCATACTTTGGTTTTGATTGGAACTTAATAGATAGTTTTTATTAAATACAATATACTTCTTTGTAACTGTCATTGAATAATCTTTAAATTCAACTATTTATAATGGAGGAGATGGAGTTTGACGCCGCTTTGGGAGGAACAGAACAATTGCCGCATGTAGCAAACAGTTTAAAATTTGCTGCTTCTAGAAGTATAGAGATCGCAGCAATGACAGAAAGTATACTTAGACCTAGTAAAACTAAGCTAATATTTCAAAGTTTACCAGTGCACATGCGACGACGAGTTATGAGCCACAACTGTAAACGTTTACCTCGACGTTTACGAGAGGGTCATTTAGAACAGCTAAAAAAAAGCGGGCTTCCTCCAAAACAAAAGCGCCCTTCTCGTAAGTATAGACGACGGCCGACTAACCTATTAGAAGAATACAATAGACGACAAAGAAGAAATATTTGGTTAGAAACACATATCTGGCATGCTAAAAGATTCCACATGATCGAGCGCTGGGGTTATCGTTTAGCTTATAGGCCTTGTGATAAAGCTTTTAGAGCTTGCTACAGAGCAAGCTCTGCACATTGTCTTATGCAAGATATCTCATATTATACACCAATACGAATAAAGGGACAGGTGGAGCTAATTAAAGAATTATTTAATTGCCTTACAACTTCTCATTGTGGATTAGGAGTTTGTTCCAAAGCTTATTTAAATGGGAAGCGACAAGGAATAATTCATTTATATATGCCTGATTTATATCCTTTTGAGTATATTGGTAATGTTGAATATCTGTGGATTACATCAAGTAACTTAAGTAAAGAGCTTTGGCTTTTTGTGCATCCCTCACATGCAAAACAAGTTGAATCAGTTTTATGTGGTATAGTAAACGAAGAGACATTTAACAGTGGAAAAGAAAATGTAGATAATGTTATAGCAAAAAAAAGGAAACTGATGACTAAATATACAGATATACAAATACAGAGTATGCCAGCATTGTTGAACAGATTTCGTCTGACTGGTCCGAGAAGTCATGCTGTTTTAGTTCAAACTCTCAAGTGTGTAAGGGGATTAGAAAGTATCAAATCAAATGATTGGGTACAAGATACAACTATACATTGCAATCAGTTGAATTTACAAGAAAAAGCTGAGTATTGGGATAGTATTAGTATGGTTGATTCACCATCCCAATTACCACCAGGCTTAATTGTTGGACTGGTAGTTAAAGATCCTAGATTAAGTCGGCCCAAAAAGAGAATTAAGGCTCAAAATAACTCAGTAGTGGCTGCTAATACTTCTTCATTACAAGAGATACCACTGTTTTTATCAACTTCACCTATATGGAATACATCTGTATGTGAAAAAATAAATAGAAAAAAAATTACCAATGCACAATATATTGAACATATAACAAAAACACAATTAGTACCTGGAGCAGTCAATGAAGATGATCCTTTTCTTCAAACAATTCCAATTGTCATAATACAAAGACCAGGATCACAGAATTCAAATTTCAAGAAAATAGGTTTGTATTTTAAAATTTTTATTTGTATATTTTACCTCAGAACTGAGCTTGATTTAATTATATACAGATTTATAGATAGTATTAAGAATCATGATACCTGTCTTTCATAACCTTCACCAATATTATAAAACTGAAGAGTTAGCTGGTTTAAATCTGCTAACCTTAAGAACCACTGGTTCAAATGGAAAAAATCATTTAGTGTTAGAGCCCACTTATTGAGGAAGGCTATCAACTGTATAACACCTTGGGCAATAAGAGCAGAACATAATGAAAAATGGTGCAATAGCAAGGAATATTTACAGCCTTTTAGTTTGCAGCATGCGCTACATGAACAATTGATGTTACACAACAATCATGTGTAATAAAAGTTTGCAATGATTTCAATCTTATTTACTTTACTATAGCAACCTTTTATGGCAATCACTTTCTTTTCTCCTTCCTCACTGACACAGAGTAGTCTATTACATATAAAGAATTTCAATAAGCAAATATGATACTTTAGAAAAATGCTTTAATTCAAAATGATTGTTTGCTTTAGGATATGGTTCTGGATGGGATATAATAATTCCTGCAGGATATGGTCTTCCATTTTGGCTAACCTTTATTATGTTTGGTGCAAGATCTGGTGGTCTTCGTGAGTCAGAGAGTCTTGCTTTTGAAACAGGTCATTGTTACATGCCACCAGATTCAGAAGCAGGCAAAATGGAAGAGAAAAGAATAGAATTAGAACTAAGGGAAAACTATTTCAAAAGGCCTCCTAGTAAGAGAGTGAATTACATAAAACTTGCTGCACCAAGCCCTTTTATATGCAATTGGAATATATTACTGAAAGAATGGGGTAATTTGAATAATGATAAATTATTTGTTTTACGAGATAGAGAAATATTGGATAATTTACAGGTGAATATAATTTTTGTAACTCTTAAGCATTTTCTTTGAATATAACCCAAAATTGGCAATCAGGCATATGCTTCCCATTATTCTGTATTAAAAATTTAAATTAAAAATTTGTACATTTTTATGTATGTTTATGCAACTGGCAATAGCCAATGCTATATTTTCTTAAAACTCTAAACTCCAAGGTTTTCTTGACACTACATAGCTATAAGACTGTCTTTTGTATATGTTTTTAATGTTACTTGTAAGTTTATTTTAAATCAATGTATTCACTACATATATATAATGAGAAATTTGTACGCACATAAAAATATTGACTCTTGATAAAAAGAGTGAACGTACTTCAAAATATAAAATAACTTAAGAAATAAAAATAAACTTGTTATAAATTCTAGTAGGTTGCATAAAATAACAAGTAATTTAAGGGTTAACAGTATATGTTTCTATAATAAACTCCCACAAGATGCTCTAGAGATGTAACTTAACAAATTCAAGTCAATGTGTGTGAGTAAACAAATTGCACTAATTTGAATTCAAATATAATAAATATGATATTGTAATGATGGTGGTAAAAAAAAAATATCGCAAATTGAAGGACAGAATATGAAGGAACCCTCGTACTTTAGATTTCAAGTCGTTCTTTAATACCATCATCAGTCGTACATTAGAATTAGTGTGTGGAAAAAAGAATTATATTTGTCAATTCAAAAGTGCTGTAATAGGCCTACTTGAGTAAAGACATCTTGAGTTTCCCTATATTCCCATGCTGGCATAGTGGTGAGACTACTAGATTTACATGGTTAAAATCCTGGCATTTTTAGAAATTATATTTTCTCGTTTGCCCAAATCTAGACTAGTGGGTGTCTTCAACCATGGCTAGTTACTACCCTACCAGAAAAGATGTATCAACAAGCAAAGAGATTCCATTCCTGTGTATTGCTGTAAGGAAACCATAAGAAGTAAATTGCCTGTAATCAGATTAGCAAGTGATGGTACACTCTTATAGTGTACCATCACTTACCATCAAATCAGATCTCTGTCATGTGTAAATCTGTTTAGCAATGATTAAAAAAAGTCCAAATAATATTCTATTTGAGTTACATGTGTATATATATACATCTCATTTTGAAATCAAAAATACAAAGCCACATCAATCAAACATAACTACTACAAAAACCAGAAAAGTTTACATTTTTGTGTGTCACAGAATTCCATTTGCTATATACATATTACAAAAGTATTTTAACGAAATATTGCATTAGTTTTTGTTTCTTATTGAGGTTTCATCGAATTTATTCAATGTAGAATATTGACTTCATTTATGAAATGGGGAATTATTTATATAGTTGATTCTTAGTGACGGATCCAATAACCCTAAACCACCGTAGGGTTACTGATTTTCCCATCATGCTAATGTGAAGTAATCCATATTTCTTTCAGAATTGTTTACAATTAAAAAAGAAAGTGCCTGATATAGAAAATTTTGAGCAATGTTTAGTTCCGATCTATGTCCAAATTGTTGGCAAAGGTGATTTGAAGAAACATACAATGATATGTTTGCCTGAACAGAATGATATGAAAGGCAAACATATGGAGCCCCATCATGAGGACAGTAATGCTATATTAAGAAGACAAAAAAGGATTGAACACAAAAAATTATTGAAGCAATTGCGTTCAAAGCGAATAAGGCTGAAAAAGAAAAGGATCCTAACAAAACAGGTACACATACCTCCCTGGCGTAATGGTGCGAGTATTGGCTATAATATTTTATTTTTCATAATGCCCTATTTATTTCCTATCGTTTAATATTTTTTTTCATATTACCTGTACGAAATAATTTTGATGTTTCACATTCTCACTTTTGAAGTGAAACATCTTTAGGCGTATTAGGGTAAAATTTTGCGGATGACATGCGTGATTAACGTCACAAAGATGTACAGCGTTTTTTATGCTAATTCGTTTGAAGGTTAGGTACTTTAATATTTACAAATAACATGTGGCATTTTAATTTGTCATTCGTCATTTAATGTACTATTTTTCATAAAATATATTTCGTAAATTTTAAATTAATTTTTTTAATTTCTAATATTGACAAAAAACCACGTGGCTTTTTTTATTTACAATTCGTCATTTGAGATTTCAATGAATTATTTGTATAAATTTTCGACACTTTTAATATTCCAATGACAATTAAATTCCTAACATATCTTTACCCTTTCCTCTTAAGTCCCGGAAATCTATAGATTTAGATTTGTATAAATATAAACAAGACTTAAAAAATAGTTTGCCAAAATAGTTTCACTTCTGACATGTACACACGCACTTTGATTTTTTTTTTAAATAAAACTACACAGATTCGACTTCGGGAGTAAGCTAGTCAATGCGTGACGAGAGGAATTACATAATAAATCTAAATATTTTGTCAAAAATTAATATATGTAAATATGTATTTCATATATTGTTATTCATATACTGGACCTATTTTCAGGAAAATCAAGGAAAATCGCAAAAGAAAATGAGTAAGGAACCTTCAGAATATGTTAAAGCTATGAGAGAATTGTGGCTACCTTCGAAAATAGAAGCAATTCGTAATGTAGGGTCAAGAGAAGTAATGGGATATTTGACTCACGGCACATTTAGTTTTTCTGAAGCAAAAAGCTGTGGAGTAGGCTACATCACGTATAACGCTATAAGGAAACTTCTAGATTGTGGTTTCAACCAAATCCTTGTACGAAATCCTACTTCGAGAGCGTACAGATTAGCAAATATTAAAATAATAAAATTCTAATAAAAAATGCCTGTTTTATTTAACTATAGATTTAAAAAAATGGATTATATGGTAAATTGATATTCTGTTGGCTTTCCCTTTTTTAAACTCTTAACCTTTTCACTGCTTCATTTTCTATATATCGCACTCTCTGTACGTTCGATTCATATTATATCTTCCAAGTTAAACAGTCGGTATTGCTATATGCAATACAAAATAATGTGTAAAATAAACAAATAATCGTCAAATTTTTAATTACTAGCATCGTCTAAATGTATAATAACATTTATTTACATGTTATGTTCCATCTACAATATGTGATTGCAGTTTGGGACTGTATTTCAATATAGAAAGAGTTATCAACTATCTATAAAAAATGTCCAAAAATGCTCAGCTTCGGCGTTATGACAAATTTTAACGTGGTTTTGAATATCAAATAAATACACAAGTAGCAGCCCATTAATGTCCCACTGCTGAGCACAGGCCTCTTCACTCCGAGGAGCGAGGGTTTTTTTAGAGCATAGGCCCACCACGCTGCTCCACTGCGGATTGGCAGGCAATAAAAATAAAACAAATGCGGTTACAAAATTATTTACTTTTTTGCTCAATACACATTTAATTAGTTCCGATAAACCTCTAGGTTTGGTATTTCACTTTGTGATGACATAAACAGCCATTCCGTAATAAAATAAAGGTGATTTATACAGAGCATCAAACGTTAACACGAGAACCTCTAAATAACTTATTTACCTTAACGTCTAAACTTATGCGTTGTTATACATTTTCCTTGAAAAAAAGCATATATAACTGCGTCTCTACGTCTGTCTTTATAACACCAGATTAAGGTATAGGGAAATATCAAAATCAAACATCTCGTTTTAGCAGATTAATGCCATAGTGCTAAATAGTCAATTTTACAGATGAGCCGAATGAAAATAATGAAGTCAGCCAAATGTATAAGGGTTACTTTGCCAAGATTTACTCTCTGAATTCACTGCTATAGAATATAGATTTTAAACTGTAACATATTCTGAAATATCTGTTTATAAAATATTCCTGTAAAACGTATCAGATTCCAGTAAAAATTAATACTGTATGGTCAGAATGAATTTGCTAACATTTACTTCATATTTTGAAAAAGTAAAATTTTTATTGGTTATATTCTTTGAAATCACCACTACATAAAATACTACTAACAATAAGGATTTTATTAAATTACACAGTTTAAAAATAATGTAACATACTAAATCTCTATTTGTACTAACACTAAAGTGCAATAGACAACAACGGAACAGGACAAACGATTTTTCCACACTTCCAAAAACGACTTGCAATCAATTGACTATAAGCATTTTAGTCCTTACTATCTCATTCTCTCTGTCACTTACAAAGTTTATCATAAATTATAATGAGTCCAATTCTGTATATGTTTTCTGTACACTTTGAATGTTATATTTACCATTATTTTTATTTATCTCAATTACTAATTATAGTCTGTAAAGCACGCATTCGGCTCGCAGTACCGTTTATGGAATACGCCATGTTTGACATTTCGTTCAAAAAACTATTTACTAATTGTTTAATTTGTTACTAGCTTTATCTATTACAATGTTTATTAGAAGTTTGAGTGGATCCAATCCTTAATCTGTTTAATTTGTCTATTACGTCTTGAATGTAGCATACAAAAAGGTTGATATTTACTTTAGTAAATGCAGGCATTCGGCTCGTGAAACTCTCTGCGAGTTCCGCCGTGTCTGACATTCTCCAACCCCTATATCTTCGATCTTTTACGGGCGATGGCATCTTCGACGGCTTTAAGTTGCTTAAGGAGTTCCTCCCGCCTTGATACTGACTTCTTAGCTGGTGCAGCTCCACCAACCGGTGATGTTGCTGACCGTTTCTTACCTATCATTTCTGTGAATAACACTATGTTTCATTTCCATAATATGATTCTAAATTGATATCAACAATAAAAAGAGTCTCAATAGTTAATTTAGAGTTACTAAAAATTTAATGTCATATTGCTGGTATTTTTACTTTTACATTTTTTTTTATATTATACTCCCACTCTCCACTGATTGATCGCGATTCGAATTTGCACTGATCGGTTTCCTCTGAAATTCTTTATATCTCAGTGTCTCAATAAAGAAAGTTGGGTTGGTAGCTAAATCTTATTATATTTTTAAGCCCGCCCTTTGGAACGTGTGCAATAAACATAAGGAAATCAGTTCAACGTTTACATTAATGCCTGGTATAAAGTCATTATATTAAAATAACAAATGTGGTTTTAATTAATTTGATGTATAATAAAATACCTTTTTCGCTTGAATTTTCCTTTTTACTAGCAACAGTTGACACTGCAGCCGCTAAACCAGCAGCCTTGGTGTTTATCCTGAAAATAGAATATCAAATATTTAAATTATTCATCATATCAATTACTAGTTTTCAAGTCGACCGAAATAAAATATACATACAAATGTTTATATATGTATTATATATGCAAAAATCAATTTTCTACAAATATTTTATTTCATTTAGGATATGTTAGGAATTTAATTGTCATTACAATGTTAGAAGTATCAAAAATTAATACAAATAATTTACTGAAATCTCAATTGACGATTCCAAATGAAAATGCCACATATTATTTGTCAATATTTGAAATCATTAATTAAATTTTGATCTTGAATTTAAAATTTGGAAAAGAGAAGTTATGAAATATTTTATGAAAAATAATATATTAAATTATTAAATGACGAGTGGCAAATTAAAGTTCCACATGTTATTTGTAAATATTAAACTGCTTTTGATTGAGGCAAATCACGCTATTCGTCCGTAAAAATTTTACCCTCGTGCGCCTAAAGAAGTTTCACCTCAAAATAATCCTTCTAGTTGTAACTTTAGCTTGACTTACCTTGGCCTCGCAGCAGCGTTGAGGAGCCGTGCATGTCTAGCTCGCCGTGCCCCCGAACTGCCCGACGACGACGACGTATGAGATTCGCTCTCAGATTCACTCGACGATGTGGTAGACTCTACATGAAATAGATCACAAACAACATGCTTTTATACTGAAATTTTCGTGGTAAGGTAAATAGTAGCCCATTAACGTCCCACTGCAGGGCACAGCCTCCCCCCCCCCCCCCATTCATAGGAGAGAGGGTTTTTTGAGTATACCCACGCTGCTCCATTGGAGTTGGCACGACGACACGACCGAAAAGAGATTAGGCGTATAACTGACGGCTTAACCCAACTTCGGGCAAATATTGAGAAGATCTTAATAAAAAACTCAATATCGCCTTTTGTATTCTCCTGACCCGGGACTCAACTAAGAATCTTGCCTGTAGCCGAACATGCTAACCGCTAGACCAATGAGGCAGTCGTATTCGCATTGAGGCAATTTCCGTGATATAAAAAAATAATTATAATGTATTTTTATGTATCATCATTTAATTCCAGGTGAGATCATATTGGAATTATAGAATGCCTTTTTTTTCTTGTCGGGATATCTTTATGGATACCCTCCGCAACGCCAAGGGGGAAAGGCTTTACGGGTTGTACCGGAATTTTACCGGCTAAACCCGACGGTGCTCCTCTCTACGTTCTTTGGCGAAAGCACGGGATCGGAATACATCCGCACTCGACGATACTGACTTCTGATCCGCACTCTCGTCGATGATACGCCAACAGGGCTCCTCTCTTTGTGTTCCTTATTCTAGTGGCATGCATGCCACCTGTCGTCCCTCGGAATCCCTCTAAAGGGGCAATAGGTCCCGCACCCATTGCCCAGAGGCTACCCCTAGGGGAGCAAACGATGGACATGCACTAACCGTCTGCGCCCAGATTATTCAATGCCTAACACTAGCGTATTAACTCGCGCTATCGCTTTTAATGCCATAAGAACGTTGTTTGTTAGTTCTGAATTTTATTGCCTTTTGTTGCTATCATGAATCGCAGGTTCCATAGGTATTCGAAGGTGAGGTCAAGATAAGAGGAGTTTGGATTCGTTATACGGTCATTGTTCGTGTATATTTAATTGTATCACATCAAGGTATGTAAATATCCAAATCTGCTTATAGAATTTCGGTAGTCGACGTAATTAACAGATCAATTTCTTAAGTATAGACCTAAATACTGATTCAACTTCATACCTGAACCTGAGGATGATGATCTGGAATACTTTTTCCGATTTCTGCTGCGACTGGATCTTTTGCCACGTCCATAAGGATCCATTTCATCCTTTAAAATATTATCAATATTACTGACAATAACTGCTTTGGAAGATTAGTGGCAGTACGAAAAACTAATTCCACAGAGGAGTGCCATTTGAAAATTAAATAACTTACCACGGCGTCATTTTTGTCGAACGAATATAAATTTTGATTAAAGAAAGAAAATATAGACTATTCTGAATTCTTCTATGTCCTTAATTAAAATACTGATCTATATTTATAAAATGTATTATTTTTTCTTTTTACCACCCACCTACTTATGCACTCTTGTCTATGTCTCCTACCTTAAGACCGTGTATTGTGCAAGCTTAAATTAATTAGTTTAAATCTCCTTTATATCTATTCTTATCTTCCGAGTGTGGTATTCCAAAGAAACTATATATTATTTAATTTTAAACTTTTCAGATCATACCACTTTAATAAATCATTGTATTATTATTTCTGTTGTGGTGTTCAATAAAGTATACTATCTCAGAAGAAAGTTCATTCAATGATAAGTAAAGAAGTGGGTTCATAGACTGATAATTAAATACATTATAACATCGTCATCGGTCCATGATAGGGATATGAATTTTCAAAAATTAAAAGAACGTGCGTAGAAAGTATACATGTGAGAAGTGAAATTTCTTTAACTAATATTTAAGTCTTGTTTATCTAAAAACTTTAAATTTCCGAGACATAGAGCGAGGAAAAAAGGAAGATATGTTAAGAATTTCATGAATTAAATTGTCATTATAATATTAAAAGTGATACGAAAATTAAACAAAATCATTCGTTAAAGTTAAAATAAAAGTGCCTAAAGAAGTTTCACTTCAATATATCAAAAGTATTGACCTCGGTGATAATTATGCTGAAAGAATTCCCTTACGAAGCATAATGATTTCCTATCCTAATTTCACTGATTAGAATCTAACGATTATGTTATTAAGTTAATGTATTATCGGTTCTTGACATGTGCGGGAATTTTCAAATAAATCGAATATTGACCTTGGTGAAGTTAACGCCGAAGAATTCCATTACGTAAAATAATGACTTCCTATCCGGATCGTATGATCAGTGTTGATTAGAATAAAAAGATGGATGTTATTCAATTATTGTACTTCTCTTCTTCTTGCCGTACAATCCTGACAGAGTGGTCGTGGTAAAATAGCAGCAGTTGATTCCCGCTGCATACTGCCCCAGGACTTTTATACATAATTTAAAACCTAGAGGCTACAGTAGCCTCGTTTATTCTAAGCAGGTAGGTGGTTTTTCCCGCCACTTATTCGGTCATCAAAGCCTCGTGCTTTATCCAGCAGGGACTACCACGAAAGACAGACCCTTCCGTCGCCATTCGGCGCGTGCAGATGAAGTTGACATTTGGAGTATTCCGGAAACAATTTATGATAAGTGAATCAAAAATGTAACCTTATGTCGGTGTGGTGCAGGTGGTGGTGGATTTGCGCTCAGTTGCCTCGCAGCAGCCGGCGAGGTAGCACGTCTGCGCGGCGCCGGTGGGTTCATAGCCGTGGCACGCGTATTCGCTAAACGACGCTCGCGCAATATTACCGATGGAGACAACCTGCGTATGGCCACTTTAAATTTACTAAAATTGTAATAGAGTCGTAAAGAAGCCCTAGCAAAGAAGTATTATTTTTTTTATGAAAACCATATTTGACAATTACACTCAAATTAAATTAATTTTAGAACAAACTTCATAAGCAGTCATTCTTTTATTGGGATTAATAGAAATGCAGGAAATTCTGAAATTTGCTATAAGAATCCACAAAGCACTAAGATTTTTGAAAACATGAAGAGTAATTTATATTGTTATTCGTGCTATTGCGGAATGGTTATTATTTCCAATTCATGCTTAGTGAGTCAATTATAATTTACAGAAAGTCAATGTTAAAAAGGGTTTTAATATTGTAACTTTTTGAGCATTACAATTATACCTAAGTATATAAACAGTCATAATAAACCATCTACTACTAACTCAAAACTAAATCAAAATGCTACAAGAAAGCATACAAAATTAAACACAACCATGCATTTTAGCTACACAATTTCTTACCTTTGTCGTGAAGACGACGACGCGCGTCTCTTTCTCCTTGGTCCGTGGCTGCCTGTACTACGCGAACTGGAATTTGAAGAGCTGTGGGCTCAAAGGGATGCCAGGGAGAGAGGTGGATGCATTCACACGTACAATCGTGCAGACAAACGCGTTCGCACAAGTGTGCGTGTGCGTTTACCCAAGTGGGTACAAATGCGTGTGCATAAAAACGGATTCGCCACGTCGACGCACACGCATCTCATCATGCGCGCACACATTCAAGATCAGCGGCAAACCCATGTGAGGAAACATGCAGAAGTTATGAAGATAGACAGGATCGGTGAGAACCAAAAACAACACGACATTAGTTATGAAAGCATAACCCAGCCGGGGAAAGGAAAAGCAGAAGGAAGGTATGACAATTAATATATCGTAATTTTCCAAAATATCATTGCAAGTCTGTCTGTCTGTTTAATTTATGAAAAATAAATTAAGTTGTAATTTGGTATATTTACTGTAGTTAACCTTTCCAACCCTGAGTATCAAGAAATTACAAATGATCCGAAAGGGAGTGCCATAAGTAGAGCTCCCATGAGGCGACTGAGTGACATACGGTCGTACAAATCGACGAAAAATTGTGGTACATTTGCCACGCTCTTTCCTTACGGCGGTACTGCGGTTAGTTTGAGTAAGAGAAGTAATCATTATCAAAAACGATATTGTTAAACGGTTTAAAACAATGAAAAACGGCTAATGGATTATTTATAATGCTTTAATAATTACAAAAATATGGAGAAGTAGCTCTTCTAAATTAAAACGCATATGTGGGGAATTTCAAATACTCCACTTCGGGCCGACAAGGTTAATGATGCTGTTATATTAATGAACTTTAATTCAATATTTTATGCTGAAATAATATGTGGCTACATTTACTTAAAAATCAAAGATTACATAAAAATATATAAAAAAATATAATAATATCTATATAATAATTACTATTACAAACGTTTTCAAATTATAAGAACGTAAGGTGCTTGGAAGCGCTTCACATTCACTTTTTTGTACTATATACTTGCATTCACATAACATGAGCCTGAACTGAAGTAGAAACCAACAAAAGGATAATATATTTCTTAATAATAGGATACTTTTAAGAAAATTGTAAATGATCAGATACTGCATTATTATAGGGTTTATTTACTAAAACAATAATAACAATATATTCCAATCCATGCAAACACTTGTCAAGTGAAAATTTTACATCTTATTTAAAAATAAAAGTATACTTTGCTGTTAGCAGGTATTTCAAATAATCATATAGGTTACTAAAGTAATTAACACAGTAACTAAAGTTTTTATTTGTAAAGTGGATGATATACTTCAGATTTAGACACATCTTATAAAAACATAAGACAATTCATTTGGCAACATAAAATATTTTAGGAAGAGTTTAAATAGTACTTCTTAGTGAAAAAGCTGTTATAAAGAAATCAACTATTTTTATATATTATAAAAAGACTACAAATTTTACTTTCATATAAGTACTATGAAAGTAAAATTCATTCATATTAATTTACTTCTACTTTATATTATATTTCACCTATTTACTTCAATATGGACAAAAATCGTTTAAAACCATTGTTTTTGGAAGTTACTGTAAGTTAATTTTTTGAGACTAGAAGTGAAGAGGTGGTATAAAATGGAATATTTATACAATTATATAGGGCTCCTTTTACTGTTTTATGTACCAAACGAAAGTCTTTAATATTAACTATTGCATTCACATTAACTAGCAGTAACAAGAATATTTTAACAAAATGAGGGTATACCTAGAAGATGAATATGAATCATCCGAGGATTGTGGTCTTCTCCTTCGAGCTGCTGGTTCCGCTCTCATCCAAGGATCAGCCCATTCGTCGACACGGCCGTCCCGACCCTCTCGTATTTCGCGACCATCTCGACTTCGACCCTCTCGAGGCTCCCGACCTTCGCGAGCCTCGCGGCGTTCGACTTCAGCTCTTTGGACTATGACCTCACGTGATGAGCGTACACGTCTCTACGATCGAAATATAAAATAAATCAATCAATAAGACAACATCAAGCACTTATTATTGATAATAAAATTACCCCTGAAAAGGTGGCAAATGAAAATTAGCATTGTTATTACTGTGTCCACAGCATCGGTGAGAAAATTCACATACTCATTTCGCTAGCAGGGAGTTCGATTCTCGGTAAAGCAAATTTAGGAAAATGTATTTTCTAATCTTATGAATCTTGACGAAACAGCGCATTTCACGTATTTTTATACCACATTGCTTTAATAATGTTTTATTAATAATATCCCATAATAATTTTGTTCAATTTGTTTGTCAAGCGCTAATCCTTTAAAAATACTGTTTTTCATAACAAAAAAAAAAACAAAATAGGATAATATTGATACGTTTCATTTCTCTCACTCAAAAAAATGTGGAACCACCGTAAAGAAAAAGCGAGAGAAATGCCTTCTTTTTTGCCGATTTGTAGGTTCATGTATGTCGCTCATCCACCTCATGGAAGCGCAACACTATGCGCGTGATGTTTCGATGACTTTGTTTCAGATTTCTATAAAAAAGAACTGGGGTCTTTTAGTAACCACCGTTTCAACTCACGCGTATTTTTTTTTATATTTGGTGCCGATAAAGGTTAAATAGACATGTATGTACATAGTTAACTAGTTTTTATTACGTTTATTACCTTGTGATAGGGTACTTCTTCAGGGGCAGGCATGTGCTCGTCGTAATATGGTGGCCGTTCATAAGCGCGTTCGCGTTCGTAACCACGCTCACGTTCATAGTAACGTTCGCGTTCATCTATTGGCGGCCGTGGAAATCTCCCTCCACGGTACATGACACCGTAAGCCCTGTGAATTAAATTACATTTCGTTGGTAAAATACTTACCTAGGACAACGAGCAAGCGGATGAGCTGACTCGAGCTGGATCTAGCAAAGGGTTTATAGGTCCTGGATCCTGTACTGGCAATAGCAGCGTGCATGATAAATGCCGCACTATCACAATACGCCTGCAAAAGCGGAATGGCGGAATGGGACAGTTGTGGGGGTTTAAGGCATTCCAAAACATCTTTGGTTGCATTAAAACCAGGCTTCGCGAAGGTCTTCAAAAGTAGAAGAACGCTAAGGTATGCAGTAACACTCGCAACGGGCCACTTCAGTACAAAATCTATATTACAACCTATGGGCATTACAGAAGACTCTACTTACAGATCCTGCAATGAGGAAGAAGAAACAATTAGGCACATACTGTGCGAATGCGATGGTTTCTCCAGGACACGAATGAGCCTACCTAGGAGGGGGTGACCTATCCGCAACCAGCCTTCAACGGCTCCAATCTAAAGCCTACTCTCAAACTCCTGGAATGGGTATTTGGGATGACTAAATAATGGGGCGCATAAAAAAGATAAAAAATAGTTGAAGTGCCTCAGTGGGCCCCTCTGCCAGAAAATTATAATATTTATGCCACTCTTACCACCATAGTGGCTAACTGGCCGCTGGTTTCTGAACCCTGCATTATAACATCCAACCTGTAAAATTGCTAATGTCGGTTTAAACAGGTATATTATTAATAGCACCTATACATTTCCGGGTCACGATGTGCGGGCGGGACATCATGAGGCGGAGAAGCCCCGACCGCTGCGGCAGCATAAGCTAGTTCAGCATCAGGGTCATGGACCACTCCACCCACTGACAAGTGAAGTTTCTTCTCCTCAAAATCCATATCTTGCTCTTTACGTTTGTTCGCTATCCTTAGCATCTGTTAATGGTAAATGTTAAAGTAATTAAAATAAACTGATCACACTCATAATGTTTTTCCGACGGCCTTATAAACATGCTTCTCGACGAAGGTTCATAGATCAAAATTGTGGAAATGAAGAGATAATATATAAATTCGGTAAAAAACCTATTCATATTTTTTTCGTAATAATAGAAGTTATATTAAATTAATTTCTGAACCGAGTACCAAAACAAGAAAATAGTAACCCAACAAACCCAAATGTGTGTAACATCAAAATGTTAATTCCTCCTACTTATTATATATTAAATAGTTCGTCATAATTTCGTGTTCGACGGCCTCGCTGACGCAGTGGTGCAAGTATTAGCTTTGCTAACTAGTCCTGAGTTCGATTCTCGGTAGGGCTAACTTAGGAAATTGCATTTTTTAATAAACAACCAAGATTTGTGTTTCGATACTATGCTGTTTAGTTTCCAGATTAGCTCGCTTCCATCTTAGACTGTAGCATCACTCACAGTCAGGTGTGATCACAATCAAATGCTAATCTGTCAGCAATAAAAATTACCTCTTTGGCGGTACGAAGTCCACGTTCCCAGGCCGATTCGGGTGGAGCGCTGTCACGTGGTGCGGGAAACGGTCCGGTCGGTGGTACGCCACGTACCACGTCGAACATGTTATAATTGCCCTTATCCGTCACTCCTGGGTGTAAAAACCTATATGGAAATTAAAGTTGACAGTTAAATATCTTAGTATGAATAAAAGATTCCCCATTTTCTGCCTTGAAAGGAAAAAATGGATATCCCAACCCCGACTGTAGAGCAGGAAGTATGGGACTTGCAGGGAGAGGAGGCCTCGCAATACCTACTAAAACCCAGCGCTAGCCTCTTCATCCGGTATTGGAACATCTAAGGATCACTCGCGCATTTCTTCAGTTCCGAAGTCCGTCTAAGAGTTCACAAAAGTGGGAGAACATGCTCAAACATGAACTGCTTTGTACCCCGCCTGCTCCGGCAACAAATAACGATATCCTTAATGTACAAACAGTCAACTTGTATTTTTAGACATTTTTAATAATTACATCAACCAATTTAACCCCATAGGATGTTGGATTGATGATCTTGCAGACGTATAAACTGTATTGCAATGATCAGCGCCCTCCTTATAAAATAATCAAAATCTTGCTAAGACTGAGTAAAAGATTTCTTTTTAAGCAAACTGCACCCAGCTGATTTTGAGTAATTTAATAACAAACACACGCATAATTTCTAGTTATAATATTAGTTTGATTCCACATACCTACAACTAACACCCCATGTACAAGCACCTCTGGAAAAAAACCTGCAAACAGGTCTCGGCTCGCTCTCTTCAGGTCTTCTCTCAGCTTCATCAGAAACCTCTCCTTCTTCTAGTGACGATCCACGTGAACGAGGGATAGCTCTTACGTCAGCTATAGCATTTCAAAGGTCAATTAGTATAAGAAACTTCTTTAGTATTTAAAAGCAACTATTTAACTTCTAAAAGAGAGAATATAATGTTAATGGATGTGATTGCAATGAATTGTCGGCTGGAAAGCTTAAATAAATTCTACAATACCTCTCTCACCTCTTTGGGTATCAATATCTCCATTTGAGTGGTCTTTGGTTTTTGTTGGCTCTATACATTCTCCTTCTTCAGCCTCAAAGTCTAATTGTTCCTCACCATCTTCTATATTGCTTGTTTTTTCATGTGGCACCTTTTCAAAATACAAATAATAATTCATACATACTGACTTTAGAATTAAAGAAATTATTAAATAAGTTAATTGTAATTTTAGAGCTAAAATTTTAATGTACTTGCACTTTATGTAACTAAATCCATTAAAAATAAACTGATGGATGTCTAAATTCATCAATATAACCAAAGAACCAATTATCATAGGGCTTTACAGGTCACTTTTTCTCATAACACTCCAAACCAGACTCCTTTCTTGTAGAATTTTAATAGTTAAAATGCAAAGAAATAATCTACATGTTTATATTAGTTTAAATAAGTTATCGCTCTGTTTCTTCAAAGATGACAGTAGCAATACCCATTCGTGAAATTTCGAATGGTAACACACATGCAAGGCAGTAGTGTAAAAAAAAAAAAAATTCAGCATATAGTAGTTGCTTTTGTGCTAAATAAATTTGTGGGGAATTTTAATGCACTATTTTATTGAAAGGAAACCTGCAGCTGAAACAGATATAATTCTTGTTGAGACTTATGGTGACAATGCTTTGTCAGACACGACGTGCAAAGACTGGTTTCGAGTCTTCAATAATAATCATAGAAGTGGAGGACAAAGAACGATCCAGCCCACCGCAAAAATTTGAAGACGAAAAGTTTACTCCATCAAAAGCAATGTCAGATGCTAGCAGAACTTGGAAAACATTACAATAGGATAGTCAACTGTTTCAAAACGTTTAAAAAGTTTAGGAATTACCCAGAAGCAAGGACATTGGGTACCATTTGAATTGAGGCCGATAAACGTTAAACGTTTTCTCACGAGTGAAATACTGATTCAACGGCAGAAAAGAAAAAGTTTTTGGACCGCATTGTGACTGTTGATGAAAAGTGGATACACTACGATAAACCAAGGCATAGAAAATCGCAGAGTAGGCCCGGACATGCATCATCATCGTCCTCAAATCCAAATATCCATGGTTCGTAATTGTATTTGGTGAAATTTAATATGACCTGCTGAAATCAAATGAGACTATCACGGGGGGTCGCTATCGACTTCACTTGATGTGCTTAAGTCGAGCCTTAGAAAAAAATCGGCCGTTATACAAACAGAGACACGACTAAGTAACTTTGCTATATGAAAACGCTTGGCCTCATATCGCAAAACCAGTGAAAACGTATCTGAAAACTTTTCAATGGGAAATTCTACCCCACCCGCCTTATCCACCGTAGCGCCTTCTGATTTTCATTTATTCTATCCGATGGGACATGGCGTAGCTGACCGGTGCTTTCATTTTTATGAGGAAGCTAAAAATGGACCGATTCCTGGATAGCCTCAAAAGGTCCTAATATATATACACACACACACACACACACATATGTATGTAAGAATATTATATTGAGCTGGTATTAACCCAAAAATCCAAAATTGTTCATAGGAACAGATTTTATAATAGAAAAAAGACTAATATAGTGTTCAATATATCAAATAAAATCATAATAATCCTTCTCTGAAAATATTGTACAAGACTCACTTTATCTAACTTAGGAGCATCTTTTCCATTATCTGACTTCGGTGATGACTGGGAACTTACACCATCGTTGCCATTGACAATATCAATCTTGTTATCAGGTGATTGTGGTTTTGAATTATCCTAATTAGAAAAAAAGTAACAAGTTTATTCAAGGTACAATTTCTTCATTACAATAAATATAAATGTATAGTACTACAAAAAAATAGTGTTGGATCGCAAACAAGGAATAATAAATAAGGTTTAATAAATCTTATATCTTCTCTAATTTATGTAATATAATATATAATAATTGACTTATTGTAGATTATTGTATTGGATCTTTCAAAAAAGTCAGTATCAGCTACATGATTGTTATAAATTATATATTTTCATAGAATGAATTTGACATTATGAATATTAAAGCATAAATTTCAAATGAAATTGGTTTATTATGGTAATATATTCTTTAACTAAATTGAAAATAATGGCTGAACTATACATGCTGGCAACACTATTATTGACAAAAAGTAAGTTTTATATAAATTTAATATAACTATTTACAGAATCACATAGGAAATTACACTCCTTACACTGCCATTCTGAGTTAGAAAATAATATAGGTTAATTGGTAAAACTGGCTCATGGTTATTAGTTATTATCCTAATCCACTGACCTTTGCTTCTTTGTCTGCATCATCTGGTCCATCACTATCATCAGACACATCTGATAAATCTTCATGGCTAATGTTATTTTCTTTATCTTGTTTGTCACTGACAACAGATTTACTTCGCACAGTGCTATCTTCTTGATCTGATTCCATTTCCCCTAAAAAATTTGTTTACATACATACATGAATTCTATAAATTCATAAAAAATTATTATAAACAATTAAAGCACACTCAGTTTCATTGCATTTGCTTTAAGAAAAGTTAGACACTGATTTTGAAACTACCAAAATGGTGTATTTCGCTTATTTTTACAGCATTATGTCTTATGGCATACTGTTATGGGGTAAGGTGGCCGATATTGAAACAATATTTTGCAAAGAAGAGCTATATGTGCCATATATCAACTGGGATCGAGTTTCCATAAGAGAAAAATTCATAGAAATATCAATTCTCTCAGTACCATCTAAATATTTATTAAATAATATCTTATATATATCCGTGATAATATTCACTTATACAGCAAACAAAGTGAAATACACAATTTTAATAATAGAAATAAAAACAAACTTATATTGCCATATTTCAGAATGAAGAAGATTTAGAAATCACTTGTTGGGTTGAGCATACACATTGTTAATAAGATACCTCAATCAGTTTTAGATTTTCCTCCACATAATTTTAAAAAATATTTCAAATGTTTTTGAAAAAGGCACATTATAATGTTGAAGATTATTTAAGCGATAGAAATGTTTAGACTTGATTCCCATTGCTCACAGAAGCAATATATTACACATTGTAGCATACAAAACTATCTTTTAAAGAGTAACCTTTGAGTTTCTTGCCAATTTCTTAGCAGATTCAACTTTCAAAACCTGTGGTAGATTTGTTACCAATGGACCGACTACTGATGATTCAAAAGTGCTTCTAGAGCCTACTTGAATGGATTCTTTTTTCATTTAAATATTAATTTAGAAAAAATCTATTCCTCAATCTTCAGCAATGTATATATCTTTTAATATAAGATTTAGCTATATTACCACAAAATAGTGTAAGTATGTTTGACACAAAATACAAAAAAAAATTATGCTCTTTATGCTAGAAACTATACAGATCCTATGTATAAAGAATCAAGTGTAAAAACCTATGTTTGTAAGACAAAATAAATAATTTATTATTGTACTAACTTTCTTCAATACAATGCAATATTGAATAAGTTTTATCTGCAGATTTAGGTATAGTTCAGCAAAATTCTGTTTCACTGCATGCAACATTATAAATTTCAACATTTAAATACAATAATATTTATGAATTACAAGAAATGTTAAAGTGATATGATTATGATATTTTTAAGCATCATGTTTATAACCATATGATTTAAAAATGATGTCCTAGGTCACAAAAATCAGGGTGACATCATCAACAACATTACAAATGTCTAAAATGAGAGTTTACTCTTTATACATAGGTACTATTGATATTTTGTCAAAGGAACTTCTATAACTATAGTTCAAAACAATGTTACCATTACCATCTGAGATTGCTTCAGTAGCAGGATCTTTATTACTAGGCCTTTTATTATATGATGAACTTCTACTAGACTGACTTGATTCAGATCGACTCCGATTTCTAGGTGTAGTTACCATTTTTTGTTCAGCCTTTGTGTGCCTTCTCCATTTCTCTTTAGGACTCCATTCTTTTTTCTTAATAGGTGATTGAGGAGGTGAGGATTGCGATGAGCCCCTATCTGGCGATGGGCTACCAGTAGGAGACCTTGGTTCAGGCATTCTGGGTGAAGTGACCTGTGATTCTGAACCTGGTGAAACTGGTTGAGATCTATTTGATGGTGAGGCAGGAGGAGATTTCAAGGAACTCCCTGGAGATTGAGGTGTTTTAGGACCTTCTCCACCAGAAGGTGCTGATAAATAATGTTCAGGTTGTTCTGGAGAGCCAATATTAGAGCCAACATCACTAGGTGATTTTGGACCCACTGGTGAAGGAGGCATAGAATTTTCAGGAGAATTGATGTCAGAGTGTGCTTCACTCAAATTATCTGGAGATAGTGGACCTTTACCCATTGAAGCAGATCTACGAGATGTTTGAGAATTACTGTCTGGGGAGGGAGATTTTGGACCATTGGATCTTGGTGATGGAGGAGAACGGGGCGGTGATTTTGAATTTTTCTTAGAACTATCTGATGATGAACTTCTCCTACTCCTTGAACTGGAGCTACTACTACTTGATGAAGAACGAGCATCACCAGAAGCATCTCGAGAATCTTCAGAATCCATTTCTGTAAATAGATACCAGTAATTTGTAGAATTTAAAATTATCAGGGAAAATTTGTCCCAAAAGCTAGATAAAATAGGTTAAACCAATAAGCTGAAGAACAAAATAATAAATTCTCAGGATACACAAAAAAAAACAAATTTTTCAACAACTTAATTTTTATAGATTTTGTCCTGTCAACAATTGAGAGAATGACTTCAAAAATTGCCTATTTGTTATTTAAAACCCCTTATGAAATATTTTAAACCTGATATGATTAAATAAGGCTACTCTTCATATAAATCAAATGGTTTAGTTAGAAGAACTACGTTCTGCTGTATATTGTACACATCCACCCTTACCTTGGAGATGACGCCTCGATGCCTGAATTGGTAGCACTTTAAATCACTTTTCATTTTGTAAAGACTTTTCAACTTTATTATCACAACACAAACGGAACTGGTGTCTTGTCACGTGTACTTGTGAACTTTACTAAACTTTAACTTTACTTAAAACGTAAACTTAGTAAAATCAACACTACTTCAACATGGCTGTGATATAGGAGAAATATATAAGAACATAATAAATAATCACTTTTCATAACTTTCGTAAGGTTAACTTACGCCCTTACCTTAACTGGGATGATTAGGTTGATAAATTCTTGAAGTATTTTAAAGAATTAATAAAATGTCTTCGTTTTGCGCCTCATCAAACCTTTTCATTGATATAGCAGAAATTGAATTCATAGACAAGAAAACAACAAGATAAAGCAACGACAATCGTCATCGTCGACCAAAGTTGTGTCAAACTCAAAGTGGCAACCAAATATAGATTATGAAAACTGAAAAAAATTATTTATATCATTGTCCTTCTAATTGAGGCTTTAGGCATAAGTTGATTTTTAAGAAAAAAATGCGGTATTGCTGTGTTAGAGACGTGGCCGTTTGTTGTATACACGGTACGTCTCATAACGAGTAATAGTTTCTATATAACATAGTGATAAATATGTAGTTAACACACCAAACTGTAACCCATTGGGTTAGATTAGATGAGATTTTGTTATCATTAGATTTTTTGAATTTCCTCCCTATGAAAAACGATCGTTGACGATTCAAAAATGCTCTAAAGACCTACTTGAATAAAGATATGTTGAGTTTTGCATTTTTTGGAATTACTATGAATGCGATTTTAAAAACCTATTTACGTCAAAAGTTAGAAAGACAAAATCAAACAATTTAAGATCAGTTAAGATGAAAATAATAACAAATTTAATATGATTATTAATAAAAGTAAATGTCATCACAATTAAAGAACAGTACATTTATTTAAAAATATCGTTAGTTTAATTACTACACATATTAGGTTAATTTCAATTTTTGCTTAATAGGTAATTTTTCAAGTGCTTATTGTTTGTGGGCGGATACATATTTAACAATTCCAAAGGTATATTACCTTTGGAATTGTAGCAAATGCCCATGCTAATTTAGTTTAAAAAAAACAAGCCATTTTGCCGCGTATTTAGTAAATATTGAATCTATACCAACGCTCAAAAGAATATAAAAATACTGAAAATCGATGAATATTTAGTAATTTGAAGTTTTATTTCAGGCATTGGTAGTAAATTATTATTTTTTAGTTATGATAGAACAAGCTTTAGATGATAATGTATCAGAAAACGATGATGAGGAAAGTTTTTTTCAAGACGTTGATATTTTACAAAAACATGGTATTAATGTTGCTGATATAAAAAAATTAAAAGGAGCCGGTATTTGTACAATCAAGGGTATACAAATGACCACAAAGAAAAAACTGTGTAATATTAAAGGATTTTCAGACGCTAAAGTAGACAAAATCAGAGAAGCATGTTTAAAAATTATCACTTTAGGTTTCATGACTGCTCTCGAAGTTAGTGATAAAAGGAAGCATGTTTTCAAAATAAGTACTGGAAGTAGTGAATTTGAGTGAGTTTATAATAAGTAAAGTATTTTAACACTGCAATTCCAATATATATATTCACTCTTCCTATATATAGTCAGTTCAATTTTTCGTCCGTTAGCGAAACGCTGTTTTATTCATCCACTCTTGGTCAAATACATTTTTTAAACTTGTTTTGAATGACACTTGATGTTATTACAGAATTATTTTAATATTAAATCATCAATTTGTGTAAAATTGTACAGCGCGTAATCTCACGTAAAATTTCTAAGGGTTTCTCTCTTTCAAAAGTTCGATGTCGTAAAAATGGGTTTTAATTTAGTTTAAACCACTTAACAATTATTCGACAATATTTGAAACATGAATCGCTTTAAAACTTAAGTATGAAAATAAGAATTTACCATTTACAAAAATAATTATTCTATTATGTAGCAATAAATTTTAAACATCAAACATTTACGGTCGGTTACTACTATATTATTGCTATAATAATGTTGAACTTTATGTACTCAAGTATGATTATTAAAATTCATATGCTTTTGCTGTTCAATATACATATGTACTTCTCTTTTAATGACTGGTAGCAAAACTTTTGGACGGTCTATAATGGTGTGAGTACATGCTTTCCTAGCAGAAGTACTGGGTTCGATCCCTAACAGGACAGATTAGAAAATTGTATTTTCAATTTTGTCTGAGTTTGACAAGCACCTTACCAGCTAAAAGGTACCGTCAAGCAAAAGTTTATATTTCTGATACGATGTTGTGTGGAAACCATGAGAGGTAAATTACCTTGTATTAAGTTAGCGCGTTACCTTTTTAGACTGTTCACTTATCATCGTGTGATATTGCAGTCAAGCGCTAACTTGTCTGTTATTGTAGTATCATAATATTGAAATTAACGTTTTTATAACACTTGTCTGCCTGCGCGCTTGTAAACCTGCAATTTTCTCTTTCTTTTACATAATAAGTAGGTAGTTGTTTCCTATAAAAAGGATTTTATTTATCTTGTGATGGTTGATATGTGTTTTATATAATAACTTGTTCGTATAAATAAAATTTGATTACCCCAAAAAAGGTTGTAGTGATCCAACCTTAGAAAATACACATGTCGCGGACTTTTTTTTGTATTTCTCAGGAAGAACAGTTTTGTAATACATTATGTATAAAAGAATTGTTCCTCTTATTTTTGCGAAACTGTAACGGTTTACACAGTGCACGCGGAAGATCCTTCCAGAAACATTCCAGTGGTGTACCGCCCTTAATGATATACAGCCTAAAGCCTTTCTCGATAAGTAAACTAAAATCTAAAATTATTTTTTTTTTAAATTCGGATCAATAGTTCTTGACATAAGCGCGTTCTAGCAAACAAAAACTTTTCAGGTTTATATACGGCTTCGTAGCCGTGTTTAATCCCCAGTAGGGCGAATTTAGGAAATTGAGTTTTCTAATGTGTCACTCAGACTCAGTCTGGACTGGTTACGACCCTACCAGCAAAAGTCCTTCCGCCAAGATAAAAGATTTGTGTTCCGGTAAGATGTTGTGTAGAAACCATATAAGGTAATTGCTTCTTACCAGATTAGCGTGCTTCCATCTATATCATCAACATCAGGTGTGATCACAGTCATGGGCTAACATGTCAGCAATAAAAAATATAACATCAGTATAGTTTTGTAGGAAACCTAAGAAATAAAAAATCCTTAACATGATATAATTTTAATATTGAAGAGTTTTCAGTAAACTCTTAGCCGGTGGAATAGAATCGATGGCAATAACGGAAGTGTTTGGGGAGTTTCGTACGGGTAAAACACAGTTGTCCCACACTTTGTGTGTAACTACACAAATACCGAATTCTTCAGGCTACAACGGCGGGAAGGTCATGTTTCTAGACACTGAACATACGTTGTATCCTTTGAAATTTTATACAGACATTTATGTTAATTTAAGATATGATTATATATATCTTATATGCCTGTGTATGTGTCATTGAACACCTAAACGGGTGGACGATAATGAATTTATCAATCTCCACGGGATCATGAACTGTCTGTGGGCACTGATAGTATTATTATATTATCTTGATAACTAATGTGTTACTTTGTGTATGCATGTATATTTTGTTTATATACTTGTTATTAGTATGTACAATTTCTTTAGATATCTCTTACAATTAAATGAAAATATTACGTACATATTACTGTTGGACATTTGAAAACCCAAGCAAAGGGTCATTGACCTTTATTTTTTCCCCATAGAGTATTAAATAATTGTTTTTAAGTGGAACTTCTTTAGGCGCATGAGGATAAAATTTTTATGGATGAATCGCTTGACTAGCGTCACAAAGCTGTGCAGCGTTTTTTATGCTAATTCGTTTGAAGGTTAGGTAGTTTTAATATTTAATAATGAAAATCTATTTTTCAAAAAAATAAAATATTTCAAAAATTTTCTTTTCCAAATTTTAAATTGAAAAACCAAATTCAATTAATAATTTCTAATATTGACAAAAAACACGTGGTATTTTTATTGACAATTTATCATTTAGGGTTTTCAATAAATTATATGTATTAATTTTCGACACTTTTAATATGTTAATGACAATTAAATTCATTAAATTCCTAACATATTTTCCTTTTTCTCTCCCTCTTAGTCTCAGGTATCTGAAGTTTTAGATTTGTATAAATATAAACAACACTTAAAAATTAATTTGCCAAAGAAGTTTCACTTCTGACAAGAGTACTTTGTACGCACGTACTTTTTCATAAATCATGACACACTGATAATCTAATTTTTGCACAATTTTAATTTCCTTAAGGTTGTCTAGTTTTGTAAACCATTTGCTTTATTTATATTGTAGATTTTTTTGGAGTACAATATATAGTTTATACACCGGCATATTTAGCGGAACATAAAAAAAATTGATATCTTGATCGTATAAGGTTATGATACTGATATCAATCCAATATTTTTTTTCTATGTTCCGCTATATACGCCGGTGTGTATATATGTATTACAAAAAATAACTAAGTGTTTTCAAAGTTTTCCTAAACGTCTCAGTCGTCCAGATAGACTAAGGCCAATAGCTGATAGATTCAATTTGGAGCAGAACGCTGTGCTTGATAATGTCCTCTATGCTAGGGCGTACACCTCCGAACACCAGGTACATATAATTATATTAAGAATATCGCAAAATAAATGATAATTTTTCACACGTCCTAAAATTCAGTACATATCGAAGTCGCCTACGTATAGGAAGTCACATATAAAATCCTAATTTTGTTGGACAAATTTAAGTATTTTGTTACAACGCTTTTGAATTACCAATAAAATAAATTATTGTACTACTTTTTCTACTCATGTTATAATAGCTTAGCTTAGCTTAATAGATTAAAATAAACGATTGATAAATGACTTGATAAATATAATCATCAAAATTACAAAAGTGTCAAAATGTCTAAATTTCAAGTGACTGTTTATACGCACGGGCTTCGATATAACTATATTTTACGCATTTCAATTGTATTTGGGTAGGAAACTTTTTTTACTTTTATTTAATTATATATGAAAATGCAAAAATAATAAACCTTAGTAATATCTTTAGAGTAACGATTAGTAAAGACCATTTGGGTCTTTACTAATCGTTACTCTAAAGATATTTTATATATATATTAACAATAGTCTACTAAAACTATCTATTATGATGATGATATAAACTGACACTAGTCGGATCTCAAAAAAATCACATTTCTTGGCGACGCTTTATTAAATGTTGCTTGTTGCTTGTGCTTGTTGTTTAAGATATATTCAGTGCTTTATTATAAAAAAAATCCTTTAACGAATTTTTCGAATTTCTCTGGCACTCCTTGCAAGAGCTCTTGTAATATATTTGCCAATATCCTTAACTTAAAAGTATTATAACCCTCTACTGTTATACGAATTTTTAAAAAAATTTAGGAGTGCTTATATATCGAATCCTTTTATTTTATCCCATCATTCAATAGTACTCGTAATTCAGGTAACTTCGTAAGATAATCATTGTTGTTTGATGTTAATATGTTGTATAAAGAATTATTTAATTTTATTAAAACGTTTTCAAGTCCAATCTCTTTTTTGACGCTGGGAAATGCCTTTACGCACGGGTTGTAAGAGTCACTGACAAGTCAGAATATCTAAAACCCTCGACATCCTTGAATGGAGAACCAGAGGTACGCATGCACTCAGTTACTCCGGATGTAGGCACCTTGTTTCAATCAAACATGGAGGAGGAAATAGATGCGTATATCTACGCCTCGTGTTACCTCTTGCGTCGGAGCGGGGTAGCGTCGACGGAGTTTTGTCTCAACCTCTCCGACGCCTCCTTCGGCGACATAACTGTTTCACAGAAGGCGACTGAGGCAACGGTACTCCAACCCACCTCGTTAGCAAGCATTGCCGTAGACTACGAGTCGTATGCTCACCAACGAGAGGTTCGCCCTAATTCGCGATTTCAGTTTCAAGTCCAACCTAACCTAATAAAAGTCTTTGTAACAGACTTCTTAGTATAAATAATATTCCCTAAATCTTTTAAGTTTCGTTATAGCCCAGTATCACGATATTTGGTACCTACCAACATAATTTTTGAACAGGCAGAGCTACTGGATTTTGTTGCGGCTAAGTTTCACGAAGAAGGAGGAGTGTTTAAGTTATTGATTATCGATTCAGTAATGGCGTTGTTTAGAGTCGATTTTTCGGGACGAGGAGAGCTCGCGGATCGTCAACAGAAGCTTGCTCAGATTCTCTCCCGACTGCAAAAGGTAATTTTATTATATTACTAGCTGACCCAGCAAACGTTGTTTTGCCATATAACTATTATAGCCATTAAATAATTGGTGTTGGTGATAGAAAGGTGGAAATTTTGGGTTGTATGTATTTATTATTATTTGGTGAGGAATAACTTTTTTTTATTGGGGTAAACTACTCTTAACACTTAGTGGTGTAAAAATTAGTTATATACCCATTGAATATGCATATAAAATTTCATCAAAATCGGTCTTGCCGTTTCGGAGGAGTATAAACACTAAAACTGTGACACAAGAACAGCCTATTTGAATAGTAAGATTGTGTATATTCCAAAATTCAAAACTTCGAAACTATCTCTCTATACCAGGGGTCGGCAACCAGCGGCCCGTAAGCCACTAGGGTGCAGCCCTCGTAAGCAAGAGCCATGAGACAATAAATATGGTTAAAAATGGAAAAGAATAATGTGGTCCGCACTAACGACCATACATCATTTGTGACCAACACCAATGTCCTCATAAGATTTGTGGCTCTACTAAATTATCATTTAATGAATTTTTCTAATATGTTCTTATATGTATGTGTAATATGTTCTAATAATTTTCTATAATGAATCTTAATTTTGTAAAGCTGTTTCAAAGATGAATTATTTATACCTTTTGTACTAACGATATGTTTTTTAGGAATCGAGTTATAATAGCTATAATATGATTAAATAAATGTAATTAGAAAAAGTCAAAATGTCTAAAATGCTATTGTGATGTCTAAAATGATTTTGATGATCAATATTCTTTAAGAACCTTAAATAATTCGATCAAGTTAAAGTATGAACTAGAGTTGCAATGTCGATAACGAGTTTCACAACCAAAACGGGATCTTGCCGGGAGCTTGATAAAAACTTGCCGGTGGTTCGAAATAAATTTTTTCTTAAGGACAGCTTGAACAACCTATGGTAATAGCGAAATAGGCGTAAAAGGATAAATCAATGATATTTCCTGGAACATTTTCTTAAAGCCTAGCTTATCTGCGTCTGCATTTCAATGTCGTTCTTAATATTTATTTGATACTTATCTAACTTTGCCACACCCCACGCCCGCTGATGGCTGCTAACCCGGGACGAAACGTACGACCTGCCAACCGCTGTACTACCGCTTTTTAATTGTCTGATATCTACTAAGACACTAATTTTAATGAAATGTTATGATCTACATGAAATACACAACGTATGTAATGTATTTGTTTGGATAAGAGGTATTACTGTATCGTATAGAATAGCTTGGTAAATAACACATTTTCCGTATTATGTAAAAGATAAAAATGGTTATTCGTTGAAATATAGAACTTGACGGACTTTTTTATCAATATTTTTAAGATATACAATTTTTTTTATTGCCGACAGGTTAAAGTGTGAGTGTGATTGTAATGATACAATCTAAGATGGAAGCGCACTAATCTGTTAATAGGCAAATTAGCTCTATGATTATATATCCGACTACTGGAGCAAAAAATAGTTTAATCCGTTGTCTTTCAAAGATTTTATTTTTATTAAACTTCTTTACTTAAAAACTTCGAATGATCTTGACGGGACGTAATATGATATGCTAGAATTTACAGTGTAACTAACGAGCCCCGATCTAATAAATATTTGATTTACGAATTTTTCAAAATCTCCCAAGAATGCTCGTAAGCTATAATACAAAATATATCTTTACGTTACGAGTACATTTATCATAAATGTTTTTATAGCGATTTTTTATTCAATGTAGGATAGAAATAGAATAGAACTATTATTGATCTTTTTTAACTATGTTTTTTAATCCATACCGTATAAATTTTTCTCAATTTTATTCCACAATTACATGTGTCTCAACAGGTTCAGACGTGTTATTTTCTTCGTAAAACAGTCATTATTGTTTGATGCTAAGCAAATTTATTGTTAGCTTATAAATCGAATCAGACCAACAGATCAAACGTAACCTTTATATAAGGAAACCTCATTGTAACAAACTATTTATTATGAATATTTTATAAGTCCCGTCAGTTTCTTCATATCAAGGTGGCACTGTTTTTTTTATTGCTGATAGTTTAGCGCTTCACTGTGATCTCACCTGAAGATAAGTGGTACAATCTAAGATGGAAGCGCGATAATCTGGTAAGAGGCGCTATACCTCATATGGTTTCTACACAGCACCGTACCGGAATACAAATCTCTTTGTTTGGCGGTACGTCTTTGCTGGTAGGGTGGTAACTAGCCACGACCGAAGCCTCACCAGTCCAGACTCAGATAAATAAGATTAATAAGACAAATTCGCCCAACCGGGGATCGAACCCGTGGCCTCTGCTAGCAAACCGAATACTGGTACCCCTGTGACAGCGAGGCCGTCATTATACTGCATTACGTATTTATTAAAAACAGTTGACAAATTAAATCGTATAATGAATATCACACCAAGACAGCGAAACGTAGTTGGGTTTAGCATTTTGTTTATTTGCTGATAACGAAAGAAGCTGTCTGGTTCTAAAATGCAAGTTCACTAGGTGAAACGATAACCCGCATCCGGGTATACTAGTGTTGTATCGGCATCGCCTGTTTCGCTTCTACAGATAAGATAAACGGGCGTAAAACTAAAAAAGCTTTTTATCGTCTTCAGTTATGCCATGGGTCAATGCTAAAATAGTATTTACAAATGTTATACGTGACTTCGTCTGAATAGGATAACTGCTACAAACAAATTAACGTGATTCAATATATTAATAAAAATTATCATTGCAATGATAATTTTTCTCTTCACTCATATGCTAAAGGGGTTTTAGAGCATAGACCACCGCGCTGCTTCACTGCGGTTTGGCAGGCATAGTATACAAACGCACTATCTATCCCTTCACTCTCATAGTCCAATGTGAATCCGACACGACCGGAGAGAGATCAGGCGCAGGACCGACGGCTTAATGTGCTCTCCGAGGCATGAGGGTGGAGCACACCGCCGACTTCTCAACTTCGGGCAAATATTGAGAAAATCTTAATAGACAAACTCAACATCCATTTTTTTAATTGACCTGACCCGGGATTCGAACCCACGACTTCATGTCTGTAGACGAACTTACGAGACACTAGACCAACGAGGCAGTTCATATATGAATATTAGCTAAAATTCCCTGCAATACATACATACATAGCATCACACGTCATTCTCATAGGGGTAGGCAGAGCCTTCCACTTGCCACAATCCTTGCATATCTCCTTCGCTTCTTTCATTCTCGTTAAACCTCTCATACAAGTTCGTCGGTTTAGAGTACTCTTGACCTGGCCCTTATTTAAAATGTCCTGGATTTGATCCAGGAACGTTCGCCTTGGTCTTCCCTTTCCAACTTTCGCATTCACTCTTGACTCATAAATCGTTTTTGTCAGTCTCCTTTCATTCGTTCTCTCTATGTGCCCAAACCATCTAAGCATACCTTTCTCAGTTTTAATCGCTACATCTTCTTTTATAACACAACGTTCTCTTAACACACAATTTCTACTTTGTCACTCAGTTTCAATCCACTCATACTTCTAAACGCTCTCATCTCTACCGCATTTATTGTTCTTTTGTGATTCTTCTGCCATACCCAACTTTCATTACCGTACATAAGTGTTGGCACCAACACTCCTACATGCACAGCCAGTCTGGCCCTTTGAGACACCATCTGGCTATTCGATAAAGGCGAGCAGAGCACCATTTACCATATTCCCTGTATTCACTCTCCTTTCAATATCACTTTCAAATGTTCCATCTTTTGTAAATTTAGATCCGAAGTATACAAATTCTTTCACCTCTTCCACTTGTTCTCCGTCTATAAAAACATTACCATTTATCATAGATTCATCTCTTTCAAAAAGCAAATACTTTGTACTCAATTGAAAAGTACATTACAATTACCTCAGTCATTTCTCATAGTAGCCCAATACCGTATTACTTTAACATAACGCGCCTCAATAATTAAGCAATTCCTTGATTTTACGATTTTTTTTAAATCCTCTAGCTCTGTTCGTAAGAGCAAATGCAAACTACGATTACGTAGTAACTCATGTCTTGACGTTAAATTCTTCGTAAGATAGTCATCGTTCCTTGATGATAAGCAATAATGATCTAAAGTCGTTAAAACAGATCGTATTCCAACCTAAACTTTATATAACAAAACCTTAATGTCTCTTATGTTTTGTTTTGTTTATTTATACACATATATATAAATAAATAAATATATATATATATATATATATTTATTTATTTATATATATATATATATATATATATATATATATAAATAAACAAAAATTACGTCAACATCAATATGACTTCATAATAGCTTTGTGGGTACAATGTGAATTTTGTTTAATACGTTGTTTGGCTATTGTACATCAATCTGATATGTCACTATAAAATTTTATGGCTTATTTTATTAATAACAATAAATAAATAAGAAAACAATTTAAAAAAATAACCGCGTGGTATGTATTCAGATGTGTATGTTACAAGCAAATCGTGAAGCTTTAATTTAAAACTCAATTAACGTCAATTATTTTTTACAACAACCAGTGGTTTAGTGTTGAGGTTTGACCTCAACACTAAACCACTCAAGTTTTTATGATTCAAAAATAAACAAACTGACCTCAGTTATTTTATCATTCTGAAATTACATAATAACTTCCTATTATTTGGTCCTTACATAGGAAATTGGCCTTTTATGTGGAGGAATATAAAGAGTGATTTCTTTTTTTTGTAAAATATATTTAATTAAGCAAAGTATGTGCCGTTGTGATCTATGCACTTTTGTCATGTTAGCTAGTTCATTGATCCCTTTACTAAAAATACTATGGGGGCGAGAATCGGTAAACTGTTTGAAGGTTTGGACTGCTGCATCGGAGTTGAATTTTCTTCCTTGTAAGAAATTCCTGAATTTGGAATTCAGGAAAAAATGGTAGTCTGTTGGAGCAAGGTCTGGAGAGAACGCTGGATGTCGTAGACATTCCAATTGTAGTTCATTTAACTTAGTGGTTGTTTGTTGTGCAGTATGTAGTCTTGCGTGGGCGTGAAGCAGCAGTGGCCTGAAGCGATTGACCAATTTCGGTTGTTTAGCAGTTACTTCGTCCTTCGTGGTTTACATTTGCTGACAATTTATATCTGCCGTAATTATTTGGGCAGATATTAGAAAACTGTAGTGAATGACACCGAGGCTAGTCCAGCAAGCACTCTCAAGTAACTTTGTGAGTCAACTTTTGTTTAGGACAGGATTTGGCTCGATCAGGGTTCAGCCATTGCGACGAACGCTTCCGATTATCGTACAGTATCCACTTTTCATGCCAAGTAATGACCTAATATAAGAATATCCTTTTTTAAATAAATTTACTTCTTATTATATGTTATAGAATAGGAAGTCTAAAAAATAAGTTTGTATAATAAAAAAATTGTAATGTCAGGCGCTACTAAAAATTTTTTTTATGTTACATCATTATTCATAATCATATATAGTCATTATTTATGCTAATGGAGGAAGGTCTTGATACTCGTGACATGGAAACCCAGTGCAAGTGTCAAAGAGATTCCTTTTAAAACAATATCATGTATTCTTTGGTAAGTAAATAAAAAATATTCTCTTCTCAAATAGATATCGGAGGAATATAACGTCGCGGTATTTATAACTAATCAAATGACCGCCGATCCGGGCGCTACGCTGAGTTTCCAAGCTGACCCAAAGAAGCCCATCGGTGGGAATATCCTTGCCCACGCTTCAACAACTAGGCTTTATCTAAGGAAAGGCCGTGGAGAAAACCGAATTGTCAAAATATACGATTCCCCTGATTTACCTGAGAGCGAAGCGACTTTCGCTATAACCAGTGGAGGAATCGCTGATGCTAAGGATTAATTCATTTATTTTGAGTATTTTCTAAATAAACATATAGAAAAAGATTGTTTTCATTTGCACCGACCTTCAACATACGATGACCTGGATTGATTATACAGCGAAAAATAGTCTATTCAGGTCACTATTAAATAAAATTGACATGAAGGGGATGCTATACGAAGGCACTGTTTTATACATCATTTTCGACTGTACTAAAATTTTCCATCATATATACGACGTTATTCCAGGTATATTTACATTGTGTTGTCCTTAAGCCTTTATTGGTGGTAATAAGGTATCAACTATTTATAATCTTAGAATGACCACACTAATTTGTAGAGGGCCACTCCAATAGTTGATCACACTGGTAGCTGGCTACACCGAACTTGTCTCAAGAGAGGCGAGAACACTCACTTCTCCCCGAGATTTTGTAGACATTGTCACTGTGAATTTACTATCACTGCGAATTTTATTTGTTACAAGTAGATAAATGTATTGTGATTGTATTTACTTTATAAGAGTGAATCATCAAAGTTCGGTTTTTAAATCTCATTCATTGTAAATACTCCTCCGTCACTTCTTTTTGTTTTTTTTTTTTTTTTTTATTNAAATCTCTTTGTTTGGCGGTACGTTTTTGCTGGTAGGGTGGTAACTAGCCACGGCCGAAGCCTCCCACCAGTCCAGACTCAGACAAATTAGAAAATACAATTTCCTAAATTCATCCTACCGGGGATCGAACCCGGGACCTCCGCTAGCAAAGCGAATACTCGCACCACTGCGCCAGCGAGGCCGTCTCCAATCTACGTGACACTGGCGAAGTGGTATGTGCATTGTACACAAAAGAAAGGGGATGTTTTGTACTACTATTTGTGGACTTCTTTGAAAGCCTAATATAAAAATAGTTTTTAGGTGTAATGCAACTTATCTACTGCCTTGCGTGCCTCATGTTGGGCACTTTCGTTTCAAAACAAATCAAATAATAAAACTGATAAAGGACTTAAAATTTAGAAGGACGAAGTACGAGATCCTTTCATCATTATTAATTTAGGGAATATTGTGCCATAAATTTACATCTAAATTAGTACATATTTTTATATAAGCTTTCATTTAAAAAGTCTTTATCTTGAGTTTTGTCAGGTTGAGCGAATTTTGGAAGTTGCACTGTCTAAATAATGTATGTCCAAAATGGGGATGGAAATTATTATGAATCATCACAATGGGAATTTTTGAGGCATATTATACAAATATCGAAAATACACAAAAGAACTATATGTACGTTGCATATACTCTACTAACAATAGGTGTCTTTTCACCTCGCGAGGAAACAATAAGGTTTATACGGAGTTGACTTCTAACCTTCGCTAGCCGTTATCTTTTGAAATAGAAGAAAAATTTGTACAAACTTTGGCATCCATGTTTAAAATGCATATTTATTTGTGTTGTTTACGTTCAGAAAATAACACTATAAATTGTTAAAACTTAAAATTAGTAATGTGATTATTAATTATCAAAGATAAATAATAGCAAACAGCCTATGAAAATATAAAATACATGAATAATTTTATACAGATCAATAATAAATGCGAAACGAAATTCTTGCTTTTTTTATCTTCACTAACTTATATCTCTTTCTCAAGCGTGCGTAAACGAGTTTTACTTCAAAACAACAAGACTCCTCACATGTAACCACTAAACCATCATGACATGTAAAAGTAAAATATAATTGAACCATTATTACAACTTGTTAACATATTGTAATCACATAATACACGAAAAGTAAATAAATAAAACAACAATATGTACTATATACACGGAAAGAGAGTGCATTTCTTGGGTGTGATTGGCCTATTAATTGAAAAGTAGAGTCGAGATAACTTGACAATTTCTTGTTTGCTTTAATGAGTCTAAGAGCTCACTGAATAAATATTATGGGGTCTGCTATCATTAGTAATATATCCGAGCAACATTTTGTAGACAAAAATTTAATATACTGAATAATATTATACTTTTGTGAACAACACATATATTTAATACTAATTATATAGTAAATAGTATATATTTAACGCCGTGGGAATATAGGCATTCCGTACTTATTGACAAGTTAATCGCATAAAGTTTTAAATATCTCGTCATGCCTAAATGAGTATAGTGATGTAAAACCATCTCTAAATTCACTCCTACAACCATCCCATTATATTACTTTTATATTGAAACTGGTTTGGGTCACATTGGTAGAAACATTTTATGCGCTTTAACATACGTTCTATATTGTGTTAGGCATTAGTTTGCTGAAGTCAATTACATGTTGTAAAAATCAAATAAAAACACATAAAATTATTATTATCATTATTATTATTAAAATTCACATGTAACTAAACTATATTACTTAAAAAACACCTGAGTAACTATTAGGGAGTACAATTTAGTTTCAGAAAGTGTTAGAAGCAGTGCTATGTTCCGATTAAGATTTGTTAATGCTGTCATTTATTCTCATGAGAGTACAAGGTTTGTATTAAATATCCTTGCCTGAATAATGCAATATTCAGATTATAGAGTATATTTAACCACATCAGGTCATAAAGTACGATATTACTTACGCCTTATGAAAGTAATTTGGATATAAATAGCAACTGGCTCTGACACTATGAGAAACATCTTTTATTCGTCATAGTGGCGTGACTCGCGTTAGCCAATTATATACGCGTTCACGATTAGATAATTTAATCATGTCAAAGGAATATAATATGTTAAACATTTAGTGATCATCAATTTTATAAATTTATATATTATTTAAAAATTTACTAGTTTAGAACCATAACTAGTTTGGCTAGAATTACTAAATTTTGTGGAACTTTAACAATTAAAAATGTATCGAACTAGCAATTCCTCGCGGTTTCACCCGCGTATATTCGTAGCAGTGGAAAGTCTACTAAGTCGGACTATAGATTTATAGTCGTTAACATAAAAGTTGTATTTCACTTAGTTTTTAATTACTTCCCTTCAGATTATTCCATACACAATTACATTCATAATCTAATGAATATTCAGATTTTTCTTTACAACGAATATATATCTAACTAATACATTTTTAAATCCGAAACATAGTTTACGTCGTATGTCCGACATTAGTCGATTTAAAATAACTCTACAAGTGTAAAAAGGGTTTTTTTAATCAGTCCAGTCATTTATAGCTTGATTATTGTAATTATTTTTAAAATACTTGAAAGTTCAAAATGCAAAACTTTCTTCTATAATATTAGAGAAGAAATTTATTTGTAATACTTTATTGTCTCGGAACATCCCTATGCACAACGTTTGACAATCTGGAGTTCAAGTCGGGATACATTATTTTCTTTAGATTGACATTTTTAAAATCGTTATATCTTATGAATGAAATGTTCGATTTTAGTAATTTAAAAAGTATTTTATAGGTTTTGAAACGGTATTTGTTTTCTCATCCCAGTAATTTGGGCTTCCGATTTCGCTGATGTAATGACTCGCTTCGTTATCACAGGTCATAGGAAAAAATCACGTTTATGTTGATATATATGTTTTATAGGAAAAATCAGAAGCTAAATTAATATTCGTCAGATTGGCGCGCTACGCTTTCAGACTGTATCATCATTTCATTTACAGATTACAGCCTTTTGTACAGGAGAAACACACGTAGACTATCTAATTCGTCACTAGATAGGACAGGAAATCACACACTATCAGAGATAGATCAAGAGCAAAATCCACGGCTTACGTGCTGTCTAAACCAGATTTCCAAGACTTAGAATTTTGTAACCTGAAACTCAATATCAATTTTCAATTGAAAGCCCGTCCTGGGACGCCAATCCAGGACCATATGATCAGTAACCAAACAAGCTCAATTGAAATGTTTAAGAAAATATACATTTAAGTATACATAGCGTAACACGCTCAATAAATTAAGAATCATACGATACACAAACGGTGAATCACGACTCACTACGTTCCTTCAATTTTCATCATTCAATTAGATGATCGGTATTCCGTGGTCGGCCGCCTATCTCACTCTTTCGGTCTTTGTCTCGCCCATTCAGTTTTGATTTGCCCCAATCCAAGTGTAAACGTCAAATGTGTTGTCAATTTAAATATATGTGAATATTCGCTCAATAAAATTAAATTCATCGCATGTAAAACATATTTGTAACTAAATTTCTTTAAAGTGTTAACAATAAATATGAGTGAAATTAAGAAGGATAACCAAATACGCGTGTGGTGCGATGGATGGTAAATCAATGAATTTTCAATTTTCATGCTCACCGGAATTTCATGTTAACAGGTTTCAAGTCCAGATATTTCAGAAAAAGTATTTTACCTCTTTTAAGAAAAATAATTGATACCCAATATAGGAATTTATTTTTTGTCACACTGATTCGCCTATTCTCTTTAGATCCCCATGCTGAAAATGAAATTTATTACGCTACGTCTATTAAAAAATAAATGTTCATATGTGATTTATGAAGTTGAAATAAAATTGATTCAAGTATCACATGTAATTCTTTGGGCAGGGACCCTATTAAAATGTCTGAGTATTGACAAATAAGTAGTTTTCATTTATATTAACTTGACACGGTTTTATTAATTCTCATTGTGACTGATTTTTATTTTGTGTCCGTTTGTATTTTCTAGTTTTTTTCCAAGAGTTGAACAATAACGCCGATAATGTTCCCAACATTGTTATAGCCTATAATTAGTTCTATAGTACATTATTGGTTATGTGACAATTAGAAATTAAATTTCCCAGAGAATGTATTATATGACTTAAGTGATTCATAAATTATATTTTACTACCAGATACCCAGCATAAGTCATACACTAATGTTGAAATTACTGTTTGTATATAAATTTGTCATAGCTGTTCACTCTGCAGTCCCCGAGTCTTAGAGATTGAGGCAAAGTACATACTTAGTGTTCTTAATTGTGAAAGCAGTCACTTTAATAAATTTTAAGTTAATAGGGAATAGTTTAGTACATCTTGTATATGTGCGTGTAAGGCAGTTCAAAACTAACTTTGCATCAGAGCTTTTCTAATGAAATCTGGCTTTTCTGGTTAGAGATGTATGAGTTCAATGGTTTAAAAGTCATCATAAGACATGGGTAAAAACATTTTTTATATAAATACATGAAATATGCTTTTCGACTCGGAAATTGTCCACAGTGGCTTTTAAATAACTTACCAGTGTAAAGGTAAAGAAATTCCTAAACATATTTTGTTTTCAATTTATAGATTTATTTATAAAAAACCGAAAGAAAATTTTCTACCTTACCTTTTCCACTGTAATTGTATATTATAAATTCATTGTTCAGAAAAGACAAATTTTTGTAGTTCATTTATAAGAGAGTCATGAGCTAAAATTTAGCTAGCTTGGTGGCTTGGAAAATAAAAATAAATATGTTTTGTGCTTTTCCATTAACTTTTCGTATGTAGTAGTATTTATACACCTTTTCAATATTTTCAGTTATGACATGGTCCACTTTGGCCATGCTAATTCTCTTAGGCAAGCTAAGGCCCTCGGGGATGTCTTGATAGTTGGTGTCCATACAGATGAGGAAATCTCGAAACACAAGGGTCCCCCAGTTTTCACTCAGGAGGAAAGATACAAAATGGTTCGTGCAATAAAGTGGGTGGACCAAGTGGTGGAGGGAGCACCCTATGTCACAACTTTAGAAACATTAGACAAATACCAGTGTGATTTTTGTGTGCATGGAGGTGGGATATGGTTATATAACTTTCAATTTATAGAAAAGGCATGGTAGTTATGGGAAAGATAAATGCTGTAGTTAGTCTTGGTTTAAGTATCAATGTAGTTTTTAATTACCAATTTTAAATGTTGCTACAAATAACTATCTATTAGTTATTAACAGGATTGATGTGTGTTAAAAGTAGATGAGGGATAGAAAGGTTTTCTCTCAATATACAACTAGAATCATTTATTTAAATTGACATGGATTAAAATAAATTACAAATAGCAAAGTTTTAGATTTTGAATTGATTAAGTAGTATCAATATTACCATATATTTGATATATTATCACAAAATTATTGTGATATTTGGTGTAACAATATACAGTTTTTCTTTAATTACATTTCAAATAATTTACACTAATAAATTAATAAAATACACTTAATTCTAACAAAATATATAATTTTATTTAAATATCAAATCAGATTATTTTTATATACTTGTTTTGAGTTTTGTTAAAAGTTCTTGTTAAAATATAATATATAAACCAAGTCTGGTTTATATATTATATTATATATATCTCAGAATTTCATGAGTATGTCTCATACTAAATTTATGATTGTGGCTATTTAACATTTTTTTCTATTGTGTTGGAAACAGGACACATGTTTTTTTTGTCTAAATTCTTCTTCTGTTTCCTGTACAGCTTGATTATAAATATTTATGAAATGAAATATGTTGTGGTAAGGCCGGCTAAAGTATTATATATTTATTAGTCTTGTTCATTTTTTGATATTAGCAGGGGCTAAAAATTTAATTCTATGAATTTCTGTGAAACACCAGTTTTGACGAAAAAATATTAAATATTTCGTAACAGAAAACAAGAAGTCACTAAAGTACAACGAATACTAGCTGCAATATTACATTATCATAATTACCACAAATTCTTATATGCCAAAAAATAGTCTTACGTGTGTCTGATAATGTATAAAATGTTCTGTATTTCTCCCAATTGTTTTTATTTCTTCCGTTATTTACATATATATAGCGACGCATTGGCCTTGAGTGCTATATTGTGAATTTAAATTTTATATACGTAATAATATAACGGCCGAGTGCAAGGTCTGTTATGTTATTATTCAGTGTAAACTTGACAATTGTTATATTATTGGATAATTCTAAAATTTAATCAAAATAATTCCGGTTTATATTTAATAATGGAATTTATGAATCCCTATTTATATTTTCTATTATATTATTCCTATTAATTTATAAATTTTGCAGACCAATTATATCTTGCTGTGTAGTCCTAAGAAATGACGATGCGATTTAATACTTTTAGAATCTGCTGTATGCATCTAATAATAAACTTTTAAAATTCAACTTTTTCGATTTTGTTGACGTGTAATTTTAGACTAAAGTTTTAAAAGTCGTTGCAACTTCTCACTTTTCGTAGTCACGAGTACAAGAGATTCTAAAAGTATTAAAGTGCATAGGTATATAATTTGTCGGAAAAACTTATAAAGTACTAATAGGGAATATAAATACGGAGCCATAAATTCCATTATTAAATATAAACTCGAGTTGTTTTTGATTAAATTTTAGGATTATCAAATAATATATTCGTTGCAAAATTTGTACAAAATAAAACATGAATGAATGTGAAGAATATGCGGACTGTGAATTCTTTAAACATGATTTTTTTTTTTACAAAATTTACCTTGCTTGTTATTCTTTACCTACTCAATTAACGAGACGAAAAATTTTGAACAATAGATGTTCCGTCTTAACAAAACTGTAACACCAGTGTTTTGGTTTTCGTTAACCATACGAGAACAAGATATACTTTGATTTTCATCAGCATTTTATGTAAAAAAGACATTTTTTTAGTGAAAAATTTTCGTGACAGTTGTGTCAATAACATTAGTAATTGAGGTGCATTCGTTCGCTTCGTACTAAAAGAGGGTGAATCATTTAATCGTATATTATATGGGAGTTTTGATAAAATACTTTCTGCCACAACTATTCCTATTTGTATATAATGTGACCTTTAGCTTTTAGTTTCTCATAATAAATGATAATTAGAATAGGGGTTTATCATGCTATCATCTTGTATTTACAAAATAACTTTAAAAGTAGTGACAAATTAATCCTTTTATGCTGAATCAGCTATATCCTTAACTTAGCCACCTTACCTTAGTGCAATCTTAGAGCAAAGTGTAAAAATTCAATCAACTTATATTTTATATTTTTCGCATATTAAAATTTTCAGATTATGAATAGATTAAATATATTTATAAGTTGGTGCCTACAATTTAAATAAACATCTATAATCGTGTCTTTGCTTTCGCAATGCTTTCCCAACACAAGTCTTGTAATATATATTTTTTTGATAATGGTAAATAAAATTGATAATCCACTGGTTACCAACATTAATGAAATTAATTTTGTATTTAATATGTTAATGCTACTGCCTCATTTATTTATAAACATATTAATTTTATGTACAACACAAACTACGCTATATCATATTATTAATAGCTATACGCCACTAATTTATATACGCTTCTAAAATTCACACTTACTACGTAATAGTTATATAAAATATAATTTATTCCATAAATTACTCTGTACAAAGTCTAAGTCGAACCGGGTATTGGTTTAAACAAAATTTGGCAGACAAAGGTTTTAAAAGACGTTCAAGTATGTTTCTGAATCACAGACGAACACTTTTTAAATCCTACTAATAGTAAGCTAAACTAAACACTATATGTATCATTTTAAAATACTTTTATTCATCCACTTAAGTATAAATTTGAAATTAGCAACGATGTCATTTGGTGTTAATACAGTTTTTTCAAATTAAGTCGCCATCTATTAAAATCCCGCGTAAAAGATATAAAGTTTTCTTTTTACATAGTCAGTTTAAGTTCATGTTAGATGGTGCAGGATATATGTTCGGTTCGGTTATTTTATATTATCATAAATTTAATCGTATCATACTATTTAATGATCACGATTGATAGTTTCCTGACCTGCCATAACTACTAATCAATAAAGTTAGATCATACATGTTACAAACCAGATACAATATAAATGTGTCGAGTTCACGGTTCACGAACATATCTGTAGGTAGAACTTTTCATACACAAACATTCTCAGTGCATATTGTATACCAAAAAAAAAAATATCTTTTGCATATTCCTAAAATCCACATTTCAATTTCTACTATTAGATCATAATCTCCCTTCATATAGCGTGTGCAAATTGTCAATCGTTAATAAAATACTTTTTTATTCATCCATTTAATTTCAAATACAATTTTTAAAATACTGTTTGTTCGCGTTAAGAATGTATTGCTTGCCCCGTCCCTTAACCAATCAAATCTTTTCAAATTACAAGGTCAAGTTCGCAGTGGCCAGTTGAAGATCTTCAACTGGTTAGAAGTTCATTAATTAAATTCAATAATAAATAAATAGTATTTGCAAAAAATCGTTAGGCTCCATATAATTCAAGTAAAAAGGTTTAAACTTTTCGCTCTTTTATAATGACTAAGATGTGTTACATGGCGTAGGTATCGACTTCAATTTTATATACTACCTATTTTTTTATTTCAGATGATATCACAGTAACAGCAGATGGAATAGATACTTATCATTTAGTCAAGGAAGCTGGGAGATATAAGTATGTATTTGAAAACCAATGAATAGATATTTTTCTAAATTATTTCATGCATAGTTAAAAACATTTCATATTTCAGGGAAGTAATGAGAACGGCTGGCGTTTCAACTACTGATCTAGTAGGAAGAATGTTGCTACTCACACGCGAGCATTTCAAGTAATGTCATACATGTTATTATCTATTTACTATTTGAACGCGTTTGAAACACGAAACTGGTAATTTATGATGATGCGCATGAGGGTAAAATTTTTACAGATGAAACGCGTGATTAGGGTCACGAAGATGTGCTGCGTTTTTTATGCAAATTCGATAGAAGGTTAGGTAGTTTTAATATTTACAAATAACATGTGGCATTTTAATTTGCCACTCGACATTTAATAATTCGATATACTGTTTTTCATAAAATATAAAATAAAAATATTTCATAAATTCTCTTTTCTAAATTTTAAATTCAAGAACAAAATTAATTAATGATTTCTAATATTGACAAAAACACATGGCATTTTTATGTACAATTCGTCATTTGAGATTTCAATAAATTATTTGTATTTTTTTTTCGACAGTTTTAATATTTTAGTGACAGTTAAATTCCTAACATATTTTGCTTTTTCCCCCCTCTAAGTCTCGGAATCTAAACTTTTAGATTTGTATAAATATAAACAAGACTTTAAAAAAAGTTGCCCAAGAAGTTTCCCTTCTGACGTGTGTACTTTGTATGCACGCACTTTTAACTTTTTTTAATTTATTTAGGCTTAGGACATAGGGTAGGTTTCATTTCAATTTAGAGGATAACAATTATTGAATTATTAAATTAAAAAATTTCTTTAATCAAGTAGGCCGATACATCACTTTTGAATCGTCGAATACAGTTTCATCCATCCATTAACTCCAATGTGTACTGAAGATGATGATATTAAAGTACAACTTCTAAAGTCTTAGCGCCTGTCCAGAGAAGAACCCACAACAAACTTTGCTTACATACATAGATACATACATAAAAAATACGTTCCTAAACTTAAATAAATTATTTAGAGAATATTTTAACGATATCTGCACAATTATCAACAAAAAGGAATCGTCTAGTACTAGTTTTAATCAACGACTATTTCCGAGTGAACGCGATAATGTGGTCGTATTTACATTAAAAATGTAATAAATGATATAAAGTCGTATAGAATATTTTGCAAATGTTTTTATTGGACAAAGCTTTAGTTTAGCATCTCGTTCTCTCCTCACAATAACCTAGCAACCAATTCTTTATCGAAGCGTCAATATTATTCTTATTAGAGACTTTACTCGAACGAGCATCTTTTTCAATACTAAAGCATAGCACAGGGTGCACAAAAAAGTTTCCACTTCAAAAAGTTTGATTGTTTACACTTAAGGCGTGATATAAATTTCAGGAGAGGTGAGAAAGAGTATACGGTTGCGCTCGAACACTCCTCAAATCTCGGCACCGATGCAACGGCTAGATCACCTTACACTGGTTGTTCACAGTTTTTACCTACAACGCAGAAGATTATCCAGTTTAGTAGTGGCCTCTCACCGAAAGCTACGGACAGAGTAAGTTGGTTTTTTATTACTATCTATGTGTATAAAATTATTTTTCAAATACAATTAAAAGTGCGTGCGTATAAAGTACAGAAGAGAAACTTCTTTGGCAAACTAATTTTTAAGTCTTATTTATACAAATCTAAAACTTTAGTTTTCTAAAACTTAGACGGAGGGAAAAAGAAAGATATGTTAGAAATTTAATTGTCATTAAAATAATAAATGTCGAAAATTAATAAAATGTCTTTATTGAAATCTCAAATCTTTTGTCTCTATTAGAAATTATTAATTAAATTTTATTTTTGTATTTAAAATTTAGAAAAGGGGATTTATGAAATACTTTTATTTTATATCTTATGAAAGATAGGGTATTAAATTATTAAATGACGAGTGGAAAATTAAAGTGCCACATGTTATTTATAAATATTAAAACTACATAACCTTCAAACGAATTAGCGTAAAAAAACGCAGCACATCTTCGTGATGCTAATCACGCGTTTCACCCGTAGAAATTTTACCCTCATATGCCTAAAGAAGTTTCACTTCAAAAATCCTTTATTCAAGTAGGTCTTTACGAGACTTGTGAAATACAGGCTTTTTGTCTTTTTTTTCGCTTTCCAATGTACTATTGTACGTCTGTTGATGATTTTATAGAACGACTTACAGTCTAATGTCACGAATGTTCTAAGAGGACCAACCAACCACAACAAACTCAGTCGGGTATCTTTTGTTTTACCATCATCATAACAATATAATATTAATTAATAAATTAGATTAGACCAAATCATTCATATTAAGATTTTTCAATTAATTTTCTTTTAACAAAGGATTTGAATTTATTAAGTGACGACTCCGAAACACCTTTAAATGAGTGGTAAATTTTATGTAGCTTATGAGGATTTATAACAATTTTATTTTTATTTCTTGTGTTATTTGAACATGCAACAAGCTTTCTCAAATGAGCTGTTAATATTTTAACTGCTTTAAATTAATCTCTTGACAACTTCCTTAGACCCATATTGTAATTTACACGAACGACTCTTTTCTGCAGTACAAATATTTCTTCTATATCAGCAGCGTTATCCCAAAGTAGAATACCATATGTTATAATGCTGTGCAAATAGCTGAATAAGCTGCAGAGCTAAACCGTTCCATAGACCACTTTATGAGGTCAGATCTAGTTCCTCATTATTAAGTTTAACAATTGTTTTTCATTAGTATAACATCCGGTATGATGAACTTGACACAATATTTTATTAGATAGTTCAGATAATCTGGCTGACTCACCATACGATGTGCTCTGAATTGATCTCATCTAGTACTAAACGATGACGCATGCCTGATAACGTAAACTAATAGTATATAGAGGAAACATTTATGGTTTCGTAAGTTTGTAACGTTGTCACACGAGAACTACTGGACCCATTTAAATTTTTTTTCCACCATTAGAAAGCTGCATTTTCACTAAGTAAAATAGGCTAGATTATATTCTCAAAAAAAGAAGCGATCCCTAGTAAAAATGCATTAATGTAACCCAAAGTGTCAAAAAATCTGTCATGGCGTCCGCTGCGAAAACTATTGATGATAGAAAAAGAATGTTCTATAGCATTATAAGATATATTAATAACTACAAAAAAGTCCGTGATACCATATGTCCAACTACTGTAGTTATGCCACTATAACTACTTTTTTGCATTAAAAAATTAATAAAAGTGCCGAAAATAATCGAACCATATTATTCATACCTCTATATTAATCGTTATCCTATTAAGTGGTATTCTATTAAAGACCGTTTCAATGTAATACAATAACCTTAATTGTGTTGACCAACGTGTCCCAAAGCCCAGGATGCATGAAGAAGGATGGTTATAGACCACGTAAACTCACTTACTTTTTCACTTGGCAAAACTAATTGAGATTGACTTGAAATTTTACAAGGTGACTCCAATCAAAGTCCTTAACATCCGTAGTCGGTCAAGTTACTACTAAAATCTATACGTATCTACAAAATATGTCATACGTAATCACCAACTTATTCATATTTTACGGTTAAAATGATATCTTCATTATCGGTCGTTATTTACGATCACGAAATATGTTAATGACCTTATATTTTATTATGCCTAACACAAACTTAAAATAATCGTGGTTAGAAGCCTTGGCTTGTTCACGATTTTAATCAATTGAGTTAGAGGTCAAAGTGAACTTTTACGTACTTCATTTATTTTTTCTTAAATATTTATATATATAATTGCCTAAAAGTTACATCTTCAAGTATGACTGAAGATAAAATACCATGTTTAAGATCTTTGCGAGATTCTAGGTAGTCTGTCATTAGTACAGCATGCCTCTTTTACTTTAGTTATAGATTAACTGGAAATATGACCGATTGAGAGCAAAAAGGTTTATGTGAAAAATTAGCGTAAATTGAAAATCAAGTTAAAATTGCCTAAAACTTTCACTACATATTAAGTTAAGAAAATATTAGTGTGATATAAATTAATCATCTCGTAGTATATTCATTAACTGAGAGGTTTTATGCACTCATTAGTAATTAATTAATTTCCAAAAGCCTTTATAAGGAATCCCTTGCTTTTTCATTAAAGAAATACATTTTACAAACTGTATTTATAGAGTATGTTCTTGAAAAAATATTTTCATGACAATAAATATCATGTCCTAGCACTCAAATCCTAGACTTCAGGATCTATATTCGAATAAGCCTATAGACAGGTGGCAGTGACTGTAATGGGCTAGCACTACTTAACGCAAAATTGAAGTATGCATTTAAAATAAATAGAATTCAAAATAGTTCACGGAATTTAATAACAAAAGCATATTTTTGTCTCTGCGGTTTCACGCCTTTGAAATTATATCCATATTTAAGTCTTAAGGTTATTGTGACGACGGTAATGATTCCCACAAAATTGTTGTGGTACCGTGCAATATGTCGTAACAATGATATTTAAATATTTCGTTTATATTTTGCCTTTAGCATTGTTGTTTGTTTACAATTTTATCATGTAAAATAAAATCTCATACAAAACTTCCACTTTACTTCGCTTTTTAAGTTAAAATGTTCATCTTTCCGCGAGAGTAAGAAAGAGTAACTCAACAGGATCTCACTTACACTTGCTATGTAAGTAATGGAAAATTGAACTCCAATAGGCTATTTCGATGAAATTGCGACAACCCATTATTTGATTTGGACCAATTACGTACTTGAATCCGTTTAAAACAAAAAACTAATACTATACGAATTTATATTTAAGTGTATAACTAATGAAAAAGAAGGGGCTTTTCTTGAAGACAAATTAAGTTTTGCATTTTCAATCATACTTATACTCACATTCATATGACAAAAATATTAGAAACGGATTAATTTAGCAAACATCGACGGCCCCTACGTTGTATACGTAAGCTTAAAATCTTTTGAACTAATGATATGGTTTTTCAGCATCATGCTTTAATAGCTATATGGTTTAAAAAAATAGTGACTTGGGTGATGATATATATATAATAAGTAAATGTTGACGGCGGGGCCACCCGCGTAGTTTATGATCTAGTGGAGGTGGAGGGTAAATTCGTTATGTATTAACCTGATTATCGCATCTAAACTACTCTCGAATCCATCTGCTGACGCAAAAAATACAACAAAAGCGACCCACATAAAATTTAGGAGGAATATATATATATATATATATATATATATATATAAATGAATATATATATATATATATATATATGTATGTATGTATATAAAAGCTCATTGGAACATCTAATAATTCCAGGTAGTCTACGTGGCCGGAGCTTTTGACCTTTTTCACGTGGGACATTTAGATTTCTTAGAGGCTGCGCATACACAAGGAGACTTTCTGATCGTTGGTCTACACACTGACCTTGAAGTGAACCGATACAAAGGGTCTAATTACCCTATAATGAATCTTCATGAACGTGTGCTCTCTGTTCTCGCTTGCAAGGTAACATATAACGCTTTCGTAAAATATTATCTTTTAGATAAATATTTAACGATTTTTCTAATAAACATGATGTAATGAGCTATACTATAGTAGGTATGTCATTTATCGTACTATTTACACAACCACCAATTATATAGCTTAATGGTGGAAGGAATAATTCCTTTATATCTTATTTGCATGTTGATCTGGTTGCTGGTAGTTGTTAGCTTTTTTGGCTACAGACATTAGGTCCAGGTGTAAGAAATTTTCAATATTTATCGTGTAGTTGAGAAGTAGGCGGTTTGATCCACCCCCATGCCTCGGAGAGCATGTTAAGCTGTTGGTCTTGCGCCTGATCTCTCTCTGACCGTATCGGATTGCCGTCACATCGGAATATCTCCTGCGCTGGAGACGATTATGATTATTATTTCCTATGGTTTACTTTACTCCATCCTACCGAAAAGCAATTTGTTATGCTTGGCGAAATGTCTTTGCTAGTAGGATGGTAAAAAGCCACCGCCAGACCTCCTACCATTCCAGACTAAAACAAACCAGGAAATGAAATTTCCTTAATTATCCCTGCCGGGAATTGAACTCAGGACTTCTGCTAGTGTAGTGTGCACTTGCACTATTCCGCCAACGAAGCCGTTAATTGCAAAGCTAATAAGATATGTTCGGAATTTAATGAACTTAATTGTCATTACAATATTAAAAGTGTCCAAAATTAGAAATTATTAATTATATTTTGTTTTTGAATTTAAAATTTAGAAAAGAGAATTTATGAAATATTTTTATGAAAAATAGTATATTAAATTATTGAATAACGTGTGGCAAAATAAAATGCCACATGTTATTTTTAAATATTAAAACTACTTTACCTTCTAACGAATTTTCATAAAAAACGCGTAAATAATCACGCGTTTTATCCGTAGTCATTTTACCCTCATGCACCTAAAGAAATTTCGCTTCAAAAAACGTATTTTTCATTTACAGTATGTTCACGAAGTCGTAATTGGAGCTCCATACAGCGTGACAGCGGATTTGATGGACCACTTCAAAGTCCAAGTTGTATGCCATGGTATAACGCCAATACCGCTTGACACCGATGGCTCCGATCCGTATAAAGTACCGAAACAACGTGGTTGTTTTAAGGTACGTATATAAATATTCGGTGGTAATATCTATGTAAAATATACAATGCAGGTAGGTAAAGTATATTTCAATTCTATATCATTTATTTGCGATTTTGGGTATAGTATAGATAAAAAATATTATTATTGTACAGTTCAGCCAAACTCCGCCTCACGGCTTGCGATATCAATTTTACATTCAGATCTATAAATAAATTTTAAAACTATGAAACACTATTGGCATTATATTTTTTTAAAATAAGATTTAAATTATGATACTTTATAGAGAAGATATTTAAACATAATAAATGTGAAGGCGTAGCATGGAAATTTACAGTCTATGTATTAACTATACTACAAACTCATATGATTCCAGTGTTTTTTCGGAGAATAAGAGAGAAGAAAGCATAAAACACAGGGGCGTAGGGTGCTCCGCCGACATTGTCATTAATGGCATACATAATTTCCGTACTGGTGTCAAGCACATTATTAATTAAATCGGATTATAATGTTCAATCACTTAATGTTCCCGGTGTCAATTTACACAAACTCATTAACAATTATAGCTAGGAACGCGACCGCGGAGCGCTACCCGAGAACTCCCGCCGGACTGCCACTATTGACTCTGTCTCACGCCGATAGACAGATGGTGCCATCGTTTCACAGACACCTGCCCTCCGACATATTTATATAATTTATTGAAATAAAAATAAAGAAAATCTAATTTACGTACAGGCATGCACTCTCACTCGCCGATACACACAACCCAGACACGTACAGACGCATGCCTTTTAATATGAATATAAAAATGTAATCTTTATATACATCTAAATATATTGTTGATTGTAATCCATAGTAAATTAGGAAGGAGATTACTATTGAGATACAATTTATACTACTTCAGTAGTCGTCAATCATTATTTGTAATAACAACACTGTATGTCTGGTGATAAATAACATTTATATATATAAAGTTTTCAGTTACAATGTTTCACCGCCATGAACTCTAAAATTATGCAATCGAATTTAGCATTTTTTTCTCGTTATGCTGGATTTGTTTCGCCTTAGGACATGGAATATATTTGAATAAAACGGATAAAAAAGTATAGGAATTTTTCTCTGAGTCTGGATTGCTCCGAGGCTTCAGTCGTGGGTAGTTAAGTAAGAAAGTCAAGCCGCCGAGTAAACAAAATTCATTGACATCACTTACACATCATAAATGATAACATTTAACCATTAACCTGTCCATAATAATAAGAAAACGATAAGGCAAATGCTCTCAAGATTAGTGTTATAAGTTTAAACAAAAAGTTGGTGATTCCATCTATACAAAATAGAGAAAAGCTGGCTATGAAAGTTACACAAATATCTTGTATTTACAGTCCCTAAATTCTGGCAACACCATGACCACAGAGGATATAGTGCAACGAATAATACGCCACAGATTAGAGTTCGAGGAACGAAATTCACGCAAAGAAGAAAAGGAACTAGCCGCTATGAAGTCTATACAAAAGCAGCATATTAAACAAAACGGCAACTGCGAAGGTTTAAAGGGGTACGCAGCATAAAAAAATTAATAAAAAAACAATTTATTAAAATTTTGTGTCGGTACATACTTGAAGTGTGTATCTAAGTGTCATATTCATAAATTTTGATAAAAAATTATAAATATCAACTCCAGACAATAACTCGCGCGAAAAATGGGTTTTCGCCATTTTAGTTACTATAGCTTGTACCATGTCGACATTGTCACCTTTTCAGTTATGCAGATCTTCTCACGTCGACATATTGTTGTTATTCCAGTTACTGGGGTATATAACATGTCGACATATAGTCCCCGTTAGAGTTATTGGGGTATTTACCGTGTTGACATAATGTCGCCATTTGAGTTACTATAGCTTGTACCATGTCGATATTGTCACCTTTTCAGTTCTGCAGGACTTACCACGTCAACATATTATTGTTATTCCAGTTACTGGGGTATATACTATGTCGACATATAGTCCCCGTTTGAGTTACTGGGGTATTTACCGTGTTGACATAATGTCGCCATTTGAGCTACTATAGCTTGTGCCATGTCGATATTGTCACCTTTTCAGTTCTGCAGGATTTACCACGTCAACATATTATTGTTATTCCAGTTACTGGGGTATATACCATGTCGACATATAGTCCCCGTTTGAGTTATTGGGGTATTTACCGTGTTGACATAATGTCGCCATTTGAGTTACTATAGCTTGTACCATGTCGATATTGTCACCTTTTCAGTTCTGCAGGACTTACCACGTCAACATATTATTGTTATTCCAGTTACTGGGGTATATACTATGTCGACATATAGTCCCCGTTTGAGTTACTGGGGTATTTACCGTGTTGACATAATGTCGCCATTTGAGCTACTATAGCTTGTACCATGTCGATATTGTCACCTTTTCAGTTCTGCAGGACTTACCACGTCAACATATTATTGTTATTCCAGTTACTGGGGTATATACTATGTCGACATATAGTCCCCGTTTGAGTTACTGGGGTATTTACCGTGTTGACATAATGTCGCCATTTGAGCTACTATAGCTTGTACCATGTCGATATTGTCACCTTTTCAGTTCTGCAGGACTTACCACGTCAACATATTATTGTTATTCCAGTTACTGGGGTATATACTATGTCGACATATAGTCTCCGTTTGAGTTACTGGGGTATTTACCGTGTTGACATAATGTCGCCATTTGAGCTACTATAGCTTGTACCATGTCGATATTGTCACCTTTTCAGTTCTGCAGGACTTACCACGTCAACATATTATTGTTATTCCAGTTACTGGGGAATTTACCATGTCGACATATAGTCCCCGTTTGAGTTACTGGGGTATTTACCATGTTGGCATAATATCGCCATTTGAGCTACTATAACTTGTACCATGTCGACATTGTCACAGTTTCAGTTCTGCAGAGCTTACCACGTGACATATTGTTGTTATTCCAGTTACTGAGGAATTTACCATGTCGACATTAGTTCCCGTTTGAGTTACTGCAGTATTTACCATGTTGACATATTGTCGTCATTTGAGTTACTGGTGAATATACCATGTCTACAAACTGTCCCCATTCGAATTACTATAGAATGTACCATGGCGATATTATCGCCTTTTGAGTTATTGCAGAACTTACCACGTCAACATATTGTCGCCTTTTTGGTACTGGTGAATTTACGGTCTCGAGACATTGTCGACGTTTGAGTTACTGGGGAATTTACCATGTCGTCGTATTGTCACCATTTGAGTTACTGCAGAATTAATCATGTCGACATATTATCACCCTTCAAGTTATTGTGGGATTAACCAGGTCAACATACTGTCGCCATTCGAGTTACTGAAGAATTTACCATTTCGACATATTGTTTCCATTCGAATGCAAAAAGTAAAAATTGCAAGGCTTTAAAACTGTTTCATTTACACACTAAGTTATCATGGAGACCAGTGTTTGTACATAGTACTTAATAACTTGCATTTATTTATATTAATTTCGTAAATATAACTTGTAGTAAAATATAATATGTTTAATGTTATTTAAATTGCAATTTTAATGGAAAAAAATATTTTTTTGTGTTATTAAAGTTTATGAATATGCTATACTTTACTTCGCTGTAAATGTTAATGTCTAGTATATAAATTATTTAAAGAAATATTCAAGGGCTCGAGAACTAAAATCATTTTGGCGGCCTCGCTGGTGTAATGGTTCGAGTGTTCGCTTCTCTAGCTGAGGTCCTGGATTTGATGACCAGTAGGACAAGTTTAGTAAAATATTTTTTCTGATTTATCTAGACGTGGTCTAGGAGGGGGGGGGGGGGGGTTCAATTGTGACTATAATGTGAATAGGATCATAGTCAAGAATTAGTGTACACGCTAGAAATATAAATTAAAAACGTTCTGATATGAAAATAGTTTTTTAACCACCGCAATAATATTGGTAATCATCTAAAACGTAGTAAAATTATATATTCTATCTTGCTTAATATGTTATATTCTTCTTAACCTTTCGGCCCTAAGTATCAAAAAAGTGAATCGAAGAGGGGTAATAAAAAGATCCCAGTTCATTTATATGGAAATCTGATACAGAGTTATCGGAACATCATGTGCATACCGTTGCGCCTCCATGAGGCGCCTGAGCGACATACGCGGCGCTACAAAGCGGCAAAAACGACAACAGTGTCGTACATTTGTCTCGCTCATTCTTTACGGCGTTAACGCTTTTATTTGAGAGAGAGAAATAATGTCACTAGCAGACTAAAACAAGACGCGCTAATTATAAAATTCAATTTGGGCTTTCGCCAATAAAAAATAAAAAAAAACGGGAAAAGGTTTCTTTATAATGCTTTTGTGATATCACAAGAAAGTAGCTTAATTCTAATACTGAAGTTACTAAATTAGCACTCATACGTAGGAGATTTCGAACCCCCGTTTCGGGCCGGCTAGGTTAATAAATGTGCGCTTCTTTTGCATATAATGACAACAATTTTTTTTAAACACGTTTGATAAAAATTTATTATTTATTTATTGGTAATCCAACAGCGTTTTAACAAGTTGTTACATAAAATTCTTAATATACTTAGAATAAGGCCGATTCCAGATTATACAGATTACTATATCATATTTCAAATAACAGAGTAGATATTAAGAAGTAAGAATTTAGTAACAATGAAAAGAAAAAAAGCTACGTATATTTGTTACCGTATACATGATAAGAAATACAATCACAAACATTCCAAGCTCTGAAAGGATTTCAATGGCCTAAACGAAATAACATTTATCTACAAATCATTAATAATTGTTGTAATCAAATGTTTTGGTATATTTTAAAATAATGTAATTCAATTGTATATAGTATAACATATTTTATCCAAAATACTAATTTATTTGGCATTACTGCTGTACCTATTTATCGTATTAAGTTTAATTAAACTATATAATTATACAGAGCAGCTACTGTGAATATTATATATACATCCCTTGTTATACTTCTTACAAATACAACGCAAGCGTGACTTTTATAATTTTGATCTTTTATTTTCATTTTTGATGTCTTTAATCCATAGACTATAGAGTTTGGTGGTATGAAGGACCGTCAAGAAAATCAATACGCTCGATCCTAAGGGTTACGTAAAACCGACAATTGAAAAATGACTTCATTTTTATTACAATCTTTAAGTTCTTTAACATTTAGTTTAAACTCCATATATGATGATTTTTCTTGCCACCACTCTCATTTATTATCGTTTATACTTCGATAAATTTAGAACTAATACGTTTTGGAAAGGGGTTACACCTGCGCTCTTCGCATGAATCCAAAGATACAGATGCATACTGAGTTACCCCAATGCAGTAGTAGTTAATTCGAACTGGCTGCCACATTGTTCTTACAGAATATATCGAAAAAAATATATTTTTATTAATAGAAATTGCAAATTTATTTTACATAGATTATTAAAATCATGATACTTTTTATGTAAGAATACGGCTTACGATGACTAAAAGCCGTTAAACGAAATAAATTAATTTTTGAGTTACAAGAAAACCAAAATTACTGTTCTTAAAAAATACAGGAGCGTTGAGATATTTTTGCCACATCAAATTACTTATTATAACAATTATTAAGATTTATTTGAAACAGTATCCGTTGCTTATTAAATATTATGCAATATTAAAATAAAATTTCACAAAATAATTCTGAATTGGCAAAATTGTCACCCGTCAGCCTTTTACTTATCTACATGCTGTATTCTTTATTACTATGCTATACACAAAATATAAATGTATTCTATCAAGTTTTCTTATAAAATATTACCTGTTTCTTGAAATTTTAACTAGATAAATCAGCAATATATAAAATTGTATAGTAGTTTTTAAGTTTTGTGTACAAAGTTTGTGTATTTGTTATTTATTTTAGGAATATGTTTACTATATCAATGTTATAATAATTACGGTGTATTAATTAATAATTGTTTTGTGCATTATATATAAAAATAAAACAAGAATTTAAAAATGAATTTCGTTTGTTTGTGTCTAGTAGCTATTAAATAGGAACCCCGATTATAGGTATATTTATTACCCGTTTATATTTGCTAATAATGCATTTGACAGTAATTGTTATTTCTAACAATTATCTTAGTCCAAAAAACTTTATAATAATGATGGGCTTTATAATGTTCAATTTTGGACCATAAAAATATAAAAGTTACAATTTGTTTTATTAAAGATAATTTTGTTTTTGGCTGGTTATTATATGGTTTAGTACAGAAAGTAATATAAAGGAGTTTGTGTATGAAAACATTTTTCATAAAAAATTATAAACTAGACATTACGTTCATTTCTCGCGAATTTTCTTGTTTTTATATTCATGCGTAGTTTTTTTGTAATGAAGATTAGCAATATAATAAGCTAGAGCCCTAGTTAACTCAAGAGTGAATCGGGGAACTCAAGAGTCTTTCATTCTGATGCACACAATAAATTTACACTGTCATTCTTATTCAATTTAAAATTTTTATCTAAAAATATATTGGAATCCTAAAAAAATGTCTAGGTTCTCGCCGACATAGAGTATTTAATTTAGAAGGGTAAAATCTTCAGAACTGTCTATGGTAGTTGTTATCTGTATTATACAGTATGCATTTTTTAATAGGGCAACTTTACAATGAGAAAATAGATAAATAAAATAAAATGGCAACAATCAAACAAAAATTCAAAATGGCAGAAAAGTGTAGTAAGAATATCTATCTGTTCTATCTCTATGCGACAATAAAATAGTGAGTGACGTGGTGTAACGGAATTTCAGTGAAATTACAAATAATAATTACACATCTTAGCGTTATTGTCCTGACAGAAGATATTCAAGATATTGTTAACAGGTAAGTCAATTTTTATTAAGCCGCTCATAACAATCTGCTGACTTTTCGTTTTATATTGTTGTATACGCACAGTATATTGAAAGGCAATATGAAGGGATATTGAGATAAAGAATCAATAAATTAGCTAGAAAAGTGTTATCTAAGGAACATTGAATCATCTGTCATATTTCAATCGGAAAGACACTGCGTATTAGCGCAAGTTATTATTATCGTCTTGAGTAATTCTTTCTACTGTTTAATGTTTTTTTACGAGATTCACGTCAAATTAGTCGTTAGTCTGATTGTTTTGGCTATTTTCATATCCATTACCGACTTGTGTGTACGCCGGCATTCCACCTTCCAACCATCATCTAAATTTAATTTAGAATTTTGAGGATAATATATACAGAAATTATTGGCGATAGGCGAAATATCGACCCGCCTTTACGTTTATCATTTCATTTTGAAATGCTTTTATGTTTAGTCATAAAATTGTAACTTTTTATTATACTGTTAAATGTCATTATTACAGCAATAACCAGTTCAGCAAACTGCTAACACTACATATTTAACGATATTTTTCTTTCATAGTTAATTGAACAACCATATTTAAAAAAAATGTTATATGTTTATACATTAGTGCCTTACTAGAACTATTTCACACTGTATTTTTTTATTGCAATTTTATCCCTAACAGAAAATTAATTTTATAACAACTATGTCATAACTACAGTCCACATATTATTAATACAAATTTAAGTTATGTGTACTTAAACAAATAATAATGATTAAAATAAATAAATACTAATAGCTAATGAGGTTACTGAAGACAGTGTATGTAAATATTTAATAATTAATGTTATTGTCATACATTCACCTTAACATTGCCCTTTGTTGGCTATTGTTAGGTTGTTTACACAAATATGTATATTCTTATAAATAATAATAACAAAGCAATTATATTACATTTACATCAATTTGTAAACATTTTGGATCTATATAAATTTTTGCAAGGTTATGTCATTGACCTTACTGTTTTATGATTTATATGAGTTAGGTTGAGATATATTATAAAAACCAATAAGACATTGTTTTCTCATTTGTAAAGTGGTACTATTTAGTTATTGGCATAGTATAGTTTAATGTGACTTATGTTTTATGGTTTTTTGTGCACATTATATTATGATTCATAAATAGCTTTCTTTTATTATTTAAAATCAAGTTCTTGGAGTAAACCTTGTTTTTGATTATAATATTGCTAGTTCCTATTAAGGAAGTTGAATCTGTAAATCATAACTGTTGAGTAGTATGATGTTAGTTTCATTGATATAACCTTTAGAATCTGATGTCTAAAATAAATAGCGATACACCTTACCTTGTAGTAAATGCACCCTTAGTTTTGGATAACACAGTTTAAAGTTTCCATAAGTGATACTAACTTCAATAGTTGTGTTTTTCTAGATCTGACTTAATCCTAATAGGAATTAGGTTTGTAATGTATAATTCAAATTGATATTGTGAAACTATTATTAACCAAGCAATTGGATTTTCAAAATGGTACCACAGCAAAACTGTAGCTTAATACTTATTTCTACTGTTAACAAATTAACTTATTGTTCTTAAAGACTCAAGTCTCTATGGGGTAGATTGTCTGAAGTCCTCAGTGAATGAGTTCATATATAAAATACAGTGCAAAATTTAGTGTTAATATTCTGAAGTACGCTTGTTAAGTACATAATTAATTTTTTTATTTTATGAATAAAGCTGTACAACAGTTTGTCAATTTATATTACACTAGGTCTCAATTTCTTCACATATACTTTATAATATCTAACATACATTGTTGAAATGTTGCTACCTATAAGTTTAAATACTTATTTTTTTTAGTAAATTATACATAATATTGAACTTATTATAATACTCAATATAGAAAACCATTTTCAACATATTATTTTTATATGAGATACTGTTACTTGGGGATTGTTAAAATTTGTCAATTTTTAGTTTTCTAATTTATAACTAATGATAGAATTGTCTTGCCAATATTTAGTAATTTACAAGTTATTTGTGTTATGAGCATTTTGCATCATGTTGGAATTAACAAGTTTATCACATCTGGAAATTTTCTCTGCTTCATAACTAAAGAAACAATTTATCTAACAACAACAACTTTAGATCATTATTTATCTTGAGTACTTTAATAAAGTTTAAAATATTATACACATCTGTAATATTTTCTGAACATCTGAAAATGTTACTGTATTTACATGAGATCTAAACAGTAATTTCAAGGATGAAATCATTCAAATTAATATTATAAAACAAAATTTTAATGTCTGTTCCTACACCATCAACTTCTTAAATGGAATGCATAGGAAGAAACCTTTTTGCAACATTTTACTAATATAATTTTTAATAGAAATTTACTTGCTATTATTGATTAATTAAATTTAAATAATGAATTAATGTATAAAAAATGATTTAGGATCAAGTGTAATACATTATATTACAATAAAAAAGAACTCTTGAAAATTTGGATGTGATATTTATAGGAAGAGTGAGAGATAATAGTAAAAATGATATATTTAATTATGGTTTCATGTAGTTCTAATGAAGCCTTAACCAAGAAAAGAATTATGTGTTAACCTTCAATTTTTATTGAACAACATTTCTGTTTTCCCTTAGGTTTATATCAAAATAACATTCATATTTTTCGCAAAAAAAAGTCTGATGTAAAGACATTGACATCCTTGCTGCTGCATTGCTGTATGAGTACTGGTATCCCTAGCAGAGTGGAGCAAATTGTAAGAAACTAAAATGCAAATAAAGTGATAGCTTATTATTAGTTGAACATAATTTATGTCTTTAAGTTTGTGGCAAATATCCCATGAATAATGATGTAAATTTAGATTGTATAAATAAAAGAATAGAAAAACTGTATTCTCTCACTTCCACACTTCTCTACACATTTAAATATGCTATGATTTTAACCACTGTGTACGCTATACGTTTTATACACAGTAGTTATTGCCGAAAAATATGACGCTGAAAGTAAGAACTGGTGTTGGGGACCACCAACCCAACACTTTTTCAGCGGAGACCTCGGACGAACACAATACAAAATATAGAACATTAAAACTATAGCATTAATAAGTAAATTAGAATTTGGAATTTGGTGATCACCACTGGCCAATTTTTTCTCCGTTCTCCATAAGAAAGTTACAAATAAATAACTAACACGCGAAATGTTGTGACTAAAAATAATATTTATATGTATAACATAAGTATATTTTATTTTGAATACATTGTAAGTAAAAATAGAAATAGGAAATGATTACGGAAGGCGCGAAGAGTAATATTTTTGATATTCCACCGTGGATGCACACAGATATAAACATATATACATAAATGCCCTTGGCACTGTAGATTCAATAAGTGGAACTTATCTTGTACTTTAAAACTGAATCAAATTAAGCACCAAAAGGGCGGCACAATTATATTCCAGCATTTTATTGCGGCATATTTGAACGTGACGAGTTAAATAGCCAACGTAAAAATTATTTAGTCAATTCAGTTTGGAGTACAGGTATGTTGGAATGATCAGGTGAGATTACAAACATGCGCTAACCTGACAGCAATTAAAAAAAGGCAGGGTGGCATAATAAAGGCTGATGCGCGGGCGCCGCTCAGCGCGAACGCTGCAGTCCAAGCCATGACTCACTGCCGCCGAAAATAACTTGCAAATGGGCGCCGCCTATCGGCCGGGGCGGGCGGATTGATCAGGCTCAGTGGCAACCGAGCCGCTAGGGAAGCGGTCGACGAGCGCGTGATCCCCGTACTGTCACGGGTGGTGGCGGCGCCGGCGCGGGATGCGCCGCCATGCCGGTACGACACCGCGAACTCGGCGACGAGCTCGCAGCCCCGGAGCCCAAACGCTGCAGGCACTGCGACGGTACGGTACCTCTATTCGCTTCTGGTTACCGTATTATCCTTATATATATACACAGACGGAACAATTTGGCAATTATCACTTTTTGGTGCTAAACCTTTTTATTCTTAACGCTTATGTATAGGGACGGAAAGAACAATTAGGACTCTTTAAAGTGTTGAATGCTTCCTTTTGCTCTAATATATGTAACTAGCTGAACCCGTGACTTCATCTGCGTGAAATGTTTTTTGGTAGCAATTTCATTAAATTAGGCTAAGCGTTTTATAAATAAGAAACAAACTTTTGAGGGTGGAATTTCCTAAAATTTACTTTACCTAAAAGATATAGTTTGTAAATGTGAAGCTTGATTTTTTTTAATGTGACAACTTGAATATTTCTAATTAACACCCTCGCAACCCCCCTTGCGGTTGAGATTTCTTCCCCGTTCCTAGCTGACCTCTACTCGGCAAGAGGAATTTTCCTACCAAATTTCAAGTCTCTACCCCTCATGGTTCCAGTGATATCGAGAATATCGAGAAGAGATACCTGAATATCTTTTATATAGAGATATATGTACACCGACGGAACAAAATGGCAATTAATTTTTTCTTTGGGTGTTAAATACTGTTTCTCTAATTGACTCATAAAGTTACTAATTAGATTAATTAATCGGGATAAACGATTTAGCAGCTATCAGATTTTTTAAAACCCTTTTGTTCTCGTAACGTGGACTAATAAAATTTATTAGCATTTATATATAGGACTTCTCTGTACATTGAAAACTGAAAAATAATTTTTATGAATCGAATTTTCGAGTATTTCTCTGTAATTTTACATAAGTAATAATAAGTTGTGAAAACTTATGTATACCTTCTAATTTTGGAATATAATCCACATGAATATTTTCAAAGAAGGATTCGGATAATTTTAAACAAATTTATGTTGTCTTTATGGTTGGTTCAAAAAGTTTTCAACGTGCTTTCAATGTGTCTTATCTTTATGTTCATCTTTTGACCTGATTGACTTCTCTTGCATTAATCCACGTGTACCGATATTTACACGGCATTTACTCGATAAAAATTTAAATCATCATTTTATAAGGTTCTTTTATACATTGATTCGCGCGACTTTGTTTACGTACACTTAAATGTGGCTATTATAGTACGGCGCCATCTATTTGATGCTCTTGTCAACTAAAGTTATAGTCAAATCCAGCTAATTAAAATTAAATATCGTCAAAATCAGTTGAATAATTTCGGAGTTCGTCGTAATCCAAAACTGAAGGGTTTTTATTTATGTATTCAATATTAGATACATACGTTCTTTAGAAATGTATATATATGAATCCGTGGGTCATGGTTATTGGATTGAAAATATACATTCTTAATGCACAAAACTTTATTAGTATGTATTTTAAGAAAACTCGGGGACAGGGTAAATTATAAATCTGAAAGCTTGACGTTGACAAATTTGCTTGCTTTAAACTAATGATCATTAAACACATTAGAAGTTAGTGATATTAGTTATTAGCCTTCACCGAATTTCGATTAATGTTGTGAACAGATTTACAAATACCGTTTAATCAATTTTGAAGATGAAAAAAAAGACTTTATTTTGTGGTTGTAATCGGGTTTTAAATAAATACCAATATTAATTTTGTTTTCTTTTTAACCGGTTTTTTTAGGTTTTTAAGACGCCAGTTCACATTACTAATTTTGAGTTGTGAGTTTAAAATCTTGCACATATTTTTTTAAAATTACCGTATGCTCTTACGGTTGCACTTAAATATTCTTGCGAGTTGAGATTTAAATGTGATACTCTAAATAGTTAGGGCAACCAAGCGATACGGACAATCTCTTTAATTATTTTTTTTCAACTGCACACGTTGAACATATTTATATATGATTATACATATTTGTATTAAACTTTAAAGAAAGGAAATAGCCGCTACTTTGACGGCTTCATTGGCAGAATGATTTGATTCCTAGCAGGGCAAATTGAATTATGAGTCTGGTTCGGTGGGAGTGGTTATCTGCAAAGATGCTCCTCAAGCAAAACAATTGCTTTCTAGTGTGATGCTGTGTAGAAACGATCAGAGGTAAATTATCCTTGACGAATTGAGCCCGTTTTCATCTGAGACTTACCCTCCGAAAAGATAGTCAAGCGCTAACCTAAGCAATAAAAGAAACACAGAGGATCTATAAAAGAAATCGACGAAGGAATTATACACCGAATTAGTATTTTACTGTTGTTGTTTAACTAGTATTTTAGTGTTACAAATGCTGTCCAAGTAGCAAGTAATTTTAACAAACGAAAGTTTTGGAAGCGTACTTATATATAGGGGTAACATTTCGGTCTATTATGAGGTATCATTCCGATGAAACGTGGTAACGTTTCATCGGAATTGATTGTAAAATTTAAACGAGTATCACCATTGATATGGCTGCTAGCTACAAATTAAATTCGGTCCAATCTTTTCGAAGATTGGCACGAAAATAAAAACGGAGATATAAAAACTATTATGAAATATATATATGAATGATCTTCGACGAATTATCAGTGGGATATATAAGTCCGGTTTTTTATGTCATTTTGATTGGTATAAAAACTTTTGACTACTACACCGATTTCATCATATGAGGAAAACAAAACTGTAATGCCAGACATTTTGAAGGGCTTCATTTTTAATAGTCCGAAAATATTTTCTTTTCCGAGTGCTACTTAATTTTATTACTGAAACAATTAGAAATTAAGATGTGCAGTCAGAATATAGTATAACATAAAACACAATTAAGCTATTTTTAATTACATTACGGTAGTCTTTTAACGGGAACACGTTGCACGGCGTGAAAAGTAGGTACTATAAAATTCTAATTTGGCGGGCGTCGAAATCGGCTAACGGCTTAGTTATTGAGGAAAATTATCTTTAGACTGCCCTTAGTCACTCGAGTAATAGATTTGTGTTACATGACACGTTTTGAAAGCTTAGCTGGTGCCAATGGTGCAAGTGTTCATTTCGTTTGCAGAGCGCCTAGTTTCGATTCCCGGCAGGGCAAATTTAATAAATTGCATAGTCTAATGTGTGTGTGTGTAAACTGGTGGGAGGTTTCGACCGTGGCTAGTTACCAGCCTACCAGCAAAGACGTTACGCGAACCACAAAATTTGCTTTCCAGTACGATGCCGCGTAGAACAATCGAATGAAAAGTGTGTAGTGTAAATAAATAGACATGATTCGCGCATTAACCCTCAGTGGAGAAAAGCTTCAGGTTTCTGTGCTTTAAAATCCTCACCTTAGTGTAGAGGCTTATGTTAATAAATTACCTTTACCTTTAAAGAAGCTTGAAGACCGCTGCTTACGATCGCTGTAAGTTAGTGATTTTGTGAAACAATTTTTTTTATTTTTTTATTAAGACAACTTAGCACTTGACTGTGAGATCATCTGATGGTAAGTGAAGATACAGTCTAAGATGGAAGCACGCTAATCCGGTAAGGGGCGATATACCGCTTATGGTTTCTACACAGCATCGTCCAGGAACACAAATCTCTTTGTTTGGCGGTACATCTTTGCTGGTAGGGTGCTAACTAACCACGGCCGTAGCCTCCCACTAATCCAAAAATTATAAAATATAATTTCCCAAATTTGTCCTACCAGGGATTTCTCCTCGGGGGTTCCTCTGCTAGCAAAGCAAATACTCGCACCACTACGCCTGCGAGCCCGTCAGATATAATGGTATCTTTGACTATAAAGATCAACTTACGCCGTTTTTTTTAAATTCATACACCCTTTATTAAGGAATTATTAGGACCCTATTTTGGCTCAGTTTTAAATAGCCTCAGGAAGTTAAAATATATAAACATGCTGTTACAGGCTTATATATCTTGTACACTTTCAAGTAAAAAAATGAATATTCTCCTTTAAGCGTTCCTTAACCATCAGAATGGTTGTTGTGAAACTTTATGCAGCAATTCGCTGTGTATGGCACTTGGAAATCTTAATTGACTGCTAGAGACTGTGGGATTAGCGCGATTTAATCTTAGATTAGGATCGCCAATTAACTCTCAAGTGAAACAGTTTAAATATCTTGCCATTTAAACATTTACTTAAATGAAACTAATTTTGATCCAGCACGCGTCGTTCTGCCACTTTGTATGAACGACTTGCGTGCTACTAATTGATGAAATTGTATGTTAAAGAAAGTATTTTATGGTGTTGTACATGAGCCACCATTTACTTGCATTCTCATCTAAAATTTCTCATATCAGATCTGGTCTCAATTTACTTTATTTGACCTGCCAAAAATTGAATTCAGAGTCCCTACTAGCGGGTATTTGCACCAGCGAATGCCAGTGAAACAAAAGGACAAATAGTTCCATGCTCACAGAACTTAACACCATAACCCTAAACCAATTATAGCGACGAAAGTTATTGCTTTTTCCAGTAATACTATTAGATTACAATCTCCCTACCTATGCGTTAATAAAATGCTTTTTTCAATCAAATTAATCTTTTATTTTATTTTTAATAGTTGAGACTGTATTTAAATACAGTTTTTCCAATTATTAATTCGTAAATTAAATTTGTTTTGCGATAAATAGTACAGCGCCATTTTTTGAAAACAGATTCAAAATATTTAAAATTTTCTTTTTATGTAATGACTTTAAAAAGAGATTTCAATTGTTTTTTATTACTGATTTTTAACAAAAGACAGCCGAAATGAGGCAAATTCTGAATATTTGATAAATAATATGCGTTAAAAGCGAAAGTTTAAAACTCAATGCCAATAAGCTAGTTGGAATATATTTGCAACCTTTCTATATGAGTACTAAAACTGCAATATTTTATGAATACAGAAGTAACGTTTACGACGTAATTTGATGACATTATTAGATAGTAAATTTCGTTAAAACCTTCTTTCAAGTTTCTTTTCTCCAACTGCTTGTATTAGGAAAATTAAACATCTTTGAGTTAAATATGTTGTTTGGAATGATTATATTTTAATGGAATTTCAAATTTAACCATAAACGATGTTATTATGGTGCGATTCACTGAAAATGCTGTTAAATGTCCCGATTCAAGGTTCTTTATATACGAGGTGTGTTCAAAAAGTATCGCGAATTTTGAATTTTCGCGGGTTACGTATATTCGAATTTTTTGTGGCGTTATGTTGGTACTCATGTCTCTCACTTATGCCGACAAGCTCGGCCATTTTGAATGTTCATTTAATTGTTGACAGCTGCTTTGCTTGCACGTGTTTTGGATCGTCTTCGATTTTTACCTATTCAAAAAAATGGATCAAAGAACCTGTATCAAATTTTGTGTGAAAAACGAAATTAAGTGCGCGGATGCATTCCGAATGTTGACTGTGGCATACGGAGAAGCTACCTTGGACCGAAGCAACGTTTATCGGTGGTACAAAATGTTCTCAGAAGGCCGAGAAGATGTGAACGACGAAGAGCGTGCCGGACGCCCGAGCACTTCAACAACAGACGAAAAAATTAATGAAGTGGAGAAAATGGTATTGGCCAATCGTCGAATCACCGTTAGAGAAGTTGCTGAGGACCTAAACATATCGATTGGCTCGTGCCATTCGATTTTTATCAATGATTTGGGCATGAGACGGGTCGCCGCGAAATTCGTACCAAAATTGCTCAATTGTGACCAAAAACAGCATCGCATGAACATTGCTAATGAGATGTTAAACTCTGTCCGCGACGACCCAAATTTGCTCCAGAGGGTCATAACTGGTGACGAATCGTGGGTTTATGGTTATGACGTGGAAACCAAAGCTCAATCATCTCAATGGAAGCTGCCGCACGAACCAAGACCGAAAAAAGCGCGCCAAGTTCGATCGAATGTGAAAGTTTTGCTGACAGTTTTCTTTGATTGCAGGGGCGTGGTGCATCATGAGTTCTTGCCACAGGGAAGAACGGTCAATAAGGAATATTACCTGCAAGTTATGCGCAATTTGCGCGAAGCAATCCGCCAGAAACGCCCGGATTTGTGGAAGAACAAAAATTGGCTTTTGCACCACGATAACGCCCCTGCTCACACATCGTTGCTTGTGCGCGACTTTTTGGCCAAAAACAACACACTAATGATGCCGCAGCCACCGTATTCCCCAGATCTGGCCCCCTGTGACTTTTTCTTGTTCCCTAAACTGAAGAGGCCCATGAAAGGACGACGTTACTCTTCTCTTGACGAGATAAAGACGGCATCGAAGGAGGAGCTGAACAAGATAAAAAAAAATGATTTTTTGAAGTGCTTCGAAGATTGGAAAAACCGTTGGCACAAGTGTATAATATCTCATGGGGATTACTTTGAAGGGGACAAAATAGATATTCATGAATAAATAAATAATTTTTGAAAAAACACAAAATTCGCGATACTTTTTGAACACACCTCGTATTGCATTATAATTTGTTTAAATCTCGAATATAAGTCACAAGGGAGAACTACAAAAGAGGTTTTTTAGACTGTATTTAAATTCCATCTTTTATTATGATCTAGTTATAAAATAAATCTATTTAGAGACCATTAGAATTCTAGATTGCTCAGATTTTTTAATTTTACACGTTCTACGTATAAGAGCCAATGAAACAATTTTGACAAATTCACATTTTCCGGATTAAACACAATTTATTCATCTTGCTACAAATTGCTTTTAAAAACACATTCATATGTGAAAGTACTACTTTTTGTTGCAGTAAAAGTTTACCTTTCCTTCATAAGCTAAAAAATATATTAAAGCTTCTGGATAGGATTTTTATTTCGGAAGATCTAGTTATGAAGAAATAGAGCGTTTTCGTGTGTGTGTGCGCATACACTTGTGCACTTTGCAAATGGTAAAGGAGGAAGATATATAATATCGCATGAATGAAATTCTCGAAACTGATCACAAAGTATCGAATGAAAGTACGTATTATAAATAGCGGTCAGGACGCTCCAGACTTGAACGCCTTATGTAACAGAAGGATCGTAAACAAAATGCCGTGCATTTTACCGCATCGCATACATGTCTCTTGCATAATTAGGCCGCATGCCCGATTCGCCTCGCGCTTTCTGTGGACTGTAATTACCATGTTATAACTTCAGCATGTAATTCGTTCGTAATCTACTTCAAAGAAAATGATATTTTAACTCGTGCAGTATGCTCTTGTTAGAGACTTGTATGAGGTTAATCTATACACATTAACTAAATTGAAGATTCAGTTTTTAATGTCAGAATAACAGCTTATCAATTCCTACTATTTGTATACACTGCCCCTATATATAGTCATATATCTTACTGATTACTAAACACAATTAGATGTTTTCACTGTGACTGCAAACAAAAAAATACTTTTTAAACAATCCCTGAAACAGTTACTTTCATTAGTAGGTTAACTAATGTTATAGGGCATAAGATGTTCTAATTTTTATGCGGAAATTACCATGGGAACGGGAAACTCGTTTGTTTCCGCCTATGTCAGAAACTTTTGACTCATGTTGGATATCTTTACATTCGTTATATTGTGTTCAGTGAAAGCGTGCTCTAGTTACGCTAATCCACTTAAGACAATGAAATTTAAACTTAAGATAAGGATTAACTGCTAACTAATTTAATATTTATTCAATTATGGTGAAAATATTTCGCTATGTTAGCTGAAGGTGTTTTTATTTAACAAGTAATATAAATAAAGTAAATTACTAAGCCATTTAGCACAAACAACTTAAAGTCGTTACATTAATAACAACGTTTTAACCATTTACATAAGTGTTTAATAGGTAAGGCGGTGATTTATTGAAAAAAAAAACAGTTAAAAGACTTAACATCAAGTGTTAAATATGTATTTGGTCTTTAGTTGATGAATATAAAAAGTATTTTATTAACGGTTGAAAATATAAACAAGGTATTCGTAGGGAGAGTATGAACTTATACTAGAAATTTGGAAAAGATTAGCCAAATGTGTTACAGAATACAATATAAATAACAAACATGTACAGCATAATATTATAATTTAATTTAGGACATGATTAAATAGTTACAACGACTTTTAGTGAAGGTCTGAGTGCAAGAGAACCTTGATCGAGTTTGTCGACCACAAAACGTGTTCATAACATCTGTGTTTTATTTAGATTTTGAATCCTAGATATGTTATTGGCTTTAAATAAGCGTACCAACAAAAATAATAATTAAAACAATAATAATCTATATATTTTAGTTAATACTTTGGATACAACAATTTAACCAATAGATTTAAAGCAAGTTCGTTGCTGAGGATTATGACTCAATTACTATCTGAAGGTCTTAAGCATAGGGTTCAAACTTATAGCTTAGTTGTAGAACAACTTAAAGGCACATTGTAAAACATGCAACGTTATTTAGAGACGAAATTACTCCGATTTCAATGCGGGTTTTTATCTGAAAAGCAATAATGTGAAGAAGGTTTTATCAAGTTCTTCACCGGAGTGCCATCTGTGCAGTTCACGATCCCTTCATGATCACGATGTTCACGAGAAATCCGTGCTTATTGACGGTCTATGGTATAAGGAGTGAATGAGTGAGTGTGGTGCACTTAACCATCTTCTCCGATTATTGCCCGTCTTATATAGTCATAGTTTCAAAATCTATAATCTACATACTTAGATTCTCTTTTGTTTTAAATAAATGTAGGTTTAAAGTACCTTAGTAACCTCACGTAACCGTGAGCATCTGCCACTCAGCACTCTCAACAATATCATTATCGATACAGTATGACTCATGTAAACAACTCCTACAATGTAACATCTTGGCGCAATAAAATTGTTTGCTTATAAATCTTATAAATTTATTAGGTACCTGGCAAAGGTGTACCACCAATCACTACACGAACTTCCTATAGAGCTAAGTGCCAGGTATAGATTATTTAATTTTAAATTGTACTATTGCATAATATAATAAAAATTATCATCATATAAGTATTATTGATAATTTGTATGAAGGGTAAAAAATAAACATGTGTAAAGAACAAAGAACCAAAGTTTTTCTTCATTAAAAGCAATCCAAATTTTGATAGTCTCGATCACTAAAACATGCAATATAAGGATTACGTATTGTTAAAGGTTTAGTCAAAATTTTGTTCACATTTATATTTTGAAAAACCTAACAAAAAAACACTATCTCTTGGAGAAGAATTAAGTATTGACGACATTATATGTATATATTTACATATATGTAAGTTTATGTATGTTATATATATTAATATGTTGATATATATCTATTATTTTATATGTATTAGGATGTAGTTATTTGTGTGTATGTTTATGTTATTGCCTACCTTCCTTCTTCGCTACTTACAGCTTTTTAAACTCAAGGTTGTCTGGAAGATATCGCTATTAAGCGATAAGACCGCCTGTTGTACTTTCTTTCTCTATTTAGTTAAGTTTATTATAATGTATTACTTTTAAGGTGCAATAAAGTGTATAAATAAATAAAATAATACGTATAAGAGATTGGAAAATATATATGTTTTAAAATGTAATATAGTATTTCTTATTCCCAAGAAAAATCAGACAGTAAAATAAACAAAAATAGAACTGCATGTTTCTGTGTAATTTATTATGGACCGTCTTATACGGAAGTTATAATTTCCTAGAAGTTAATTAAGCTTATCGTGTGAATCAGATACCGAAGTTCTGATAATCTTTTAAAACTGTGCCAAAAATCACGCCAATCTCGGGTACTAGTAAAATTTTGATGCATGTATTAACGTCAATTGTCAGCCATTACAAGTTTCAAAAATGGCTTTGAACTTATGTGTATGAATAAAAAACTGTGTAAATTAATATAATTGAATAAGTATTCTATTAGTGTTAGACTTATAATCTAGTTGTTTGTCAAAACGTTGTCAGCAACTTTACGTAAAAAAGTAGATTGACGTGCGAAAGATTTGTGACACTCGTAAAGGGGTATTAATATTTCATATCGTTTTGATTTTACGGCGAATAACCTTTTTGTCAGACTAGATGTTCTGTCGGCCTCGGTAACTTTATGATACAAGTATTCGTTAGCAGAGAACTCAAGATCGATTCCCAGCAGGAAATTTTTAAAATTGAATTTTCTAAATGTGCTAGGCATCAACATGGTAGTTGTAGCTATGGTTAATTACCACCCTACCAGCAAAGATGTGACGCCAACCAAAAAATCGCGTTCCCGTACCATGCTATATAAAAACCATCACAGGTAAATTATTTCACTACGTTAGCGCGCTTCCACCTAAGACAGTATCATTACTTACCATCAGGCGAGATATAGCCAGCCTGTATTTCGTAAATGTAAAAAAAAAGAATCGGGAGATCTATAAAACAATTACATATGAACAATTTAATGTCAAAAATATTAAAGCCAATTTCAACTTCTTAAACTGATTATTTAGAAAATGCAACTTCCTAAATTACTCTTGCCTATATCTAACCTAGGACCTTATTTTGTGCAGAATATTGTTATCTTTCACCTATTGGCTATCAATGGATGACCAGCCTGTCTTATACTTTAGTGAGGTTGTTATGACGCCGGCGTGGAGCAATGTTGTGGCAGGTGGCGATGCACGATGAGCTCAATGCCAGGCGCTGTTTGTGCCGATAATGACCCGATCGTTTCGTGTCACGCGGCACGCCTCTTCAATGTAGATGATGCAGATTTTCATTGCTTTCTTTTAATACTTTGCAATAAAATGGTGTTTTAACGATATAACTATATATATCTAATACGCTTACGGTGAAACATTACCTTCAATATATCCAATATATCAATTACGATCACGTGAATTCATTCACAAAAAAAAATCAAGAAGACATCGATTCGCGTACTACTTTCAGCAGTAAATATTAAACAATATTTTGTATATTCGTAATAATAGTCACATATAGTAAAAGAGCTTCAAAATTAGTATCCGAGTTGAGAATACTCATTTCAAAAAAGATACTAAAAATATGCAACCTCCGCAATTGATTTGACTCGATCTAAAAATCGCCATTGACAATGACATTGGTCAATAATTATCAATGTCATCAGTTGCAAAATATTATGAATTACGAATGACAATCGCACTATGACGTTACGCTACTGAATATAATTATACAAAAACCGTCAACAATCTACTAATTACATTAATAGTCATAGTTGTTGGTAAAAAATATTATTTTTATTGCTGACAGGTTAGCGCTTGACTGTGAATTCGTTTCATGGTAAGTGATAGTAGTCTTAAGATGGAAGCAAATTAATCTGTTAAGTATTTTTTGCTAGGTGCTGCTAGGGTATTTATATATATTTGCCTCTAGGGTATTGAATAGCCACGGCCGGAGCCTTTCATCATCCCATGCCTAGACAAATTAGATAATGCAATTTCCTCCTAAATTTGCTTTTCCTGGACCAGAATCCACGACCTCTGCTAGTAAGGTGAGTATTTGTAGCATTGCGCCAACGAGGCCGTGAAATGATTTTTATTGATCCCCATAATATTGGATAAGTATTTTTTTGGAAGTCATGTTTTGCCTTGTCAAGTTTTCTTTAGTTTATCGAGAATCTGGGTAAACTAAAGTAAGACGTTTTTTGGAAACCAGAGTGTTTCTCTTTTTGTTTGACGAGGCGAAACACTCGTAATTCGTTGGAGTTATATTTTAAAGATATAACATATTTCTTCATTGGCATCTTGTTTTGTCAGCTCGTAAATAGGCCGTGACTGTGATGATTTTCACGCTTCTGATGACGGCCCTAGTATAAAAGTAGTGGATTTCCACCCAAGAAAATGAATCTATTTATGCAACAAGCGTTGGCGTACTGGTTGTAGGTAATTCTGTCGTACATAAGAACGGAATGTTTGTTTTGAGGAATCGCAAACAAACTCATTATTATTTGTAGAAATGAACCCAATGCACATTGTGTAATTAAATTGATGTTTTAGAAATACAATTAGCAACTGTCCATCGTTGTAATCTACAACAAACTTACGGTATTTCATTTCGCGCAGCTAGCTAAGTATTTTAAAAACAAACTAAAATTAAGGTATCTATAGCAATATGTATTATAAATGCGAAAGTATCTGTACTGGTGTAATACGTGTATTTTCCATAAAGTATACAATATATATCTAAATGGGAACTTAAGGCTTATGATTAAAATTATTTAACAAAATTGGTGCGTTTTTTGGTACGTAAGTAATATTGTATTTACAAAATACATTTATTAGTAACTAGCAATGCCCAGCGGTTTCACCAGCGTAGATAACGATCTGGTGGCAGTGGAAGTCTACTTAATCGAAAAATATTGATTTATTTATCGTTTATTTGCACTTACTTCCTTTCAGAATTATTAGATACACACATACATTCATAATATAATCAATATACAGATTTTAATTTATAACGAATGTACATCTAACTAATACATTGTTAACTTCGTAACATAATTTACATAGAATGTCCGACATTAGCGAATTTAAAAAGACTCTACAGGTATCGAAAATTCTTGATTTCAAAGAGGTAATGCACCAAATTTTAAATCGCTCCAGTAAGTTTAAGCTTTTTAAATATAAAAACAGTATGATACATCGTTGGGTATCATCACCAGTCGCAGGACTAGCTATAAGGGTCGCTACAATTTTGTTTAGATTGACATTTTAATATTCGTTAGATCTTTTGAATGGGATGTCTGATTGTAATCATTTAAACAGTATTTTACAGGTATTGAAACGCACTTTTATAAAATATAAGATAAGGATTAATACAGAGGTATGAATGATATGGTTTGATTATTGTCGGGACTTTTATTAACTTTTAAAATGTAAAATAGTAGCTATAGTGGCATAACTGTAGTAGTTCGATATATGGCATTGCGGGTTTTTCTGTTCATATTACTACCTTCTATATTATTGTAAAACATTTTTTTGTTTTATCATCAATAGTTTCCGCAGCGCACGCGATGAAAGATTTTTGTGACCAATTTTGTCATACCTTGGGTTACATTAACGTATTTTATACGGGATCCCTATTTTTTTATAGTAATATATATATAGCCTATGTCGCTCAGTGAAAATGCAGCTTTCTAATGGTGGAAAAATTTTTGAAATCGGTCAAGTAGTTTTTGTGTGAAAAGATTACAAACTATACTATAATACTAGATTAAATATATGTTTATTTTGTTAACAATTGTTATGATACTTTGGCTCTTTTCTATAACTTTCAATAATTTTATTATTTGTAAGTTCCACGGAGTGGTGCGTCGTTGTTTATATTGTTGTGATTGTCCCGCGTACAAGACAGTGTTGAACAGTTTATGGGTGGCAGTTAAATATACCCGTCTCGGTTTGTCACAAATAGAATTTTGGCACTCGCTGTCTGTTGTTGTGTAATTCATATGTAAACTGTTTGTAGAATTTTAACTATTTTGTTGACCACATTCCTTCCCTATGACAAATAAGGCATGAGTAAAATATACAATCATTTAACTTTTAGCTACTAATGAAGAGTTTCTAAACTCTTCCAACGCCTGATAAGGCTAATTTAAACTCGTTGGTCGGGGTTTCTGTTAAGATTTTTTGGTATGCCTTAATTTCAGCAGTTAACGATGACCTATGGCCATATAAATATTTATATTGAAAGGTGGGTCTGCTGTCATTTTTCACACATTTCAGGCTCAAGTTTAAAGTTTCCTGTTAATTCTTTTTTTGCATAGGTTGTGGTATCTTTTTTTCTTAGAATGATAATGTATGAAACTACATGTTAAGCCGTACTTTGAAACGTTCATCTCATATATAAACGTCCCGTTTTATGGTGTTTGCGGTCGCACTCCTTCGAAATGGCTCAGTCGGTTTTAGTGAATCAAATTCGTAATCAAAATAGCAAATTCGGAGGTATGAAAATGTGCAAAATATCCCCCCCCCCTCCTAAATTCGTGATTATACTCCACTTTTGTATGACTAGAATGTATCGCGTCCGACTTGAACTTTTTGTTTTGTAATCAAATTAATTCTTACTCTAACCCCCCTTATGTGACGTAGGTGACGTGCGCGGTTCAGCGCTATTATAACTATTATAACAAAATTATCCTAATCATATAATCTCATCATCAAACAACAGGTGCGGTGTATGGGTTTCTGCATAGGTTATTGCCTATCTTAGTTAATATGTATAACAGCACCTATTGTAGACGTTCATTACATTATTTATTAGAGCGGGTTCTATTGTATTTTTCTTAAATGTAACTACATTTTATATACTGTTAGTGAAGAATTAAAATTTTATATGGCTGTTGTTGTTAAACTGCCTCATTGGTCAAGTGGTTAGCATGTTCGACTACAGCCATGAGGTCCTGGGTTCGAATCCCGGGTCGGGCCAATTTGAAATAGATATTGAGTTTTCTATTAAGATTTTTCTCAATATTTTATTTTATTTGCCCGACGTTGGGAAGTTGGCGGTGTGATCCACTCCCGTGCCTCGGAGAACACATTAAGCCGTCGGTCCTGCGCCTGATCTCTCTCCGGTCGTGTCGGATTGCCGTCATTTCAGACTATGAGAGTGAAGGAATAGAGAGTATACTTGTGTACTAAGCCTGCCAATCCGCAGTGGAGCAGCGTGGTGGGTCTATGCTCTAAAAACCCTCTCTCGTATGAGTGAGGAGGCCTGTGCCCAGCAGTGGGACGATAATGGGCTGCTACTTACTTACTTACTACGTCTGTTGTTTACCCATTACATAGTATTTAAACGATAGTAATAAATCTATTCATTAGACTTAAAAATACATTAAAATTTTGTTACAGAATTCACTTCTAGAATTTCATTTAAAAGGTATTATTTAAATTTGTAACATCAAAATAAATTATATTTTACCTTTTGAACCGGAAACGTGTTATGAATTTCATTGATTATATAAATCGACGGACCCCTACGTATACGAGTCAAGTATAAATTCTATTTTTGTAAGGCAGTGTTTCGAAGATAAATTCTTTTTAACTGTACTGCCTTTCGTACGAATGACATATTTTTTTAAAAATCATAGGTTAATAATTTCAATTTAAAATCAAATTATATGATAATAAATGTAGGTGATAAAATTATCGAAATTGACACTTCATACGTATTTCGTAATTAGTTAACAAGAGGCGAATCGTAAGCCCATTCTATAAAAAAAGAATTGGTCAATGCATCGGTAGAAAACTAACTCGTCGACAAATATTTGCAAAACTGTTCTAGGTAAGCGCACCCAAGTTGTTTTTAACGTGGAAGGGTAATTAGTAAAGTCGTCCTCATTCTATATCCACCTTGACCTCGTTGTGTTGCTTTACGATGTACTATCCAGTTTTATACTTTTCTTTCTGAACACACTCGTAAAACGACAGGTGGTTGTTTGGCCGGAACATAATAAATCTTCATAACAAAATTATTATGCGACTTTGATGGAAACAATGATGACGTTAATATATTGTGTGAAAAAGAGCCGATTGGGGTTTTTCGTTAATAACATTCACACAATAATTTATTTATTTTGGTTTATTATGGAAAGAAAAAGTAAATAATAATACATTCAAGTTACTAATATAAAAATACCTTATGCCAAAACTGTCTCCAGTGACATACAGGGCCCGTGGACAAGTTACTTTCGAAGATTGCTAACGATCAAAAAATGTATGGGAATGACGTTTAACTTTCCGATTAATTTCGATTAGAATTTTGAGCGTTAGCAATCTTCGAAAGTAACTTGTCTAGAGGCCCAGGTGGACCAACTTGTCGTATGTCATATAACGAAAATGAGTAGTAAATGTGTGTGTGTAACAATAAATTGGAACACATTGTTACTTATTGTAGAATTGTATGTAATAATGTGTATTTCATAATTGTGAAAATTATTGTCAAAAGACTTGGATACATGCCGGTTCATCTCGGCAGAATTTACCTTCCTGGCTCACCAAATGAAAAGACTTATGTTTACCAAAAAGTTATTGTTTTATTATTAGTTTGTCTGTTTGTTCTATCTAAATGAACAAAACAGCGCGGGTGGTTTGGAAAGCACTGTCACTGGCAGCAAGTTATATTGTAAGGAAAAGCGTAGTTTTCTTTATCTTCCGAAATTTTTACAGAAATGAAAAAATATATGTCATCCTAAAAGTCTTATTATTTAATAGAACAGTTTGGCTATGCATATACGGCTATAATTTATCAATGTCAATAAATAACATTGTTTATTTAAAGAATGTCTTTTCGGCACAGGGGTTTAAGATTAACCACTACGTATTTGTAAACTGAATTCATTACACACGATACGCGGTTATTACGTTCCCATTTTGGACACTATAATAAAACTAAATATTAAGGAAAGATAAAACTAAATATTAGGGAATAAATGTGTATCAATTTATTGTAATTTAATCAAATTTAAATGTATAAATCACCGATTAAAAGTCATTAACGTATATATTCATATTTTTTAAATATTTTCATTAAAGTCTCTACGTAATAACGACATCTATCAGAGACAATGTATATTATGAAAGTGGAAGAAACTCTAAAATTGACTACAAATCAATTATATAGTGTACACAAATAGAAATCTTTTAAAATAGATCACAAATAAAAATAAAAACTATGGATTTCTATCGTTTATCTATATATACAGGGTTATTGGTAATGCGATGTTTTCCCGTCAGGAGGTGATACGGGTTATTATTTTCGGTAATTTTAACCAAGAACCCTGTAGATTAAACTCAAAAAGTGTTTTTACTTGTGTTTCTTACAGAATTTAAAATTAGTCAACCGATGTGCCCTGAACAGATGACATTAAAAAGGCAATAATGCAAAAATACCAGTACACGCGGTTACTGGCTCACCTTTTTTTAAAACTACGCACTGTTTTGAAGAACTGCCTCATTGGTGTAGTGCTTAGCATGTTCGACTACAGACATGAGGTCCTGGCTTCAGGTCCCGGGTCGGGTCAATTAAAAAAAACCGATATTGAGTTCTCTATTAAGATTTTCTCAATATTTGTCCGAAGTTGGCGACGAGCTCCACCCCCGTGCCTTGGAGAGCACGTTAAACCGTCGGTCCTGAGCCTGATTTCTCTCTGGCCGTGTCGGATTTCCGTCACATCTGCCTTATGGGAGTGAAAGATTAATAAAGTGAACTTATGTACTATGCCTGCCAATTCGCGCTGGAACAACATCGTGGGTATATGCTCTAAAACCCTCTCTCATATGACTTCAGCAGTGGGACGATAATTAGCTGCTACTTACCTTTTTTTACTGTTTTGAAAATTAACAGTGACATCTTTCGCAATGCGCACGGTCTGTTTGACACCCTATATTTCCTATACGTCAACATCCAAAATTACCTGGGTTTGACCGCGAGGAACTGTTACTTTATTTTATTGATTGTTTTAATGCAACATTCACACCATTCAGTCGTCGTGTGACCATACAGACCTTATTACCGTTATCGTCGACGGAATCTTGGACTTGTGTCAACTGGGCACTGACTAACCACTTTCAGTTTCTAGCAATGTCCCATCTCGTTAGTCCTCTATTACTGTCAAATATGTCTAGACGTGTAATTATTACGACCTTAGAGACATGTTTTGGAATCGTCTTCTAAAAACACCTAAAGACACATGTCATTTCATTTTACAAACAAAACATAATAGTTTTAAAAGGCATGAATAATCTAATTTAGTAGTAAGCTCTCTCAACTTAGTAACTGAAAACTTTCTTTAAATTTATCTTAAATAAATGTACTATATACAAAAATTTGGTGTCAGTGTTCGCTGTAACACTTATGACTTTTATGACTTTGTTTGTGTATTGCAGGTGTAAGAATAGGTCGTAAAATATTTCATCCTCCACCCCACCTAATCACCCTATTTCAAATCGCGATACGGACGCGATGCGAGATGTGATAACTTATTGAAATAAATATATTCGATGTCATCAATTCTGATCATCACCATATCGGATTTAATTTATTAGCCACGAGCCTCTTAAGAAATCTGAATTTATTAGCTGACGAAATATATAACAGAAAAGTGTAAATAAGTCGATCCATGAAATTACCAATAAACTAACGAATTCCAAAGTTTAAGCGCCAATAGGCAAAGTACATAATTTATAAAATATAATTGGATTTTCAGTGGATGGTCATGAAGGAGTATAGCAAGAACAATTTGGGAGACTTATTATTGAATTCTATGTAATATATAAAATCACCTGTTTTAATTTGGGTTTTGTTGAAATCCTTTAACACTAAAACATCTTTAGAAAATCAAATACAATTTCAATGTTATATACTCGTATTAAGTAACCTTAAGATTAAATAGTGGAAAATTTTGAATTAGGACAAAGTTTTGTTATAACATCCATTAACAATGTTACACGGCCACTATTGGGTCATCATTAAAAACAAAAATAGTAACAAAGTTTCGACATCATAAGCTAAATTTTTAAATCACGGGAGGAAATAAACTAAATTCTTTCGCTTTGAATTTAATAGTAGCGACATATAAAATTTCGTAAAACAAAATATTTTTCTACTTTACGATTTTCCTCCAGCCACTTACTGATTATTGTAATCGGCATTTTAATCTAGTTTAATACACAATGTGAAGTAGATAATTAAATAATATGAAAAAGATTACATTTCAATTGCTATTTTCATTTGTAACTGAACAAAGACGAAAGTCCCATCAAAACATGAACTAATTTATATAAACTTACTATTATTATAGAGAGTGTGAAATTAGTAGTAAAATAATAATTATTAAAGTATTTTAAAATAAATAAAACTCGTTTCTATAATTAAATGTTACTGGGACATTTTACAACTTGATATTAAAAGGCCACATTTTTGACGGCGTTCTGTTGACACCGTTTTTTAAAAGTTTTTTGCATTTTAGTGATATAGTATCGACATGTGAAAAAGTCGCAGTAACATAAGCCTGACATATATTTTGTAAAAATAAAAAAATAACAGGTGAAGAAGTAAATATTTTTTTCTAAAGCATCTGTATTTAATTAACTGGAACTGTCATTATATTTAGTAGACGGTTAAGCTTTGTTGCTAAGCTCTTTCAAACATTAATACGCCAACGTTCTAAAATAAAAACGACTGTTGATGCTGCGACATTGAGACACGCTATTAGGATTACTAGTGAGTAAATAAGAGCCGGTAGTAATTTTTTTGTAACGCAAATACTTTAAATAAATTTAAATATTCGATTTCACTTGCTGGTATTGTTTGCTTTTGCCAAGTAAAATACATTCTCTACGCGTTTAAAAATAAGATAAATTGTGAATACATCCATAAAACGTCTGATAAATTTGAGAGCACTACAGGTACATAAAAAAAGCTAATTAACAGCCTATTAGCGGCTCACTGCTGGGCTCAGATATATAGACAAAAAATTGGGATAGGGTTATGGAATTGAACCTATAATCGTATAGGCATAGGAAACACTATTATATCTAAACTGTTTAACATCTACACTGGTTACATTTTTATACAATCGCAAATACATGTAATATGTTAAAGTTCACTTATAAATTGAAGTACGACAAAAAGTGCCAATTTAAAAGCGAATAAACATTAGAAGTTAAATGTTTCAATATTGATAAAGATATCATTTAAATTGCATAAAGATACTCGCTAAATAAATATATTTCGTTGTAAAAACTTTTTATTTCAAATATTCATTAAAACTTTGAAAAAATGTCTTTGAATACAGTCTCTTAGACTATACGTTAACGTCACGTAGACTGCAGTTAGCGCAAGCTTATTTTTATCTTTAACGATTTGTTATTCTGTACTATTAGTAACAATCGTGATAATCTAGTCGTTTGATTTCTTGTTTGCGATCTGCGGTTTATGTCTTAAGTATTTAGAGCTTCAATAGCTCATCGGTTAAAGGACGGTCTTAAAGTAGAACTGGTCTAGATTCAAGGTCTACCTTTTTGTTTTATCCTATTTCAATACTAAGAATATCATTAATGCAGGAAGACATGCCTCTTTTTTATGTTTTAGTGTAATTATGTATACAATATACATTTTACACGATACTTTGTTTACATAAGGGTATGCTTGAAAGTTTATAGAAAAGGCCTCTATCAATTATGTATCTCATCATATATTTATAAATTCCCTGCTAGGGTGTTTGTCCTCCAGGAACTCAATCGATTTGTGATTTTTTCATTGTGTCTGTATATTTTTTTTAATACCGTGAGACCATTAAGTATTAATTCTATTATTAACTAAAACTCTGTTATATAACTATCAAATAGATGGGGCCGTAGTTTATTCCATATTCAAGTGTACATAGACAAAGTAGGATAGATCAACTTGCATTTATATAAATAAAAAGACCATTATGCCTTTCATGTTTCATGTAAATTGATTAAAGTCTCATTTTAAAACATATCGCTGCAATAAATACGTGTTGTTATCAGCTATACTTTAGATCTCACTTAATGTGTAAATAACATTTTAAATATATTTTTTGATGTGTAAAAAGTGAAAGTTCAAGCTATGGAATACGTTTAATACTTAATTATAGTTATATCAAGTTGGTTAGCTGTGTTTTTTTGACGCAGACGGTTAGTGCACGACTGTCGTCTACCCCCTTGGCCTGGGGTAGACTTTGGACAATGAGTTCGGGCCCTTTTAGAGAGATTCCGAGGGAGTACAGTATGACACTCAAATAGGAGGAATACGGAGAGAGGAGCTCTGTGGGCATATCGTTGGCAGGCGTGAGGATGTATCCCGATCCCGTGCTTTTGCACTGTAAACGTCCGGGCACGTACCTGCCTTCCCCATGGCGTTGCAGGTATCCGTAAGGACTTCCCTACAAGAAAAAAAAGCTGCGTTTCTTTAGACATTTCCAAAATTAGTACACTTTCACTCAAGTCTTAACAGTCAAATCGAGCTTAAATAAAGTCGGGTAAGTTTTATAGAAATCAAGAGTAAACAAGTTTTTCTCGTTATTTTGATCTTAACTATAACCGTGAAGGCTGTTTAGTTAGACGTAGGATTTCTTATTAGCTCCAAATTTTCGAAGATACATCTTTATTTATTTTTTTATAAAATTACATTGATTAGATTCTAAAGTATTTTGGCTAAGTCACTGAGTTTCTCAGTAACTATTCGTAGAACTGTGATTTCCTAACAATTCAAAATCGGTAGCGCAATCCTGTACAACTTTCAATTTTTCCTTCTATATCACCACTGGTTATATTTCCACTCGATGAGCAGGAGGTTTAATGAACTTCACATATATCAATACCATTGCATTTTAGACATTTTGACGATTATATCACCCTCTTTATATTTATCGGTTATCGTTCTTTTTAAAATCAAATAGCATTCAAAACATGAGACTTAAAAAATGTATCTTGAGTAAAAAGGGTGATACAGAAAACGTCCTTGAAGCACTTTTACAAAATTAAACTTATATAGGTAGTGAGGGGTCGTTGATATCATAAAACGAGGTAAAGCTTTTATAGGGCCGTCCATATGATAACATAAGTAATATAATAAAATTTAAAATCTACTTCTACGTCATTTAGCACGAACAAAAACTCGTTATTTATTAACAAATGAAAATTTCAACGAAATATAAATACGAAGAGTTTGAGCTAATAGTAGGAATTGATATATAAAGGTGAAAATATGTTTATTATTAATACTATTAGTCATTTGTTGAATTGTTTTACATCAATGGATTTTACGAGGTATATATAATATTAGTCAAAAGTGATATAATAATAATTAAAACTTTGCTTATAAACCTGTTATAGTTTATGGCGTATATTGAAAAGAATTATGACTAATAAAATTGCTATCGAGGTTGTGCGTTTATTATGTATTGAATTTATGGGTTGTATCTGCAGTACGATAGACCTAATTATATCACATAAAAGCTCTACTCTGTTCTTAGTTTTTTGAACTTATATCTTCTAGTGGTCGTTCAGTGGTCAAAATCTGACCATAATTAATATAAATTATAAGTTAGAACATAATTAAGCTTGTTTTGTCAAAGAAACATAATATTATGGCTGCAGCAGCTACCGCTTTATCAAAGATTGCTGAAAAAAAACTTTTTGCAATAATCTATTACATAAAAATGCGTCCACAGCTGGACCGATTTTGATATTTCTTTTGTTGTTTTATTTGTTATAGTCACGAGAAGGTTCTTATATAAGAAAAAAATTAACAAAGTTACGTAAAACACTACGTACGTAAGTACGTAAAACTTTTTTAATGTAACCTTAGGCGTTTGAGATAATTGTGAGCAATTTATAGAAGAGTATATTTGCATGTGTATGTCAAATACATAGGTGATGTTGTTTTTATTGATTTAAAATATTTGTAATTCATATTTTAAAAATTGCGCACTCTTGCTCTATATAAACTATAAGCGTGGGAAATTTCAAACTCAGTCCGCACAATTTTCCTAAAAAAGGGGTATAAAGCTTTTGCTTCACGTATTAATATACATATATAGATACTAACATTATAAAATCGTTGAATTTGTTTTTATCTTTGATCGAATGCCCTCAGAAGTTGCTGATACAAATTGATTTTTGTGTTTGATGTTCAACATCCAAAAGGAGCGGAGCATCGATTAAAAATGTTGCGAAAACGGTAACAAATTATTTCTTCTGAAGGTTTCATTGCGTGCGCTACGGTTACGATCAAAGTTACGCATAAATCATGTATAACAGAATTAAAAAGTTCCAAAAAAAGTAACCGAAAGCATATATAAAATATATAGATATCTCTATTTAAAATTAATAGTCGCTTAAACCGATGGACGTCCACTGCTGGGCACAGGTCTCGCGTAATGAAGTCCACAAGGCCCGATCTTCGGTCCACAAGGACCGAGTTGCCGGTAGTCGCAGCGACTACCGGCGACTCTTTTTATATCATCGGTCCACCTTGTGGGGGGTCTGTCTACACTGCGCAGTCCGGTGCGCCACTCCAACACCTTCGGCCCCCAACGTCTATCAGTCCGTCGGACTATGTGCTATATGTATGTGACTTTGGTTCTGATACGGATCTCCTCATTTCTGATTTTGAACGCGTAGAGCAACTCCGAGCATAGCCCTCTCCATAGCACGCTCAGTGACTCTGAGCTTTCATATGAGGACCATAGCCAGCGACCACGTTTCGGAGCCGTAGGTCATCACTGGCAACAAGCACTATTCGAAGAGCTTCGTCTTCAGGCACTGAGGTATATCGGACGAAAATATCTGGCGTAGTTTCCCGAACGTTGCCCAACCTCATATGTATCAATGATTTGATCACCTGTAATCCTAGTTTTGGCAGTCGCATCACTACCGTAGTAATTATTATTCATAACGTACCAAGCAAGCGATAATTTACACGTTAACAAATTTATGCATTGATGCCAATTATTGGCGACACCTTCTCGATTCGGCTCGATGTACACGTTACAAAGTTGATTTGACGATTAATTGTTATTTAAATAGTCATAACGAGGGTTGTGTAACGTGACATGGTATTATTCATTGACTTTTGCATACTCTTGATCAATCAAAATCTGTTTATTATCTATGGAATTTTCTAAGTGTTTTTGTGTAATATTGAACACATGCTTTCCACTCATATATGGAATGCCAAAAAATTGGTTTAAAAAGCTTCAGAAGTAATTTGGCTAAATACGTCTAATTTTAACAAGTTTATATATATTTGTTTTCTCGTACAATTGAATTTTTTTTTCAAATTTTGGACTTTGCCGCCTTATCGAAGTTACTTAAAAATGGCAGTTGATAAATGAGTAAAGAGTACTAATTTTATGGGCAATAATTATTGATATATGTTGAAGTTTATTTATTAAATGAGGACTTTAATATAAATACAATAAATGCGTAAATGTTAGTAATTTCATGTCTCGTTTGAAGTTATTAATAATGACTAGCAAAACTCTATAAAACGTTTCTATATTGCCAGTTCTTAAATATAGCTCATTGAAAATTTTTAAAATAGAATGCTTTACTTTTATTTTACATGGCTCTTAACACATTTTGAATACATGTAGTGGAGCTTTTTAATTCTAGCAAACTAGAAAGCCTTATTAACACTATCATAGAATAATCATCGAATTTAGAAAAAGTGCAAAAATTAACCATTACGAAACTACTCTAAATTTATAACATGAACAATATATTAGCAACCTTATGACAGCGCTTAATGGCCAAGCGTGACAAATGCCCTACTCAGTTTTTAACGTTACATATATAAGACATTCATTTAAATATCTCTTCGCATGTAGGTATCTATAAATATTATGAATGTAAGATATAAGCAGGTGTGAGAAATCTGACCAATTTAGATACGATAATTTCAGACATCTGACTCAGATTAGAATACTAACCGAATGCCTGTACGTCATAATATAATAAATATAATCTTGTGTCAATAGCGTCACCGTGTTGCATATTATATATTTGAATATAGGTCGATATTGTAAATTTTTCAACAAGTACTAAAGGGGTACCCATAGATTGAAACCAAATTCGGATTGTAAAATAAATATAAAATTCAATATGTCGATTTTTAACCACAAATAATGAGCCAATATTGTTCTTACTGAACTTGAGGATAATGCCGCTAAAGTCAATCTGATTAAGAAGAATAATAAAAATAAAAAATGAATACGTAAATTTTTCGATTCTGATGAAAAATTTTGGATTTAAGGGTTACGCGTTTGCATGCCATCTCTATGTTATAAGAGACTGATCCGTTGGATTTTATTCTGTATAAATTAGCAGAATTGCGCATCGTCTTACTACGTCATTTCTTTACCTCTAATTTTGGATTTCCTCGCTGTATTATCCTTAAAAGAAAGTCAATGCGTCACAATGTGCACATTAATGTATCATCTTTATATATACTTCTGGACACATCTATTGGCCCACCTTGCATTTTCAGCTTCGTTTGGTCCTAGCTAAAATTTTATATTAGGTCGAGCAAAAAGTTTTTATGCAGTGTTGAACTTGGCACATTCAGAATTTCATTCAATAGTCTTTTTTTGAATTTCGAACACAGAATTTAAAGAAACAAAAGACAATTTAGAGCCTGTTCATTGTTAAGAAACAATCGAAGACAAAAAAAAACTTGATTTTATTGGTTTACTCGGATTTAATTCTTGAAAGTGTGATTTTTCTCATTGGTTTTGCAACAAACATTACTTATTCTTACCATTAAGGTAAGGTTCTATCAATAATCAATGGATACTTCGCCTGAAGTCGCCGCCCAAGCTGTGGCACTTATCCAGGCGGGACACAGCCAACGAAATGTGAGTGTTCAACTTAATTTAAGTCGATCTGCGGTCCGAAATGTTTATTCGCGGTACCTAGAGACTGGCGGCTTTGTTCGTCGCCAAGGAAGGCCACGATCTCGGGTCACAACTGAAAGGCAGGATCGATTCATCGTGACGACCAGCTTGAGAAATCGTCACCTTACCTCCATTGAGATACAAAACCAACTTCGCGACTTCCACGGAGTATCTGTGAGCGCTCGAACAGTTCGGAGAAGGTTAAAAGAACGCGATATGGTACCACACAAGCCAGCTAATGGCCCCAAACTAACGCGAGCCCATCGAACAGCGCGCCTTCATTTCGCGCGCACTCATTTAAATTGGACTCAGCAGCATTGGAGCCGTGTACTCTTTTCTGATGAGTCTAAAATTGTGTTACATGGCAATGATGGAAGGAAGAAGGTCTACCGACGTAAGGGGGAGCGTTTTGCACAATGCTGCTTTGAAGAGAGGGTTGCTTATGGCGGTGGCTCATGGACTGTCTGGGGCGGTATATCCGCGAGCGGTAAAACTCAACTTGAGATTGTTACGGGACCACGGCTGCCAACATTAAATGCTGAAAGGTACATTCGTGAGTGCTTAGAACCTCACGTGATGCCATACGCGGACTATGTGGGCCCAAATTTCCTTTTTATGCATGATAATGCAAGAGCCCATACGGCCGGCATCGTCAGGGAATATCTTCGGGGTGTGAACATCACAGTTATGGACTGGCCAGCCAGAAGCCCAGACATGAACCCCATTGAGCACATGTGGGACGAGCTAAAAAGACTTGTTAGGGCTCGTCAGCCAGTTGCCCAGACGATGCAGGAGTTGAAAACTGCCATAGAAGAGGAATGGGAGATGATCCCCCAAAATTTCATAGAGCGGTTGATAAACTCTATGCCTAATCGTATGAGAGCTGTGGTAGAAGCCTATGGAGGCAACACGCGTTATTAAATTAAACCTTTATTAAATTGAACATGTTTTTTATTCAATAATCAAGTGCCTTCATCAAGGCGCATACCCGACTTGTTAGGCGTAGCTCCATGTCGTGTGGTATTCTGAATTCAAATTTAAAACATTACGATCGAAAAAGATGGTAAAAAGTACCAGGTTTAAAACTGCATCAATAGTTTTTGTTCAATCTAGCAATAATATTTCGGTATGGGCCATCGAAACCTAAACTCTAAGGTGGGCCAATAGATGGGTCCAGAAGAGTATATACAAAAGCTTTCCCTAAAACTATTCGTCTGAATTGAAATACGGCATACGTATTTCTGGAGATTCTTCGCACCCCCTAAAGCTCAGAGTGTCTCTCAGCGTGCGATGGAGATGGCTATACTCGGAGTTTGTCTACGTGACCAAATCAGAAATAAGGAGATCTGTAGCAGAACCAAAGTCACTGATATAGCCCTACGAATCGCAAACCTGAAGTGCCAATGGGCGGGGCACATAGTCCGACGGACCGATGGACGTTAGGGCCCGAAGGTGCTGGAGTGGTGACCCAGCACCGGGCGGCGCAATGTAGGGAAACCCCCCACAATGTGGACCGACGACATAAAGAGGGTCGCCGGTAGCCGCTGGAGCCAGGCGGCGCAAGATCGGGCCTTGTGGACATCATTACGTGAGACCTATGTCCAGCAGTGGACGTCCATCGGTTGAAGCGACGACGACATCTTTTCTGGTAAGTACTAAGTCACGACGGAAAACTCCCACCAGCCCGGACTCAAAAAAAAAACAAATACCATCCAAATCCGGCAAATCAGCTACTAGCGTAATGAGGCTGACGTCGAATCTCCTTTATCTATACTAGCTAACCTGTCCTGACCTGTCTTAAAGCAAAAAAAACAATGTATTCCGGTACGATGTTATGTAGAAAACCTAAGAGGTAAATTAGTTTATTAGCGCGTTTCCAACTTAGACTGTATCATTATTTACCATCAGGTAAAGCGCTATCTTTTCAGCATGAAACAAAAATCTGACTGAATGCCTAAAAGAGCTAAATCTGTAGCACTTTTAGGTAGTATTTTAATTGTGTCAGTGCGCACGTGTCTGCCGGAAATGCTGGGTTTGTTTAGCTTGCAGACTTATTTCTGTCTGTACGACGTTGTCATCTGGGGGCGTCATCCTCCACAGTCAATCCGTGCATCGTCAAAAGAGGGGGCGTTTGGCTCGTGATGACGCGAATTTCGCAATCTTCTGCATGATACACAACACATGGGCCGATAGAGCTCTTGAACATTGATTCTATCCAAACTCGCAACTTTGGACTAATGCAATACGACTCACTTAATGCTGATTGGTTTGATTGCTTGCCAAAATAGCTAGTTTGATCTGCCTATAACATAATGCATTAAACTGCTCAAAGACCGCCGTTCCTCGAGTGACATTTGACAAGTAAGATTTATTGACCTAATGAGAATTATTTCTAAAACATCATAACATTTTCAAGTTGTAAAAAGGCTCATTAAATTAAAAAACTAAATATTTTTAACAAAATGAAGAATTTCAACACTATTTTCCTATTCTTGGTACTGTCATTAAAAAGTAGTTGAAATTCAAATTCAAAGTATCCTTGTTCAAGTAGACCTTTTGAATTACAGCCTTTTTGAATCGTCAGATATTTTTTCCACACACTAATTCGAATGCATGACTGATGATGGTATAAGAATGACTTAAAATCTAAAGTAAAATCAATGCTTGTTATATTTAAACGGGGTTTTTTTATTATTTTAAATGCCCATACCTTACAACCACATCCAGCATCAATGCATACTGAGACTCGACACTAAATAAAAAATTGAGTATTAACCTCCCACGACTTTAAATTTGATAAACTGGTTATTCCAGTTTGTCAAATTTCAAGTTATACAAAGTGGTTTTCCTATGATATTCCTTTACCGAAAATTGCAATGCGTAATTTGAAATATCAATAGTTTTTACGAAGAGAATTAGTCTGAGATTCAAATCAATTCATATCAAATATTCTTTATTCAAGTAGAATTTTACAGCATTTTTGAATTGTCAAATATAGTATCAACAGAGTTTGTCCATATATTTCCAATGATGATGATGTAGAACGAATTAAACTCTAAAAGTGACGAAGGTTCCTTGGCATCCTGTTCTAAGAACCCACAACAAATTCACTCCCGTATCTTTTTAACATCATCGTTACAACATAGTTTTAATTAATTTTATGTAGATTAAAGCAGTTCATTTACTCCGACGATTTTTTTATCAAAATGAAAATATTCTTTATTCAAGTAGGCTCAAAGAGCACTTTTGAATCGTCCGTATTCCATTGGTAACAAATTACCAACGATTCGGAAAGTTGAATCCGCTGAGAAGAAACTGGCAAGAAACTCAACGGTTACTCTTTTAAAGATAGTTTTGTATGCTACAATGTGTAATATATTGCTTCTGTGAGCAACTGGAACCAAGTCCGAGCATTTCTATCGCTTAAATAATCTTCAACATTATAATATGCCTTTTGTAAAGTGTATTTTTGACATATTTCTTAAAATTATGTGGAGGCAAATGTGAAGCTGATTGAGGTATCTTATTAAAAATGCGTAGGCTCAACCCGACAAATAAACCTTCTTCATTCTAAAATAAGGAATTACAAGTTTTTTATTTATTGTGTATTTCACTTTTTTACTGTATAAGTGTATATTACCACGAATTATAAGATATTATTTAATGTATATTGCTACGGTACTGAGAGGATTGATATTTCTTTGAATTTTTCTTTTAAGGAAACGCAAGATTCTAATTAACCCCATAACAGTATTTTGGCAATTTCAATATCAGTGTATAACTAACTTTTCTAACAGCGAATGCAACGGAATTAAGTTTACTCGCTAGTCTTAATAGGGGCACCCCACTGAGGCCACGAGTCTAAGGCTGTAAAGGCAACTTTCTTTAGAAGACTATCATGAATTTGAATACTTGTACAAATTTATCTTGCATTTGGCAAAGTGAATTCAACATTTTTATATAATTTTTGCCGAGTTTAATACTAAATTATTAACTGAAAACCATTATGATACAAGTGATAGGGCACTATTTACATCGTCAAAGTTTTCTTTATTTTTATCAATTTTAAATAACAAGGACGTCTCATCAGTAAATAGCACTATATCACATTTGTCTTTCACATGGTAAGCTAAATCGTTTATATATATTAAAAATATTGACCCTTGTGGGACACCCATTTATTCCAGTGGTCTCGACGAGTCAACGCCATTTACAAATACCTTTTGAATTGTATTTTTAAGATAAGAACTCAACAAATTAAGTGCACCATCTCTCACACCATAATGACATAATTTAAGTAGTAAACACTTAATATAAGTCAGGTATTCCTTCAAATTATAGTATTCAACTCGCTACTTCCCACGACGTTACCCGCATAATTTCAGATGCATTTTTACTAAAAGGACCCTAAGTTACTCTGTGCAATATCATCTAGGTGCCAATGAAAATCCTGTTAAAATCGGTCCAGATGGTATAATGATTAGCAGAATTGTACGTTTATACAGACAGACGGGTGAAAATTTTAAAAATTGATTTTTAATTTTATTTGCATAAGCATCGTATTTACATACATTTGCATTCTAGTAATTTGAAATTACTAACATGTAAGTGGTCAGTTCGGTGGCTGATCTTTCTTTGGTTGTATCGAATTTCCGTCACATCGGACTATGACGCTTGGTGGGTCTATGCTCTAAAACTGGTGGTGCAGGTGGGTTTTGCCCAGCACCGGGACGTTAATAGGCTGCTAATTACTTACTTTACTCTAATTTTATTTACTTATATAGCGCCATTCTGCTTATATGGTAACAAAATTATGCTTAATCTTTTGAAATCATTTATTAATTACAGTTATATATACTTGATCTGAAAGGTATATATGCCGACGTCAATACAGTTGCATATTGGCGGCGAGACGTTGCCGTGCAAAATGCCAACTTGGGGCTCGTAATGCACATTAGTTAGACCTGAGTTCGCGTTCCTTGGTACACCGCCAGAATGACCGATCCTTTTGGCTTCTTAATATACCGGTACCGCTAGACACAGAAATAATGTCAGTTCAGAGATTAACGAACTTGAGTCGCCTGACCTATTAAATAAATGTACCCGACTGTAATAGTATAAAATTCTATTTTTATTTATTTTTTATTCCTTTATGTCTGAGCGGTGAGAAATCTGCCGACACCGACTTCGAATATAAGAATACGAAGAACACTAAAAGAATACGTAATTATTTCTTACTTTTTAGAGCATATTAATATATTTGTAAGTCTGTTTTGAAGGCGGTTCTTTTTTTGTTAAAATATTTATTTATTCTAAGATACTGACCTAAAAAAATATTGAACACAGTTATCATTTAGATTTCTAAACTTGGAGAGAGGGATCAAGAGGAAGGTTGAGGTATATAATATTAAACATTGTGTTGAGGATAAACATTTGCAATGATAAACATTAGCGGACCTTAGCAGAGTTTCTCAACAGGTGGGCCTGAAAATGAACATGCATAATTCGAAAATTATGTCAAATATCCATGTACCGCCACACTCAAAGAATGTTCAGAATACTATATATGTAATTTTCAATTCTTACTATTAACTTACACTCTCCGTATTTATTTATAGGGGTCAAAATTTCAGTCGTTAATATATTACTTTTTATACTTCCAATCAAATCAAATGTATATTTCTAAACTTGTAGTGGATGCCACTTGATGATTATACAGTTGTTGCTAACATTGCTTTATTACTTAAATGTAATTAATGATAATCCTATTTGTTAGAATTGGTACGGCGCCATCTATTGAAAGCTCTTTAAAATGGTTTATATATAATATCTATATGTAAACGTTTTTTCTATGTAGTGTGTTTAAGAAGTTCGTACGAAATGGTGTATGAATTCATGTAAAAAATATAGTACTGGTTATAGATTAATGTTGCATATTCTTTAAAATTTGATATACTTTATTAAATATTTTAAATATAAGATAAGTGTATATAACGTAAAAAATGATTACGCTTATAGAATACTGCTAGTAATGAAGTAAATTTAACTTACATTAGACAATGAAAATCCCACTATTTTCGGTTGTCAGTTAAACAAAACGGCTGTTAATTGTGTGTGGCTGAAATTTCAATTGCAGTGGTACAGATTTCACACGTTTACATCATGTAAACATATTATTTTGGCAATGTTTTACTTCGCTGGCTTATTATTATGCTTCTAGTAACGTTCCACGCGTACTAATTGTTTATTTTATATTTTCAGGTAATTAACCTTCACGTTCCTCTTTGCCGACTGGTTAAATGCTTGGCAGCTATAGTTTGGTGAGTTCAGAGACAAACATTATGTAATGATTACGATATCGATAATAATTAATTGGTTTATAAGTCATTAGTATGCGGGCAATATATATTTTTTTCGTTTACGTACTACTTCAATTGAGAGTAGACATATTCCAAAAAGGACTAGCAGTAATAGTTTTTGTGATAATTTTAGTGAAATAAAGTTTAAAAGATTGATGCGATAGTAAATTATTATAAATTTGAAATTCTTAATTTATATTACAATATATATAAATTTAATATAAACAGTCTCGTTAAATGTGTTTGTAAGGAGATAGCATAATTTAATATTTTCCTCCAGTTACTACGAAAGGGCTCATATACGTTTATATAACGCTTACGCTGCATTTACAAAATGAGCTTTTACACGTTAAGTAATTTTAAATATGATTTTCGGCACTGAACTTAAAACGTTTGTAAATTTTGAGAAAAAAAGAACCTTTTAAATAATTCATTCTAATAAAATTTAACTAAATAAGGGAGTAAACATTTTTCATCAATACAATATTTTTGAATGATCTATTAACACGCCTGTTTGTCTTAATGTCTTATGTTGCCCAGCAGTGCTTAATTACACTCATTATTATCTCACCCATTACTAAATGCCCTACAAGACGTAATCAAAACAACATGACTATTCCCTTCTAGTAAAAATCAAGTTACTTGTAGTTAAAACCGACCGACCTGATAATAAGTACTCCCAATACATCTTTTCGACTTCAATTCTACTTAATCTGTCTCATATCATAAAACTTAAGAAGATGTGAGGCTTAAGCGTGTAAATATATGATCATTTTTCTCGTGAGGTCAGAGCCCAGGTTCGGGCCTAAACAAAATTGATAATGAAAATAGGAAGCTGGAGATGTACTACTCCCCATTGCCTCGGAGAGCGTTTTAAGCTGCGGTCCTGCACTTGATCTCTTTTCTGTTAGACTTATATGCGCGGAATATAATAACTTTATATATCAAAATATCTAACAGAAAGATTACGATTTGAGAATATGATTTGCTCATAATTGGACCTATAAGGTGGTTACTCCTTTAAGATATAATTTTATAGGTAACCAAGCAATTCAATTAATAACTTTAAAATGTTGTCAAGAAAATTTGTTTTATTAGATAGGTTTCGAACATGCAATGAGCATGCACTTGAAGTTGAGTCTTTCTCGTTAAATCCATCTGCCAAATATTATGACTCCTGAATATAGCTTTGTTGCGTAGAATATTTTGTAGATGCTTGTTTTTCGCGTCTCAGAAATAGACACGTCCAACTACTTTGCTAAATAATAAGAAAAAGCTCGGGATTGGCCGTGTACGAAATGACCATCCTCATCAATCAGCTGCTTGGAATGGGTCCAAGATTTTTTCCACGTTTAGGTTTCGTAGTTTAGTTCAATAATTCGACTAGCGCTTGTCGCCCTCGCACAGCAAATATTTTTTTAATAATGCTTTGTCTAATTTATCTTTATGACTCATGAACTTCTAAATAATAGTGCTCTTTATAATATGAATTGTTTTAATGCAAGCTATATCCATTTTATTGCTATTCTAATGACAGTCAATTATTTGTTCGATGATAGTTTATTTTACTTTTGCGTTGTGCTGTATGTATATATATATATATTATAATGGGTGCATATCTTTGAAAATAAAGCTTTTAAAACTTAACTATCGTCGACTAGTTAATAGAAATACGATGAAAACACGTCGATAAATTTTTAACATTGAGTGAAGATAATTGAATTTCTGAATTATCTTATTATCGATGTCGTGAAAAGTTCTGAGACATTTGAATGAAGTACTCAAGACACCTTTACGCAATTCCTGTCTCACGCCTTACGGTTGCCAAGCTACTACGTCATTGCGATCCTTTGCTCAGGCGAAAGTACTCCTCCTGCCTTTTGATATTTAGACTAATTTTCTAGGAAAATTAAATACACATCGCGACAACACCGCAGTTGACAGGTATACTGACCTATTTCTCATCATCGCATACTTGTTTTGTCGCACGTGTTAGATCTATGACGATGAGCTAATTGCCCTGTGAATTATTTCTGCTTTAAGCTTTTAGACGAATTTGTTTATCTAATCACCGTTGACTTCTAGATACGGAAGTTTTCACAGCGAAACTTAGTGGTTATAGAAATGTACGTGTTCAAATAATAACTGTCAAGAAATTATATATAATTATATGAATACTAAGGCCGTTGAACTTTAGCTCCTTATTTAGATTATAGATGTGGAGACTGCGACCGACTTAATTGGACCATACCCGCTTCACAAAATCAAGTCATAGCTTCCGCAATCTGCACAGAATCTCTGTCCCTAATCTCGAATTTGCCAGAATAGCAAACATGTAATGAGAGTAAATTAAATACGACAAACGATTTCAATTCAATTGTAACAAGATGTATCTTTTTGACAGTTTTAACTAGTCACTGATTGTCTCACCCAGTGGAAGTACTACGTATTAACAAAATACAAGCAGTATCCATTGTTTCTGCTTAAGTGTTTGGGCTACGGAAAATGGCATACTTACTTGTTTATTACATAACTTGCGATAAGTACTCGTTAATTATGTTTTTTTTGTCTAATGCTATAGAATTGACTTAGACTAGACTAGATAGATTTCTTTTTAGATTTTACCTTTTGCTCGACAATTATCGGAACGTATTGAAATGAATAAATTTAAGGGGTAAATTGTAGGTTTTGATGCATTCTCCCATGGTGTGATGACCGGGTAGAAGAAAATAAGATTTATGATGGGCAACAGTCGCGAACCCGACAGTGCAATACTCGCCCGTCGTTTAGATGAAGTTCAGAAATAGACCCCCGGAAGCGTCCGAACGACCCGTTTGGTATTTGTTCAACGTTGACCTAAAACAGAACTCGCTTTGCTCGTTTGTTATTCGCGCGTGTCCCACCCAGCCGACTTTTGTATTCTTTTATTACATCCAGTTTATGTCACCGTGAATACCTGATAATAATTTAAAATTTACTTTTAACATGATTTGCCTTATCAATACGAAGACATTTTGTATGAGTTTTGTAACATTTAAATTTCAATTACAATATTAAAATTATTTTCCAAACGAACCCGTTACCACGCTGATGTGCACAGGGAGAGTTAATATCTGGCCAATGCTTTTTCGAAGGAATATTTGCGGAAGGCATAAATTTTCTAGTCTCCTCTCTCTCTCAAAGAAAACACTATAAAGCATTTCAGATGCCAAAGGGAATTCGTGAACAAACCTCTGGTGCTCCTTCCTAAAATAACGTTCTATTGCCTGGGTTCCTAACGATTTTGAAACCACTTCTAAGTTATTTTATTTTAAGTGATTATTCATTTACTGAGTTAAATCTTGTTGATAGATGTAGTTTAGAGTAAAAATATCTCAATTTTCTGTATTGGATAAAGTTTACGTATTTGTATTAGCACGTATTGAGTTCGTGGTTGGGAGGAGGGATAAAATCAGTCACGTCATGAGGGTAACGGACCTAAAAAGTTCCGCTGTTCTATTGCACATTCTGGTTATCCCAGGGAGGTTCACAGTCGCGTCCGCCCCAGGAGCGGAAACAGCCTTATCCAGTAAAGAAAAGGATATTAGGACACTCTCGGTATGTATTGAAATTACAATATTTCTTATTTCAAGGGCTCATACTAAATCGTAAGTATCGGTTCCTATGATCTACGTGCGTCCGTGTTATATGTCGAGAGTTAAGCGTCTAGAATAGTTATACTTGTCGTCGAATATATTACATTCGTTTCGATCCAAATAATCAGGATTAAAAATATAAAGTTAAGTTATTACTTACATTACACTGTGCTTTTGCACAGTAAACCTGAAGGTAATTAATTGCTAACGAATTAATTTTGCTAAATTTCAAATAAAACAGTCTCAAGGTCTCGTCATGAGTAATTCAGTGATCGTTTTCCGCTTCTATATATACAATAAATTGCATATAATTGGTTTATTGTAAACTTTTCCTACGCCAATCGGAATTGTTAATCGTCTGCCGATGTATTGTGCGGCACTATGCCAATGCGTGGAGAACCGTACAACACGTAGAACATGACGGATGAATGGAAGGTATCACGTGCGGACACACTGCGAACAGTTCAGGTGAAAAGTTTTCACAAATATTATGTGATCCGATTCATTCGTGTTCATTTGTATTTAAATAAATGGGTAATTAAAGATTTGGAAGTTAAAATGATTTTCTTTCAATCATAAGAAAACATTTTTTGAATACATCTCAACGTTTACCTTTCATTCATTAAATTTATTTTTGAAAAAAACCTTTACACCGCCATCTTTTGAATGCCTAAAAGGTTTAAAGGCTCTAATTAAAGAATTTTAAGAAATTCGAGCAAGATGGCGAAGGAATTGACTTTAAATACTTTTTTCTTTCTGGTGTTATTACATTTATATCTGACTATATATTTATGTTTATAGTCTAATATGTAAAATTTCCCTGTCACAATGTTAGTTACCGTACTTCTCGGTTTTTATATGCGTATTCTGTAGGTCTGAGCATTGGCTACTATCTATTTTTCATACCCCTAAGTGATAAGGGTTATTCGCCCTTAATTTTTATTTAATTTTCGGATGAAATTTTTTGTTTTTATTTTTTTGTGATACAATATACTAAAATACATACAACCCTAAATTTACACCTGTCTATCACCAACCCCTATTTTTTAATAGCGATAATAGTAATTATATGGCAAAACACTGTTTGCTGGGTCAGCTAGTAATTTTATAAAATTGTTGAGTGGCTTATAATATAAGAGATAATTAATACAGCATTATTCCACGATTGCCGCTAAAGGCGCCATATAGTGGACCGTCGGCGTTCCTATGCAATTATGCAACCTTTCCCGTACGGAAGAATTTATGTAATAATTATGATAATAGCTTATTCTTTATATCGGATCAATATAAATAGTTTTGATCTATATGGAAAATCATTGACACCGGTCTTGAATCGGAGTTGTTCAAACGTAGTACAAAGAGCAATAATAATATCAATATCAAACAAACTCTATTTAAACACGGACCCTTCTTTAACATATATAAAATTAGTTACAGAAATTTAAGAACGTTTAGTTGTAGCTGAAATCCTAGTAAATTTTAAAAGGCTATAACAACGGTATTTCTTTATCCACAGGTTAACCCTTGACTGTAATCTCTCTCGATGGTCAGTAATGACACAATTTAGGATGGAAGCTTATTAACTTGGTAGGAAGTAATTTCCTTCGTATGGTTTCTACACAACGTCATACTGGAATTATTATTTTTTGCTTGGAGGCAGGTCTCTGCTGGTGAGGTGGTAACTAGCTTCGACTGAACTGTTCCACCAGTGTAAACCCAGACAAGTTAGGAAATGCAATTTCCTAAATTTTACCTGTCTAAATATAACTATACTGTATGCTGACTTTAAAAGAACACCATACCACTCTAACAATTACTGTTTATAACAAAAAAAATCTTTTAAGCGAACATTTGGCAAGATGCTCATGCAGGCATGACATGTTTTAGCGGTTGCCAAGGAAATGTATTTTATTATCACAACAAGTGGTATTGCTCTGTTGTAGAGAGCAAACGTAATTTACAAATTCTGTAGCAATGAAGTGTTACTAGTTCCGTTTGGTTGCCAATCGGTAATTCTGTAAAGCCCTGATTGCCTTGGAACTACTTTGTGAAGGCGATTGTTTCGGTCAAATCTGGAAATGCTGTTTGTTTGTAGGAGTCGAGTTTTTAAGCTATTACCTTCAAAAAATGTCTTCAAATTACATAATAGTCATGACCTCATGATGTTACCCTCGTAATTCCTGGTGCCTTTCTATAAAACAAAAGTAGCTAAAGTCACATCTTATAACATCAGCTGACTGCCAGTGAATGTCTCGTAAAATCGGTCTAGCCATTTCCGAGATTCTACGGTATAAATAAACAGACAGACTAAAATTTACTAAAATGATTGTTTAAATGTAAGCATCATATGAATTTCAGTGTAAACTTGCTAATTTGAAATTACAAACGAACACTCCAATTTTATTTATTTGTATAGAGGCGATAACGCATGGATTCGACTAAAATAAGCGCTAATTGCAAAAGCAACATTTGTTAATATTGCGTTCAAGTATTGTAAAAGTCTACGAATATTCCGAGAAAATGTTGACATATAAGCAAAATTATATAAATGGAAAATTTGTCAAAGCACCAAAATAAAAAATCCGTAGGATGTCTTGTTTGTTTGTTCTATTTTAATGACCTCATTTTGTTAACTGATTTCATTTTCATTTCAGAAAGTGCCTGAAGGCAATGCTTAGTTCTTTTTTAATGGAATATTGCTTTTTAAATGGATGTAACTATCACGCTTTTATTTTAAGAAAGTTATAGGAGTGTATCAATTATATAATCTGGATTATGGATAAATTAGAAAAGCCAGAGTAATGGATTTAGTCAATTACATGATATTACTCAATGTTGTGAACAAAATACTAATTATAATATTTAAGTTTTTCTTAAAGGCTCTCATTAATAACTCTCAGAAGAGGAATTGAACTTGAACCCAATATTGTGGGTTGTCATATATATGGTCCCTTATAATTTCCACCGCAATGCAGGTTTCTCTTGATGTTTACTTATAAGAAAATGTAGATGAAGAATTATATACAATATTAAAGGTCTGTTAGTGGATCACTTTATGTTATAACTTTAACAACATTTAACTCTTTTGAAAGTAACTTCTTTCTTTATGTAGAAGACATAAATCGATCGGGCACTTCGAAGGTAATATCCGCGGGGGACAGCTACTCGATGAAACAATTTCAACTTCTTTAAGTTTAGAATAATATATGACGGCCTCGCTAGTTGGAGTCCTGGGTTTCCATTCTCACTCTACAAGATTCAGTAAGATTTGCGATCTGCGATCCGCTAATTTGCTGTGTAGAAACATTAGAGGTGAATTACCCCTTGCCTCACATCTTGGGCTCTATCATCACTTACCATTGTCCATATTTTCTTGTCAAATGCCAAAAACACAATTTTATTGCTTTGTTGTTTAAGATTTTCATATAATCATTTAGTTGTATTGCACAAGTTGAAAGTTGTTTATTCAGATATGTTTTTCATCAAACTGCCTATGTTTATTTTCACGTGAAAGATTGGTCTACCATGAAACATTTACTGTTTTATTATCAAGTAAATATCCGTTTGTTATTAATATGTACATGGAACTCTCCGCATTAAAGCCTACGTTTTATAAACTAAATATCTTGCTTCATATGCGTTATAATAAATAAGCTTAGCTGTAAATTAATTTTATTGCACTTATATATTATTTTTTTTCGTAGAAATATAGGAACCTCTTTGTGTGGAATTTTTTTGTACTTTTTAAATATTTTACCATTTCTTTCTTTACTATCATAATGACGATTGGACTGTTGAAATTACAAACATAATTTATTTCGAATTTTCATATTGTCAAAAAATTTAATAATTCACCTGTCGCCGGCTGTGGTTCTGATCCTGTGGAAATATGGAGAAATCCGTTATTTGTCGGTTTGAGATGTCTATCTAAGGCTAAACCATTCTTGAATCCACCTGTATACGCACAAAAGTTTTTAATTAAATACACATTATACTATAAATATAAAGAATATTTCAATTCCCGTGTGAGTGAAGCCTTAAACTTTTATCTTTTAGCGTCCCCACTTTACGACTTTTATATAGATATGAAATGACCGTAGTGAAATTTTTATAAAACCGAGTGTGAAGTTAGTAATGTGGGCGAAGTTATAGCAATGATATTATAAAATTAGATAATATTATGAGGTGCCGAAAAGTTATTTTTGATATTCACCCACTGTTACATAATAACTTTTTTCTTAGATGGGGACTAGATAGCCATTATTTTTGCGATGTTAACATTGTTGGCATACAGTACCGAATTAAATTGTATAAAAAATTACGACGCACCGATTTATTGGTCTCGCGCTTTTATTAGATTCGCATATCTCGAATGTCGTAATGATACAATTAAATTAAACTAAGTAGAAATGAATGAACTGTGAAAGAGCTGAACACAAATTTATAACCTTAATTGAATTGGCACAGACTGTGTCTTGTTGGCACTAAAGAGTAGTGTAATAAGAACAAGTCAAAACTTTAATTGACATTTGTATTTGCACGTGTGCTATAACACAATTTTTTTAGAATTAAAATTTCATATTCATTCTTTGCTGTGATCCAAACTGACAGGATATATTGATATAAAGAAGAGAGAAAAGTATAATGTTTCTTCTTTTGAAACTATGTTAATGCACACGAATGTGAATATTATAATTTGTTATGATATAAAAAAAATGAAATACATGTACAAAATACGTATGAGAAATAATAATAAATCTTTTAATATTTAAAAAAATTTATGGAAAAAGGTGGCTTAATTTAACGCAAGAAAATTTAAGCAATCCACTTATGCTAAACTTAAGAGTACTTTAGAGGCTCATTTCTGATTTTTTAAACTGTGTGTGTAATTATTTTGTTACCAGTTTGGGTAACTTAATGAATCTACAATGCAAATTCCTCACTCACTAGTCTATACAAGTTATTCTCTTAAAAGTTCTCTTGTTTGGATCCTTTTTAATTTAGCCCTTTCTAATTCCAACCTTAGTCTCTTCCATTAACTGCATATAATCTACATCATGTGACCAAAGTGCTCTATTTCTGTCTTAATATGAACTATCAGCAGGAATGTGAACCTGCTTTTAGTCAATTTTAAAATGGTAGCAGCTGGAAATTTTTGTATAATTGAAGATATTTTGGATGTTAGCCTATAAAGGCTATGTTAATCGAATATAATAGTCGTCTCCGGCAAAATTAACGAGTAACTATAAATGTCAAATTTCCGTGTAATAAACTGAGCCACTGCTCAAAAAAGAATTATAGAAGCTTAAACTATGACGACAATAAATGTCAACTGTAAAGCTCTGAAATTTCTGAGAGTGTATTTTTTAATATCAATAGGAACCTTTCATATTATGCGACCTATTTATTATTTAATCATCTTCTATTTGCTAAAAAACGCTTTGACACGATGCGTTACCAACACAAAATACAATCGCAGGTGCAAAACATATCCTGTAGTAATAATCGTTACAATGTTGTTACGCCTCAAAGCAAATTTATATCACGAGTTATAAATCGTACCGGGTGATAAATTAGGAAAATATGTTGGAGCTTTTTCTTTGTTTATAATCTGTTGTTATGTTTCCATTTACGTGGGCGCCGCGTGCCGGGGTTACATAACAGACGAGCTATCACATTGTATGTACATTTATTGCGAATGCTAGAAGTGGAGTAATTCTGTGTGTTTTTACAGCTGCATAACGATATAGGCAAATCAGGGTATAGCTGTAACTGTGCTCCGACGATAAACAGACGGGTGTTGCCGACTCGCTGAAAACATCCTTTTACGTCATCATTCCGTTATGGTTCCTGCCGCGAGCTATATTATGGACTATCTCAAAAGACAATCCGTGGCTCCTATTCGCCGTCGTGTATACAAATAACTCGATGTTATGAGCCATGAAAATTTCAATATCGCATTAATGTAAGCGCGATGAAAATTATTATACATATTTCGTTACGACACGAATATAACTTTAATCATTGCTCGTTATATTTAGCTAATACATGTATTTTTCAAACCGAATTAATTCTAAGCCAGAAAATGCAATTATTTTATAAATTTATTTCTCTATTCTAATAAGTACAGTCTATTTTAATAAGTACAGTAAATATGCTGATTTTTCCGTCGGTGTCAACCCTTTTTAGAAACTTGAAATTTTGATCAGCTAGCTCCCTTTTGTCACATACTCTGGCGAATTAGGAAATTTATTCACTGTTAATGTTATTTTTATTAACTAAAACTTGCTTTCGTGAAAAATGTGCTACACGCTCGCTGTTGCCGACGATTCATTCATCGACTTACAAAGTCAATTGAGATCCGAATTTAGCCTAGCGCAGAAAGCCAATTCTAAACTTGTTGTGCAATGGGCGTCTCAACTGGTCATACAAATTGTTGATATATGCTTATAAGTAATTTATCACTTTAAAGATGCATCTCTGTGATCTAAATTCCTGCATTTAAAACCGTCAAGTTGTTTATATTGGGTCTATAAGATATATGATAGAAAGTTTTAATTTAATTCCGTTATTTCCAAACGTTCCGTTCTTTTATGTTAAGGATTTTTGTTTATGTTGTGTATAATGACAAATGTAGCATCAGACGTAATGGGGTCAGGCGCACATTTTCGAGATCTGTCCCACAAATCATATTTAGCCTAGCCAGCAGTATAAATGAGAGTGTTGTTGTTTATTTAAGAAAATCTTTCATTATGAAGGTTTTTTTTACTTATAAAACTTCATACCATGTAGTTTCCCGGAAATGATGATTGATATACAACACGCTTTGCTACGATATGGACGCTATAAATAATTAATTATCGTGTACTTTTTTATTGCCAGGTAATATTTATTTTCTTTCCGGGTTTGTATTATGTCATAGTGCGAAATGAAATATACTTATTAGTAAGAAACTATAGTCAAAACCGACCTGGATTTCCTATGGTTTATTCCGATATCAACTACAAACTAAATACAAAAGTCACGGTAAAAATTAAAGTAATTATTTCAAAGTAAAGCTAGAGCTCTTGAATTTCCCGTTTCTGTGGGTGTAAACATAGTAAGAGTAGCCTATTTTTCATACTAATAAAGCTTTATGTTATTAGTAAGTTTGTCAGAGACAAACAGCTAAGGCATACTTCCATACGACACTAATTAAGTTAAGATTCTTAATTATAAAAGGAAATAATGACATTGTAGCATAGGTACTAAATGCTTGCTTACGTAGGCCTGTAAGAACAAGTTGACACATCTTCGCCAGCACAGTCTTCCATGAAGGATGTTGTCATATTTATTGAAAACGCGTAGAGTTACAATAAAAAATTATATTCATGATTGTACAAATTTACAACCGTGCAAATGAAACGGAACTTAAGAAACTTCCTTATCAAAAATGACGTACAGTAGGTGACTAGGTGAGTGGGATATGGTAATGTGAAGTAATAAACAATCTAACCTGCCTGTGGGCGGGCAACTGGCACCCACGTGACCAGTGCCGCGTGCACACATGACGTGATGCTTACAGCCTTCTAAAAACCTTTGATTCGCGGAACTAGTTCTATGAATGTACTTTGTAACTGACCTAGACTTTATGACTATCAATAGGTAAACAAAATTTGATCGCAGTTTCACAACCTCAGTTACTTCTTATACAAAAGACGAGTAAACAAACATTACACGGCACACAGCCAATTAATTATTTTACTATTATTGTTAATGATTTATTAATTTGTTAATAATATGTGCGTAGTTCGTAGTTTATGAGAAGCTTGGTGATAATTCTGACCAAGCTGTTACATGCACTGCTATTTGTGCAGTTCGCTATACGCGTTTTCATTGCGGAAAGAATTCCTTTTCCAAATTTTCATTCCATTGTGAATAATTTTGAAGATCTCGTAATGATTGATTGGGTGAATATGGAATCCAGTACCATCTTCTATTTATCCAGAACCATCGTATTTATTGCTTTTCTAATGAAACTGGCTTCGGCCACATCGGTTGGGTCGGTTTTAAAATGTAGGTAGGTAGAAACAATTTGTGTGTCTAAACTAATGTTATAAAGAGGAAACATTTGTGTTTTTGTACATCAGTATGATTGTAACGTTTTCACATAAAATCTACTGGACCGACATCAAAATTTTTTTACCATTTTCTGAAAACTGAATTTTCACTGAGCGACTTAGGCTATATTACATTCTCATAAAAAATAGGGATCCCATATAACAATGCGTTAGTCCAAGGTGTGAAAAAATTGGTCACATAAAATTGTAATTGCGTGCGTTAGGGAAAATACTGATAATAGAACAAAAAAGTGTTCTACAATTTTATAGAACGTATTAATATCTACAAAAAAACTCCGCGATACCATATGTTCAACTACTGTAGTTTGCCACTATAACGGTTTTTTTTTTATATTAAGAGTTAAAAAAAGTGCCGACAATAATCGAAGCATATTATGCATATATTAATCCTTATCCTAATATTTTTTAATGACCGTTTACTAAATAAACTCATTGATTACATTTAATTTGTGAAAAATTTTACCAACACCTTTTGAAAACATATTCAAAGCTTAAATTACTTATTACTCAAGTGATATTAAAATATACTTATACTTTCTGGTCTTGTCATCTAAACTAATATTATAAAGAGGAAACAATTGTGTTTTAGAAGGTAAGTATGTAAGTACATACAGTATGTTTGTTTTTTTGAGCGTTTTAACACAAAAACTGCTGACCCGATTTTAAAATTTTTTTCACTATTAGGAAGCTGTATTTTCACCGATATAGGCTATATTACTTTCTGGAAAAATTTAGGATCCCTAATAAAAATGTATTAATATCACATATAATCTGTCATCGCACGTGCTGGGGAAACTAATACTGATAGAACAACAAAATGTTCTACAATATTAAATAACGTATTAATATCTACAAAAAAGTACGTGCTATCATATGTTCAAGCACTGCAGTTATGTCACTAAAACTACTTTTTACATATTAAAAAATAATAGAAGTGCAGACAATAATCGAACCATATTATTCATACCGTTTCAATACCTATAACATACTTTTAAAATGATTAAAATCGGACATTCCATTGAAAAGATATAACGAATCCAATACTCTATAAGTTAGATATATATTCCTTGTAAAGCAAAATTAGGTTATGAATGTAAGTGTGTATCTAATAATCCTAAAGGTATTTAAAAACTTAGTAAAATAAAACTTTAACTTTTGCCAAAATAAGTCTATAGCCGACTTTCCACTGCCAGGAGATTGTTTTCTACGCGGGTGAAACCGCGGGGCATTGCTAGTTTTATATATACAGTTCACATCTTACCAAAATGGTCAAACGAGGCATTAAATTGTTTTCTCTTCGTTCAATGCTATATGTAGACTCGTAAGATATTAATTAACGCATACCTGTAACGTTCAGTACGGTTTCTCGAAAGAAACTTGGTGATAAATCTGACTAATTCAGATTTTGTTATGCGAGATATTTATATTTTTCGTGTTATAATCGAATATTTAAAAAGAACACGACAGATATTGTGCAATTACTGCGAGTGTGTTGCAATTTAAAAGAAAAATCTGTTAAGCATAGGCGGTGCGCTGGACAGGCGCGATATCTGTATTATTGACGATGACATTTTGATTGACAAGCTTTACGGTGAATGCTTGAGTTTTTTAACTGTATCATTTTGTAACTTTTCTTAATTTACTTTTGAGGAGGACTATACATTATGAGTTTTAGGCTTATAAATTAAAGAATGTCCATGCAAAGATTGTGCGGTTTATTAGCTTGTAACACAACTTTTCTTTTTATGTAATCAAAGTCGAAAGGAACCCTGGATAAGCCTTTATATGATTTTAAGAAGTTCTTTCTAATTGGATCAGGAATTGGCTTTATTTAATTATATATTGTTTTACCAATTTATTGAAGTAAATTTTGACACTTTCTAATTTCACATTGCGTTCACCATAAACTTTAGTATACCATAAAGTTTAGTTTCTTTCAAACGTTTCTCCCTTTATTCACATTGTCCATTTTATTCTTGTCGCCGATTCATGAAAGTTCGCCTTCGTTCACGTTCAGATTTTCATTCGCCCAAAGGTTGCATAGAAGAAGTCGCTAGGTAGTGATAGTCCACCTCTAGGCCTCGTGGATCTTTAATTGTGTCTTTAGTAAAAAATTTTTTTAGCGGGATTTTGTATAAATGCTTACGGATATAATTCAGAAATGTTACTCGCTACTTGTTAATTTAATGTTAGGGAGGTTTTTGTTCTCGCTATCTGAAATTGTTATTATTTTGCACTTTGTTGTTACTGTGTTGATACGCTGACATTAAAGCAAGTGTTATAGCTTAATATGAAATCGTTTCCTTGTCCTAAAGTTTCTTATTTCGAGAAATTCTTTCAAAAATCATGTTTACTTCGAAATATTTTATGAGTACAGAGACTCTGCGAGTTAACTATCGATCATTGGGGACTTCATATGTTGCATAAGGAGTAAACTGGCGCCAAGTAATCTATATCTAATAATGGATGTTTATCTACACATGTATGCGTTTGAACTGATGTAGTAAATTAAATTATGTATAAACTTATCAATTACAACGTCAAACAACTAATAGCGTAACTATATATGAAACTGTTTCTATGGCGATTTCTAATATTAGTTTTCTTTTATTTACTGCTGTATACAAAATAATACATTTTATAGCCGATTAAGTATTTTATTTGTCATGTTTTCGTTTTTATTGTTTGACAACAATATATAAAAATATTTCAAATAAGATTTAAATTTCCCATCAGTATTCGACATAAACTTATTTCGAGTTACTTCGAAACAAAGCCACGGGTTAAAGTTAGTGTCTGTGTTATAACAAGACTTATAATTAATGGTATAAATATTTAAGACACTACTGCAGTTTGTTATTTATTAGCTAGAGGATGAATATTCGATCAAACTCAAGAGCATGCAGGCTTGTTTACTTTGGGGAAGTTATTTTTAATATTTTTTTTTATACATTATGTATAACTATTGACATATGTTTACTACTGACATGAGGAAAAACTAAGAGATACTTCGTTAATTTCCAGCATTAAATCAAGCGATAATGTGATAAAAATAAATTAAAGAAATTTAATATAATATTATTAAATGTTATAATTTGCGAATTATTCACTCATTTTGTAAAATGCGTTTAATCAAAAATTTAAATAGTTTATTTAACATTTTATGGCGTTTCTTCGTTCGAAGACATACATGAGCTAATTTATTTAATAAAATAACGGTGGATTGATGAGGTTGGGTTACTTAAAGAGACTTCTCTATATTGGCAAAAGGAATTTAAATTGAAAATGTAAGTTTTAAAAAACATAACACGATGTATCTGATATATAACTTCTTTCTCACGTCTAAGGATATATTTTTCCATATCGCTCTTCACCTCTATTTTAAAATACGACGTTAGCAAATTCTTCGGTGGTCAGTCAGACCGTTTCTAGAAATACATTGAATAAATCCACATCTACGGAGTGGCCTTCAACGCGCTTACATACTTAAAAGCATAGCTTTTAACGATGCCAAATCTATTTTTCTACGCTTTTTCTAATCGCTCCCTCGCATTATTCTTATGATTCGTAGACGTCCACACATTAGGCACGTACGAGATAAAGGCTTGTTTACCGAATTAATAACATTTTGCTATTATTGTAACTATCTATAATGCGCAATATCTATGAAAGTAGTGTTTGCAATTTTATTGCTAACTTACAACTGTGTTAGGGGTGGGTTAGTATTATTGCTTTATAAAGTATCAGTCAAAGATCCCGGTTTCGATATCCCGATGAAGTAAGATAATGGTTTTTTTTATATGCTACATCCATTAAGCAAAAGTTTTTATCTATACATTACATTCTTTTCTTGCAATTCGGTTTTAAAAGTAATGCATGCAAAAGCGTTTCTCACAAGCTTCAATTAATGTTTAATAAGTATATCGGCGAAAAGGTAACTTTACTGTTTTCTACTATTCCGTCTTATAACTTCAAATCAATAAGCAAAAAACTTTGTTAACCATCATTTTTAAAAGAATGAAATATAATTAATATATGAGAATGTTTTTAAACAAAAGTCCGAAAAAGTAGATTTTTTTATTGCTGACAGTTTAGAGCTTGACTGTGATCGCACCTGCTGGTAAGTAACAATCTAAGATGGAAGCGCGCTAATCTGATAAGAGGCGACATACCTCTTATGGTCTCGACACAGCATCGTACCGGAGCACAAATCTCTTTGTTTGGCGGTACGTCTTTGCTAGGAGGATGGTAACTAGCCACGACCGAAGCTTCTCACCAGTCTAGACTCAGGTAAATTAAAAAATACAATTTTCTAAATTCATCCTACCGGGATCGAACCCAAGGCCTCCTTTAGTAAAGCGAGTACTCGCTTCACTGCGCCAGCGAGGCCGTCAAAGGTCTAACTTCTTAAACGCATTTAAAATACACACACATCCCCTTCTTTCACTGCCTCTGTTTAGATGCATATAATAATGACTTTGAAATAATATATAAAATGTTCGTATTTTGGTAATACAAAATTGATTTCAATTATTTCTTTATACGATAAAAATCGTGAATAAAATGTATTTTAAATATTGCAATCGTAGTCGCTTGGCCTATAGTAGATACATCTGCCATCGTAATTTGCACCAACTTGCGTGAGTCAGCCGCCGTACGCACGTGCCCGTTTGTTTACAAAATTGGATTCTGTAACATTTTAAGAAGTGTAACTCATGATTTATGCATTACCGTTCTTGTGTAACTACTGTCAAGGCCGTCTAATAATCAGTGAATTAAGGAAACAAAAAATACAATAAATATAAACGCCTTGTATCATGCGCCTTTCAGACTAAATTTCGCCACCCCGCTATTACGAGTAATAGTAATTGAGCACAGTACTAATACGCAAAAGTGTTCCCCCCTATTCTGGAATACCGCCGCTTCACACATAATACACCTTATAAGTATTGCAATGCAGCAACAAACGGAAAATCATTGCCATTTGATTACAGAAAGTTATATATTCTGCCACAAACCGCACACTTACCGTAAGCCGTTGAGGAGTTCCGTTGATCATCATATTGAAATACGACAAATACTTGACATTACCAACATTACGGTTGGTGACTTAAATATCCGGATAGTCTATAAAAGATTCTGCCCAGTATCGTTCATTTTCTCCTATGAATTGAAGAGTTCATTTACTTTGTCAGGGATCCCACCCTCAAAACCTAATCAAACTACCATTAATCAACCCTTGAAACGAATCATCGAAATCGCTTGGTCTGATCTTGAGCAGCTATTCGTTGTCGTGACTTGTACGGTCTTCTCATGGATGCCTTCATCAGAACTGGACCAAAAAAATGGGACCCTACCACAAGTACCACCTTCCATATAAAAAAAGAATCATCAAGTTCGGTTTACCCAGTCGGAAGAAATGATGTAACGAACATTAAAAAAATACAAACGGATTAAGAACCTTCCCTTTTTTTGAAGTCTGTTAAAAACTCAATCCTTCGCTCTTCAGGAGCCATAGTTATGCGCTTTCTCAAACATTCTTTTTTCAGCATTCCATAGTTATGAATATTTTTTTTAAAACACTAAGACATTCAGTATAATTATTATGTATTTCAATATAGTAACAGTGTTGTATAGACAAATCTAAATTATAGAATGAGAGTATAAAACACAGACAAATCATAACAAATCATTTATAGAATAGAGACAAAAACTCTGTAACATCTACGTCCTTAGATCCGGGTTGAAACGTAATAGAACAAATATCCTGACACGCCATTAACATTTCTTATATAAATATAACATGCAAAATGTGTCTAGTGTATTTAGTTAAAAACTTTGAAACTTTCAGACCCAAATGCCCTTTACGGGTTTTATTTGTAAGTAAGATTATGGATTTAGACCATTAAACTCATATAATTTTCAAAAATACTCGTGATTGACTTGAATATAGTAAGACGAGTCCTTTAGCAATGTAGAATGTCAATAAGTACCAATTTCCGCATATGCATCTTAAAACAACCAAAGTAACAGCTTTTACTTTATAAAGTTTTAAACAAACTCACTAAGACTGTATTTGAAATTCAGTGAGACACTCAGATAAGTGTAAAATAAGACACAGGTAATAAAATAATTAAGCTTTACTAACATAGAATTAGATTTGGTAACTTTAGAAATTGAAACACCATAAACAAGTCGATGTACATACATATATAATTTAGTTATGAACGTAGGCACGGAATGTAAATCATATATATCCATATTTTGTATTCCGCCTGTACAATGCATCATAGATTAGGGAATGTAGTTACAAATATAGGTACAGCAGACTACGCGTATGAGTTTGGCTGTCAACGAGTAATCACTGCATACAGAAATAGAAGGTGTCTATAAAAAATGGCGCCCAGTCAGTGGGTACGACAGTGAATCATTACATTTGCAATGTTGCAATTCTTGCCAAAAATATGTACAAGCAGATCTTAAGGGTTTATTATATTATGCTGAAATTTACCTCTACTTTTTTCGTGTACCACTTTCAATGATTAGTAATATCTACTCGAATAACTTAGGGATTGGGCGTGAAACTGAAGCCAAGTAACAAATTATTCATTTACGAATGCCAAATTAGTATATTTTTCTTTAAAATTTTAAACTGCTGTATGTATGTTAATATAATTACGGCCATTGTAAGACCATGGATTGAATATTTAATGTTTATATAATATGAAAATATTTCTTACTTGTGTATTAAAAGACCAAGTGTTAAACCGTATTTCACGGTTACAAGAGTCCATAACGACATAAAGAATTTAATGTTAGATACTGGTAAAAAACAAAGGTAAGGTAAGTGGCAGCCCATTAACGTCCCACTGCTAGGCACAGGCCTCCTCATTCATATGAGAGAGGGTTTTTAGAGCAAAGACCCACCATGCTGCTCCACTACGGATTGGCAGACATAGTAAACATGTGTAGTCTCTATTTTTGTCTCTTTCACTCTCATAGTCCGACGTGATGGCAATTCGACACGACCGGAGAGAGATCAGGCGCAGGACCGGCGGCTTCGGAGAGCATGTGCTCTCCGAGGTACGAGGGTGGATCACACCGCGAAATTTTTCCCAACTTCGGGCAAATATTGAGGAAATCTTAAAAGAAAACTCAATATCTTTATTTATAAATTATACCACACATCACAATACATTTTAGTACAGTTTATAATACCCTGCGATGTGTGGCATAACCTAGAAAATGGACCCAGCTCAGCATTTATGCTACACAGTCTGAAGACCATGTAGCGCTGATTTTCAGCTGGATCCCTTGCCCAGGTGCCATCACGAACGCAGCCCGATACAACTTAATCTATCCTTATATACTATCTAAAGCTACAGGACCTGATAAAAATGTTGCAAAATTAATAATAATATATATAATATTAATATCTATTCGAATTGGGCCGACCTGGGACTCGAACCCAGGACCTCATGTCTGTATTCGAACATGCTAACCACTAGATCAATGAGGCGGTTTAGATAAAGAAGACTTTACTATTTTTCATAAACTCTTGAAAATCGTTATAAGGTCTAAAAGCCTACTCCGTATAGCGGGGAAAAGTCAGGGTAGCAGGAGAATATCTTTAAGGTTGCATGCAATTTTCTCAGATCTTAAATAATTAATATAATTAAGCATAGATACTAACGAGTATACAGTTTAAATTATTAATGGCTATTTTCTTACCCATATAGAAGGAGTGAAGATAGAAGCTTTATTTATTGTACATATATTCTGTATTACGTTTTAGCTTTTTAAATTTAAAAACTCCTAATATGGCGAATAATAATAAATAATGATTTCATAAGCAAAAAAGTTGTACGCCGTATATTTTTAAGTAAAGAACATTTTGTGTACCTGTCATCGTACTATGCAAACCTAAATATTTAATTGTTTTTCAATACTTTGCCTTCGTTTCAATGATTGCCTAGAAAACAGGCCTCTACCGAATCATTCAGCCACACCTCTATGTTTATAGAGACTACGTAACATCCGACTATGATAAACATCTGTTCGATTGTAGTTTTGCCTTCTGGCCTCAAAACACGATGAACTATATTCAGATAATTGTCTGCATTACGATATTTTAATGCTTTAGATTAAAAAAAAATAATAGTTAATTCAGCCTATATAGAAAAAAATACTGTTTAAAAAAATATAATAAGAATTAATGGCTCTTATTTGGCGTTGTTAAAAAATTGGGATCATTTTGAATTTGTACTTACGATGTTTGATAACAATTTCATAGTGATTTTCGTCCTTAAATTACCATTTATATTGTTTAAAAGAACAAATTAATTTTTAAAGTTTAAAAATGATGTATGGAGGCTATAAAAGTTTTAGAAAAGTTATGGTGGGGCATGGCTTAAAAAACGTTGGGAAACACTGCGGTGGCCCTTGACTGTAATCTCATCTGGTGTCAAGTAATGATTTAGCGTAAGATGGAAGCGCGTTAACCTGGTAGAGGATAATTTTATGTTTTCTACAGAGCATCCTAACGGAACGCAATTTTTTTGCTTGACGACACGTCGGTTATTAATCACAGGTGATGTCTCCTCTTACCATCTTTAGTGAATTGTCAATTGTAAACTTTTTCCAGGTGGTGTTACAGACAGTAACGCTGCAAAGCTAGATTAAGTGTACTGTTTGTAACACTATGACAGAATAAATGTTTCTTTCTTTCTCTGCTAACAAAGCGACTTCTCGCACTAATTTACCAGCGAGGCCGCCTAAATACTGTTTTTGACATATATATTTTTTAATTGTAGAGACTCGTTCGTCGTGTGGCGGAGGCGGTGGGTCGGAGGGTTCGGAGGGGCGTGCGTCGTGGCGCGTCACGTTGGACCACGATTTGGTTGAGACCCTGAGCGCAATATATCCCGAGTGGTTTAAGCAGCCGCGCCGCGACCGCAGCCGAGCTGCCTCGCCCGTTCACTCCCCCGCCTCGCCGCAAACGCCCTCGACACCCCCTGAAGACGACAACTTCAGGTAAACGACCCTAAATGACACCGCTAAGTAATAACAAATCTAATATATTTGCGTAATGAGATAAACAACGCAATAAGTTATAAAATTGTATTCAGTTCACAACAACATCAATGGGTCCTACGTATATGGGTTCATGTAACAATTTAGTTCCGCTGCATTTGCTGTTAGAAAAGTTAGACAATGTACTTATGTTGAAACTGCTAAAATTGTGTATTTTGCTTATATTCATAGCATTATGTCTTACGGCATACTGTTATGGGGTAAGGCGGCCGATATTGAAACAATATTTATTTTACTAAAATGAGCAATCATGCCATATATCAATTAGGATCTCGTGCGTCTCTAAGAGATAAATTTAGAGAAACATCAATTATCACAGTACCGTCGCAATATATACTGAATAATATCTTATATATTCGTGATAATATTCACTCATACAGCATAACTTGTAATCCCATTTTTAGAGTGACGAAAGTTTAGAAATGATTTGTCGGGTTGAGCATACACATTTTTATAAGATACCGCAATCAGTTTTAGATTTGCCTCCGCAGAGTTTTAAGAAATATGTCAAAAACATACTTTTGCAAAAGGCATATTATATTAAAAAATTATTTGAGCGATAAAAATATGTGAACTTGATTCCATTTGCACACAGAAGCAAAATATTACTCATTGTAACATACACAACTATCTCTACTAAGAGAAACCGTTGAGTTTCTTGCCGGTTTCTTCTCAGCGTATTCAACTCCGAACCGGTGGTACATTTGTTACGGACAGACTACTGACGATTCAAAAATGCTTTTGGAGCCTACTTGAATAAATAATATTCTGATTTTCATTTTGATTTAAGCGTTTACAATTTGTTGTGTTAATAGATAGCTTTTACTCTAGTTAATAATGTACACTTAAAATACCTCTTTATAAGTTAAAGCACTATTTATGCTGTAAAAAGCTTATCATTTCTTCAGTCTAAAATATATCAAACTATAACTTTGAGTGTCTTTATTAAATAAGTTAACAACTTGTATATTGGCCCGCTTTTAGATATGTGACATATTGGTTGTCTGTTCATCAGATGATGAGCAACAGAAAATGACGCCTGGGGACAACCCCCAGTTAGCATGTAGGATGTATCTATATTTATATTATTTTCGCATTGACATTGAAAACTTTAATTGTGATTTAATTTTTATTCTTTGTCTTGTATGTATGTTTCTTTTCCTTTGTCATTGGGTATGTTGCCTTTCAATAAAGAAATTATCACTATTACTATACCTTGACACATTGATTCTAGTTCAGTTTTTCAATATTTATTAAAATGTCACTCAAATAATAATGAATTTATTGAATTTCTTTTGAAACTTACACAACAGTTTGGTAGGTTTTTTTTTTCTAAGTAGTGAGTTCAAAAACCCCTTGCGGGAAAGATAGGCAATGACATAATTTTTTTTTATATTACTGGATAACGTTTTATTCAAAAAACAAGCTTGTACTGCCATCTAGTCTGACATTGATAAATGTTATACTGGTTACAATAAAAAGCCGTTCGCGAAAGGTAGCTAGTGACTGACTTTATAACGAATTTTTTCACAAATGTATTAGGCTGTTCTTTCACTCATGGACTTAGTTAATCTCGTTGTAATTATGTTATCGTCGATGAAAACATTTTTTTTTTTCACTTTTTAGGATATGGTAATTAGATCGAGCATAATCGTCGGTATATTACCATTCATATCAAAATATTTCCAATTATTTATTTTATTCGCTTTATAGTCGAGTTTTGTGGTAGGCTAGACCGTTTGCTTTTGTAATAAGTATTTGAATCTATACATAATATAAAGTGAAGTCGCTTGCGCTGTCAGTTTGCTTAGATCTTTTAAACCATATTACAGATTGTAATGCAGTTTTCAGCAATAGATACAGCGATTCAAGGGGAAGGTTTACATTTCACTACAGAAAAGTTAATAAATACAAAATTTTGTAATGTGATGTCGCAATAAACATATTAATGTGCGTTTAAATCGCAAATGCTGGCTTAACTTTACTAGATAGATCACATTTATGTGCTACGGAGCTGCATATCCTAAAATGATCGATGGAAATATCCGCGTTGGTGTAAATTTATCTTTAAAAAGGATAATATTTATCTTTTACACATTACAAAGAAATACCCGTTATTTACCTAACTATTTTATACAATATAGTATTATTCCTTAACCAATTAATTACATTACATACGTTAGATAAAAATCGCCCTTAACAACATTTTCTTAAACTAGACTTTGAATTGAATATGTCATTGATTTTAAAAGCGGAGGCACAACGGCTGGTGGGTCGTACGTTTCGTCCCGTTTGGCAACGGTCAGCGGGTGCGGGGTGTGGCAAAGTTACATAAGTAATAAATCAACATATTCTTTATTCAAGTAGGCTCAAAAAGCACTTCTAAATCGTCAGTAGTCTGTCCGTTGGTAATAAATCTACCACCGGTTCGGAAACTTGATTCCGCTGACAAGAAACCGACAAGAAACTCAATGTGTTACACGCCTAATTCTTTCATGTGCATCTGAAATCAAGGCCAAACGTCTTTGTCGATTAAATAATCTTCAATATTATTATGTGCTTTTTGTATTAGGGCGTTTTAACATATTTCTTAAAACTATGTGGAGGCATACCCAGGAGTCATTCGGGTATCATGTTAAATATGCGTATGCTCAACCCGATAAATGATTTCTGAACCTTCACTTCAGAATATGGCATTATAAGTTTATTTTTATTTATTGTATTAAAATTGTGCGTTCCGCTCCTTTTGCTGTCTGTAAATGAATATCGTCACGATATAAAAAATGTTGCGACAGTATTGTGAGAATTGATATTTCTTTAATTTTTTTTGTTAAGGAAACGCGAGATCCTACTTGATATATTGCACGTATTGCTCTTTTTTGTATATATAATATTATTTAATGCCAACATTTAAGTGTACGCAGACGCAGTTCCACGGGTCAGTTAGTATAATATATTGAATAGTAATAATACAAGTAGTTTGACTTTTATTTAAATGTTAAATGTAGTTGTGTTGTATTTAAATGTTTTTTTTCAAGAGTTAACTATTTAATATATTTATAGTTCGGGTGCGGAGGAGATGGCTGGTCGTCAAACGAGTGGTAGCGGCACGAGCGAGCCGCCGAGCTCGCCGCCGCGTGTCTCCCCTCCCAAGGTGGTTGTTGACGACAGCCCACTACAACCCGCGATGGGAAAACATAAAGAATGTAAGCATTACATCGAGACTTCCCATTTTTACATATAATAAAAGAGTTCAAATTCATTCTTCGAGAGAATGTCACAAAGTCTGAACACCCTTAATGATTAACGCGTATAAATACGGACTATTTTTTGTCTGTTCTGTTTGTCGTGTTCTGGGTCGAGCCAATTCAAAAATCGATATTAAGTTTTCTATTAAAGATTTTTTCAATATTTTCCCGAAGTTGGGAAGTTGGCAGAGTACGTTAAGCCGTCGGTCCAGCGCCTGATCTCTCTCCAGCCATGTCGGATTTCCGTCACATCGGCGTATGAGAGTGAAGGAATAGAGAGTGCAATTGTGTACTATGCCTGCCAACCCGCCGTGGACCAGCGTGGTTGGTCTATGCTCTAACAACCCTCTCTCCTAGGTGGGACGTTAATGGGCTGCTAGTTACCATAACCTCACAATAATTATTTTATTTTTATTGCCTGTGTTAAATTGTCACGTTCCGTCTTAGCCGAGCTTGCAAGGAACAAACGATAGAGATGCGCAATCGGCCTAATTCCATTGTTTATTACAATAACAATTTTTCATCAAGGTTTTCTTATAACGTTATCGTGTAAAATTATCCCTTGTGTACCGTACCGGCTTTTCTGACAATGCGGCATTGTATACACAATCTTTCATCATTTTTCCCTTTAGCATTATAAGAGTAATGGCGATATTTATTCCATTTAAAGTTGAGAAGAAGAAGAATGCACAATAAACTTCGGTTTAATTCAATAATAAAATTGTACAAACCTTTATAAATGAAACGGTTTCTTTGCTTTGATTACATACATTGATACATTGGCCGTTAAGCCAATGTATATAACAAGATTTATGTATTGCATTGTTTATCTTCGCATAGCTACTATCTTGTGTTCTTCGATACGGGCATCAGAATGCAAAGCGCATTGCTCACATCCGGGCATACTTGCGAATCCGTCTGACTGCGCATGTATCGCCAATAAAGAACCCGCTTCTCACTGTGTCATCTCATACACATTAAACTGAACATTATAAACACACAGCGTAATCGGCCGACTAAAATCGCTATCCTGTTCTTAAAATATTCGCTTACACTCTTACAGCGTCAGTATATACGAAAGACGATAAAAATGTTTGTAAAGTTCGTAAAACACATCGCGGGAATAAGCGTAAAATATAGTCGACAAACGACATCGTTAAATTTTAGAATATATTTTTGATTGTGACTCGCGTCATTTGCGACGCGGATGCGATTAGTATACGAGTACTTATATCAAGTATAAAATATTCATTAACTCGCCTTATATATTTTAAATATACACATATCGTAACAAAAAACATTAGATACAGAATAGCCAAAGGAGAATTTACTGCGCAACTCCCACGTTCAATCCTCATCAAGGCAAATGTAGAAATTGTATTTTGTAATTTTTCTTGATCCAAACTCGTGGAAGGTTTCGGCCATTGCTGGTTACAACCGTAAAAAAAAGACGTTCGCGCCTAGTAAAAAAAATGCGTTTTAGTACGCCTTTGTTACTCATTACGAGATAATTTGTCTCTTTAACAGGTTAATGCATTACTATCTTAGACTGTATCATTACTTAGCATCACTTGAAATCGTTTTCACGCCGTAACAAATATTAAAAAATTAGTCTGAATTGTTGCTGATGTCTTAACGCTTCACTGTGATTACAAGAGATGGTAAGTTAGGATACAATTTAAGATAGGAGGCGCTTATCTTTTATGAGGACATTTATCTCTTATGGTTTCTACACAGTATCATACCGGAACACAAATATCTTTCTTGGCGGTACATTTTTGCTGATAGAATTGTTACTAGCCACGGTCGAAGCCTCCCACTAGTCCCGGGGATCGAACCAAGGATTTTTGCTAACAAAGTGAATACTCGAACCACGGCGCGCGCGAGCCCGTCAAAAGCAATAAAAAAGGCTAAATTTTCCTAAGTAGATATTTTAAGTGTTTTATTTCATATCCTGTATAAGGCATTATATTCACTGCATCTTATATAGGCAAAAGGAAATTGTAGCACAGTTCAGAACGCCCAGTAACCCACAATATTCGGCCCAGTGGTAGTGAATGTTGCGTCTGTATTACGGTCGCGGCATAACACTAGTTTCCTTGTGCAGTGTTTATTTATGTTGGCGCTTCGCCAGCGTTGTCCGCCCGTCGCTCTCTGCTCTCCGCTCGTCTACGGCTAACAAGAATATAGCTCTGTATTCGCCTACGCCTATCTGCCATTCCTATCGATACAATCGCGCGTATCCGATTGACGTATCGATCATTTTGACGTTAAAATTACACCGCACGTTACGTCAAGACTCGTCACCAGTCATCATACCACCGCGCTATTCAAATATTTTCCAATCACAATTTAAATTGTTGTATGAAAAAGGCACGAGCCGCCTAATAACGTATGTTCCCTTTTGAATAAACCATGCGTTGTTTTGTTCGAGGCGGAAAGTTATTAATATTACGAGGAAACAATGCGCTGGATATACAAAACAATATAATGAAGTATCCAGTTTCTTATCCTACGCTAACATTGTTCGTCGTTTGTTTACAGCACTAAAGGTGAAGCTGATGATGCGACGCCCTATCAATCAATTGGTAGCACAGGGAATTATGGCACGTGAGTATTTATGAATGATTCGAAATCACAAATAGCAGTTTAAAGGATATAAGCAGAACAATTACTAATCAACTAATCATGTATATGACGATTGTTGGTGAGGCGCCCAAACGCCTGCGCAGCTTACCGTCGCATGCGTGGGCGACGGAATTTTATTTACGGTCGAAAACGCCGCGGTTAACATGATTTTCTAATCGATTGGCAAGGGATTCGACATTTTTTGTCATTACAAAGTACAAAATAGTTGTGCCACGAATTTGTAAGCGTTTGAAATTTATCGTTGAATTAATTTAGAATTTTCCAATTTTTTTCACAGCATTGAAAACTCCACCTGCCTTTTTCAAGCAACGGATGCAGTTGGAGAGGGCGAAAACCGGAGATTTACTGAAGGCAAAAATACAGAGTCGTCCGGATCGTCAAGAATTGGAACGGCGACATATATTGGAACAAGTATGTCGAATTATTAACACTAGCATAACATATGTGCGAAATTGTTTAAAGTTTATGTTATATAACTTTTATGAAATAAGATCTACATTTATAAAAAGAAGTAAATAACACAGAAACTAGATCTTTCATCTTGGTAACAGGGGAAAAAACGTTACTTTTCAGGAGAGCCATGTAGATCCGAGCTTAGCAGAGAAACAGCGGATGCTGAAGAAAGCGCGGCTCGCAGACCAGTTGAACGACCAACTGTCGCATAGACCCGGCCCACTCGAGCTCATAAAGAAGAATATATTGCACACCGAGGAGACCATCGAAACCGCCGTGAAAAGTGGAATTCTAGCGTTTAAAGCGACCAGCGAAGGCGCGTCGGGGCGCCCGCAGCATCCCTCCTCTTACTGCGGCCCCCCGGACGAGGTATCGCCATCGCCCTCTCCGCCCTCCGTGCTCTCGTCGGCCAGCGTCACCCCGCCGCCGCAGCACCCTGCGCCCGGCAAAGATAAAAATCGCAAGAAGGCTAAACAAAAGCAACAGTCTAAGTCGCGGTTTAAATTTCACGAATACAAAGGTCCCCCGAACGCGCACAAGGCGTCGTCGCCGCCGGGCTCTACGGAGACTCCGTACGAGCTCCTCCTCCAACAGCAGCAATTACTCCTTCAGCTCATGTTGCCCGCCTCACCCGCGTCTTCCTCGGCCGCCTCCATCGCCTCCGATACGTCGGATGCATTGTCCGCGCCGCCACCACCTCCACCACCGCCGGCGCCCTCCCTCACGCCGATCTCTCTGGCTGCTGCGCGCTTGGAAGATATGAAAGTATCGGATCTTCGCGCCGAATGCAGACGTCGCAACCTCCGCGTCTCGGGCCCCAAACCGCAACTGATCGATCGACTGCGACAAATGCAAGAGGAATCGCCGAGATCTCCCGTGTCCGTAGCATCGCCGGAATCCAAACCGGAATCCGAGTCGTCCGAGGACATAGTGCAATCGCAGCGTCGACTCATTGAGGAACTCGAGCGGCAACTAGAGGAGTCGCGTCAGCAATTGGAAGCCGTGCGGCGGGAGGCTGCCGGGGCCGCTGCGAGTGACCAGAGTCGGAGGTTGCTGCAGGCCCATCTGTGCTTTACACAATTGCGAGCGAAACTCGACGCTCTTCAGCAGCCTTCCAACGCCGTACCCTCGTCACAGCGGTACGTGATAGCCGCTCCCGACGCAGCGCCCGATCGCCTCGTTCGCCTGTTCACCGTCACGCCGCCCGCTGCGACCGGCGACGTGTCTACCGATGCGGCGACCGCCAAGTCGAACAAGGCGTATATTTTGAATGGTGTCAAAGTTGTTCCGATTACCATCCTGCCCAGTGCGCACTATGAGCCTGAACGAGTTCCGGCTCCTCCTCCACCTCCGCCACCGCCGCCACCCCTGCCACCGGTTGCACAGCTTCCCGTAACTTCCATGCTTCATGACGACGTCGAGGACAGCCAGATAATGGACGACGTTTTAGAGATTCTGGTCGAAAATGGCGAACTACCGGCTTCCGCGGTGGGCGACGTGACGCCCAATCGATCGCTCGACGCCGGCTATCTCACGGCCGGCTCGAGCGATTTCACTCCGACGGACGTGCTCGGTGACGATATCCTGGGAGACTCGCACGTACGGGACTCGCTCGCCGCGGACGAGTTGCAAAGAGAGCTCGACGACATCCAAAACGAGATTTTCAACCAAGCCGACTTGAACGCGGTCAACGACCGGTGCGATATGGATTCGGCGGTGGCTGATATGGACCAACATTTGAACGTTGATCTTTTAACGAACAATGAGTTCGACGCTAACTTCGTCGGTTCGGATTCGACGTCGGGTACTCACGACGACTTCTTTGGGAGACTACTCGCGGGCGACGGAGACGATACGCACGGTGCGATGGACATCGACGACGACCCGCCCGAAAGAATGAGTATGACGCCGCTCACCAACGGTGATATTTTAGATCACTCGCGCTCGGGGTTCGTGGACATGAACGATTTATCGCTGCCGTCTTTCCACAGCGAAGATACTCGCCAAAACGATTTCGAAGAGCGTCCGTGCGAGTTTGACTTTAAGGACTTCGATCTAACTTCGAATATGAACGTGGATGGAGACAGTTACGATTACATGAACACGGAGCTCATTCCCAATCTGTTCGGGCGGGGTCACATGCCGCAGTGCGACCCGGTGCTGGGAGGGGTTCTCGCGCGTCCGGCTCCGAGGCCGGCGCGGAAGCACTATTCATGGGACAAAATCGAGTACGACGCCACCTGACCCGCGCTTGCGTGTTTGTGACATTGAAGCGGCGCTCTCTAACTATAACCTAAACTATGATCTCTTAAACCACATGTTGTCATGCCCGGAGGCCGAATGCGGCGCGAAACCCTGGGAAACTATTTCTGCTCCCGTCGCCGTTTAAAATCCGGCTGCGACAATTTTTATGTGAATAAAATAAATTTGTAATATACCGGTTAGCGGTTTATGTAACGAAACGCTAGTCTCTGTGCAGTGACACGTTCTTCCAGGATGTTGACTTAGTGAAGACTAGACATAATATTATTAGGCTTAATCTCTTTAAAACACATAGTGTTTGTGGTGATGAGAGAACCGAATGGATATTACTTGGTACTTAATATATGATACGTGTGATTGTATCGCTAGATGCTAACTAGTTTTAAGTGATTTGTGTTTTATTTATTAGTGAGTTTTGAGCGTCAGTCATCAGCAACATACTTGGCTCGCGTGTTAATGTTTAATCAATATAATTTACTGAGGCATATCTACTTATGTATATAAAGAAGATAAAATAAATAAAAATACTCAACATAGTTGTGGATAAACAGCATTCCGCCCGATGACTAAAACTTAGGGGAAATAATTATCATAAGGGATACTTGTGCTTAATGAGATGGAACTATCATTTGAACCGTGTTGCACTATTGGTAACGCAAAATATGTGAAAGGGGTGTTTAATTATTACTTAAGCATTAACATAAACAATCCACATATTACTATTAACCTTTTAAGAGCAAAGCGTCGCTAAGACGACTCTTCGTTGTGCATGAAGATTGCCGAGGATTGTTTTATCCATCTTTTGATCAGGGAAGCTTTGGCGTACGTGTGCGACGCATATATACATGTACATATCACGTGACGCGAAATGCACATATTTATTATCTAGTTCCTTAATGAAAGGAGCAATCAAAAAAAATTAAATCTGGCTCAAATTCATATTTTTTTTTATTTTAAATATTTCTTTTTAAACATTAAATTTTGTTGGCAATTTTAGAACCAGTTGCAAACAAAAAATTTTAAAATATATTTATATTTTTAAATTATAAATATTTTTCCAAACCATATTTATTATCTTACATAAGAATTATAATGAAAGCCTACGTGTCCTTGCATGCTTAAGAGTAATAACTGAACACCTCATAATGTTTTAAAAAGTCCAATCTCAACAAATTTTGTCAATTTCCCAAATCAATGTGACATTCCAGTCTTGTTGAAGTGCACAAATTGTAGCACATCTGCATAGTCGTCCACCTTTTTAAATATTTCCATTAAATTGTACGCCACTATAATATCAAGATGCGACACCATTTATAAAGGGAGGTAGCGAAATGCATATTCACAAGCCATCGTCATGGGTGGGACCAGGTTGGGAACAATATTAGATATGATTCATTTAGTTAAAGTAGGGAGCTGAGGGGCAATCACGAATCTTTCAGTTGTACGTCAAGTAATTGTATCAAGCATCAAATCACAAATGTCAAAATATTTTATCAAACTATAGGTTTTACAGCCTCGCGGCTACAGTGGCGCGAGTACTGTTTTCGGTGTCTGAGTCTGGACTGGTGGGAAGCTTCGGCCGTGGCTACTTAACACCCTACCATAACAGACGTACCGCCAAGCGAGACATTTATGTTCTGGTAGGACTTGTAGAAACCACAAGAGGTAAATGTCTTTTAACAGATTAGCGCGCTTTCATCTTAGACTGTATAATCAGTTAACATCAGGTTTGATCACAATTAAGCGCTGTTCGAAATAATTCAGCGAAATCCCCAAGCATTGGCCGCGCGTACGTTTAAAGTAACCTTACTGTTACTTAAATTGTCAAAATGGGTTCGTAAATAATCAAGGAATCTTAGTTCCAAATACGACTGCTGACAGCTCTGACAAAATTAGTATACAAAATTTATGCGTGACATCATTTCCACGTTTACTTTCAATAATCGTAAATGTTCGTGATTGCAACTCTGACTCTGTACATACAAACAATTATGCAAACATTCTTATTCTATTGTTTGTAAATTGTACCTACGTCTTCCTACCTTTATTGTTTAAGTCTATAGACCCTTTGTTAAAATGTTAGTGTGATATAAATGATTCAACAAAAAAAATGTACTAATTTGTTTAATATTTATTATAATCCAAATAAATTATTATAAATATTGCATAAACGTAACATTCTCGATAAAGTATCATTCCAGTATATTGTCTAAAGCTTAGGATAGGTGCACCTTATTAATATTTTTTTTCTTAAAACAATGTGAGATTGATTGCATAATTGTTTACTATGTCAATTATTTATATTATGTTATATAATATCCTTTTAGAGAGCCCATTGATTATGTTCTGGTTATTCGATTAGGCTATTCAGTTTAGTATATTTCTGTTTGCCTTTTCCGAGTTTATATGTAAAACTGCAATACGGAATGTATATGCCATTATTTGCATTTATATTTTTAATTATTAGACTACCGATTGCGACAACGAATGTGGCTTCACTGCCCCAATGTGCCAATGTTATAATATATACAAAACTTGCATATTTTGAAATACATATTTCCATAAGTAGTTTATTTTTTAGATTTGATAGGTTTCTTTTGCCAGTGGTATTGAATGTTTGAGTTTGGTGGTAATATGTGATAGTACTTTAGGCAATATAGTGAATCTAAAGTACATTCATGTATGGTTTGGTGCTATAAACGTGTAAGCTAATATTTATATTAAAATATACAAAACTATATAACAACATATATAATACTTTATAGTCATTAAATAAACTCCAGCAGTACATATTATATAGAGCCTAATTTCGTATGCCATAATCTTATAAAGTGAAACATTTCATTCACTTATATGTTAACAAAAAGAAAATAATTTAATTGTTTTGTTTGTGCTTTACTAAAATTAAGTAATATTCCATTATCTAAGTAAATTAAACATAATTAAATTTCTATTTGCTCAGACAAATTGTACCTATCCATTTTAGCCAATTATACTTATTTTTAACCCTTTAATTGCGGCTGGCGCATTATTACGTCTGACCATATGACTGGAGTATTATTCAGTCTTAATGAAGTCACAGAAGCAGGTTTAGAACACAAGACGTTATTACACATGTGTGATATGCTAGGGGATGTGGTAACACGTAACAAATTGTTATTTACTTTTTTAATTGCATTGATATTATATAGACATTTGTGTTAACATTGAGATATTATGACCATACCTAGCATACTTACATATTATACTGTATATTGTTCTTATCCATGGCAACACCGACTGTTGATTGTATAACTTGGAAAACAATATTACGCCAATCGCAAGAAACTAACATCTTTTTTGAGACAATGATACGCCAGCCGCAGTGAACGAATTTTTTTGGTACTTAATATCACGCCAGTCATACTACAGAACGGTTTGCGCAAAAAATCGGCCAGATCGACATTGATAAAGTAGCGCCGCAGCGAAAGGGTTAAAAGTTTATTTATGAGCAAGATATATTTTACTTGCTGTCTTTGAAGACTTCCCTAATCGAGTGTTGTAACTTGGTGTACCTTTTGGAGGGTTAGTTTAATTTTATATTTAACACAAGGAAATATAAAGTGAGATTAAAGTTTTGATAATCTAGTAGTATATGTATCTGCATATTTGTTATTTGTTGTAATTATTGTAGGAGAGTTTTAACATTTGTTTTCTAATAGTTTATATTCGGAAGTGATATACAGTGCTAAATTTGTAATAATTTATGCTGTTTACATTAAACCTAGAATATCTATAGAATAACCGGCTTCGTTATATAGCTTATTTAACCATATATGTTACTTAAATTATATATCATTATTACATAAATCAATAACAATGTAGATCATTACAAACTTAGTATATACCCCATATGTGGCTGAGCCAAGTATTCATTATCATTATGATATGATTATATCTGGAATGTAATTGGTGTAAATTCGATTAGTTTTTTTACCTTGCCGTATAATGAAGCCTTGTAAATAATTACCAAGCCTTTACTAGTATGTATAAGGAATTGTTGAAACAAAACTTTTGACATAAATGTTGTTTTATTTATATTTCACGCCTTTAGTTCTAAGCCAGGTATACTCAAACTGCGGCCCACGGTTACGGGTAACGTGTAATAGTTTCTATATAAAATATTGTTATTTATGTATTTCATAATCGTAGGAAGTCCTACAGATGTACTGAAAATGGCGCGACTTACCCCTCCGCCGCCCTCGTGGAGGCAATAGATATGTAGCGACGATATCCCCCGATTTTATTATCATTCGTTTTTTTACTTGCCTCCTTACGGATGCGATTTTCACGGTGTATTCCCGTCAAAACCATTTTTTATTTCGCGCCCATTGTAATAATAGAGTAAATATGTAGACGTGTGTGACGTGTTGTATACCTGAGTCGTTTTACAACAAGCTTAACAACTATTTAAACATGCTAAAAGGTCTTTTAAATATTCGTAGAATTGATTATCAACTATTACTTGTACATTGCGAAAGAATATTAGTAATTTGAGTATGTAAAATCTTGACCATTGTTTTATATATCGAGGGATGTCGATATTCGACAATGTTTAGCTGGAAATGTTAGCTCATGTGTTGATTTCAATAACATGGACACATTAATTATAAAACATCCTTAAGGGCCAACTAAAATTGGATGCACTAACTAGGGTTCGATATGTATCTGCAGCATCTTGTCACATGTCTCACGCTGGTTTTCAGTTAATAATATAATATTAAACTCGACAAATAAGTAAATAAGACTAAGTGTGTTGAATTCGCTTTGTCAAATGTAAAAGAAGTCTAAATATAACCAAATAGATGATAGTCCACTAAAGCAAGTTAAGTCTAAAAGCTTTTTAAGAGTAACCTTAGACTAGGCTTCGGTGCAGTGCCCATATTAAGACTGGCAAGTAAACTTCAGCTGCATTTGCTGTTAGAAAAGTAAAATTATTGTCTTACTTTTCTGTAACACTACACTGATGTTGAAAGTAATAAAATGGTGTATTTCGCGTATTTTTATAGCAGTCTTACGGCATACTGTTATGGGGTGAGTGGCGGACATTGAAACTTCTATAATCTTTATATTACAAAAACGACCAATACTCGTATTGCCTTAAAAGAGAAATTTAAAGAAACATCTATTCTCAAAATGTATATCGAATAATATTTTATATATCTGTAAAAATACTCACTAATACAACAAAAAGAGCGAAATAGAGAATTTTAACCCTTTGCACTCCTATGTCGAGTGTGGCTCGGCATCATATTTCCCACATCGACTCCTATATCCATCTGGACTCAACATTATAATAAAGCATTCTTCAAACTAATTTATATTATTAAATATATTTTTCCTTTTCAATATCAAATGTACCTTTTTCTAAATACATTGTATTGGAAAATTTGTAAAGTTCTGAATTCTTGGAAATGCCTTCAATTAAGAAGCGCAAAGAGGTAATACAAGAAATAAAAACAAACTCGTAATGCCTTATTTTAGGAAGAAGAAGGTTCAGTAATCATTTGTTGGACTGAGCATACGCATTTTTAATAAAATACCCGAAACACTTTCGAGTTTGTCTCCACATAGTTTTAAGAAATATGTTAAAAATAGGCATGTTATAATGTTGAAAATTATTTATGCGACAAAGATATTTGGATTTGAGTCCAGTTGCACATGAAAGCTAAACCAGAATTGATACAAACGGAAAATGTTAATATCTCCAACTTTCATTGATCCCGGTTTCTAAAATATACATTTAAAAGAAGCATTACCCTTTACCGAGCTATTACAAGTATAATGGAACAATAAACCCATTTTATATATAGAACAAACTGTTTTTTTTTGTTTCAGCAAACATCGATGTTTTGTTGTCCATATATGAATATACCTTTAGTTGAATGAAACATCGATGATCAATATTATACTAATATCGACATGCCTAATCTATTTATATTAGTTTCATCTAGGACGCCTCAGAGAACTATTATACATATAATCCTTTAGTAGATGTCACTCCTTTCTATACTATATTTTAAATTTTGATTCAATTGTATGTATTACAGTTGCACCTTCCTGCAAGAAAACTTCATAAATTTTTTTAAATAAAAATTTCTCTTCAGGTGCGCTGTGCACGTTTATTGTAGTGTGGAGTTGGACCTGATTTGAAAATGACTTTTAAAGAGTTATTTTGTATTAAGTCTGTACAATGTCCCACTTCGAATACGGCGAGGCATAATGTAGGTACGTCTTGTAATTTCGATTATAGCCATTTTTACAAATAAATGTTGATAAAAAAGAATCTTCTACCATATTGATTCAAGATACAGTTTTAACTAACATTGTTTTAAATCGTGCCTCAATGTTATTATAATTATGATGCTCTCGTTGTTTTCAAATTAGAGAATTAACGTGACATATTATTTACAAACATTTGTATATCTCCCTGTCGCGCTCGTCCGATACTCGCTCGATGTGTTTTTGGGTGTGCCTCATTTCTCCACGCTCAGACCTTATACTTAATAGCACTACATAATATTTGAAGTAGTATAAAATATAATTTTGAGGCACTCTTTCATTGTCACGTTTGGTACGGGACCAATGTAAGTAATCATGTATATCCTACTCAACACTACTCTGTCGTTATATCTTACCATTATATAGGTATTAACTATGGTACTCTACGTTATTATCTATGGTATTCTGAATCAGTGTCTCTACTCTATTTTAAAGTTATTAGTTTTGATTTATGTGAAATTTTAAAGTCAAAGCAGTAGCAAAATTAAAAAGCAAGGCTTAATTGTCACACAAAATGTTATAGTTTATCCATTTATAATTGAAACGCAAGACTAGTTTAGAATCAGACAATATAGCAAAAGTAGTTATGTTATTGGCTGACACCTTACTGTTTTCCCTAGCTCTGATCGATAGCGGTGCAATATTGTTCCTTTTGATTTACTACATTATTACTTTATCCGACCTGGAATGTGATTACTTGAATGCTCAGGAGTGCTGCGACAAACTTAATTACTGGTTACTTCCAAAGTATATAGCGCATTCGTTTGTAACTTTTTTGTTTTTATTCCATGGTCAAATTTTATTATTCTTGTTGAACTTGCCCATGTTTATATGGGTTAGCTTTGAGTACTTTACAGTACCGCAAGGAAATTTGGGCGCTTACGATCCGGTTGAAATTCATAATCGAGGCCAGTTGAAGAAACATCTAAGAGATGTTATGATTTACATTGGATACTATTTGATATTTTTCTTCATATATCTGTACTGCTTTATCTTAGCTATATTGAAAGGTGATCCTATTCGCCTTGGCAGTGATGACGAAATAGTTACAGAAATTTAACAAAGCAATTATGTCAGACGAGTCCCCGAACGTTACATGTTCCCAGAAAGGCGAGGGTGATGCTCGAACAAGATCAGACACAGCATCTTTGGCTAAAGAATCGAATTGTACAAAGCTGTGTCTAGATGATCACATCAAAGCTTATATAGATAAAAAGAAAATTGATAGACAAATTGAATCAATAAAATGTAGCAGTGATTTAATTGATAAAGTAATTTTAAATTACATTATTGTTAAGCAAATATTAAGTAACTTGTGCTGGCAGGATAAGTTGTTATGTAAGCAAGTATGTACAACATGGCACTCTGCATTACAAGCTCTGAAAAGAGAACAATTGGGTCCTATTGACTTTATGGTGAAGTTAGGTTCACATTCTTTGACTTCAGCAATATTACAAAGATCTAACGACTTTCATAGTGAGCCTATGGTGGTTATGACCTTTGTCAATGGTTCTGCATTGGATATTACATGTAAATGTAAATTTATTGATCCTACACCATGTGGTACACCATGTCAAAATGATCACTGTTGTAAGTGCACAATGTTTATCTAGCACATACTCTAACTAATTAACTATAAAAATGGCTTACATTAGTGATGTGAACCAGTTTCATATGGACTCAACATAATAAAGTACTCTTCAAAGTAATAAATATTATTAAATATAATTTCTTTTCAATACCAAATATACCTTGGAAATGACTTAAAATAAGGATTAGGATATTAAGTGCAAATCAGTTCATCACAAATAATCTAATTGCAAAATATCTGGTTTAGTTTCGACTAATTAAACTTATTCTGATCAAAGTTCATATATACTATTTTTAGATTTTTTTTATAGTATTTTTAATCATTAGCAAAACTTTCACATTTTTATAACTTTGACTGCTTTGCTGGTGCAGTGTTGTGAGAATTCGCTTTGCTAGCAGAGTTCCCAGGTTCGATCACCAGTAGGACGAAATTAGGAAATTGGATATTTTCTAATTTGTTTGAGTCTGGATTGGTGGGAGGCTTCAGCCATGGCTAGTTACCACCCTACCAGTAAAGATGTATTAAGAGAGAGCCAGCCAACCAAGAGATTTGTGTTCCGGTACAATGCTGTGTAGAAACCATAAGGGGTATATAGGCTCTTATTAGATTAGCGTGCTTTCATCTCAGACTATATCATCACTTGCCGTCCAGTGAGATCGCAGTCATGCGCGAAACTGTCGGTAATAAAAACAAAATATATAATATACATTACACAACATATTTTTATTTCAGTGTTGGATGTAGTATATAAATACACTAGTGCTCCAAAAGATTGTATGAATACTGTACATTCTGGTTATATTTCATATATGCCTCTTGCACAATCTTCTACATACCAACATACAGTATTAAATTTCAAGATGAATCCATATGTGGTAGGAATATTTATTCCTGTAATACCAGATGTTAAATGTCACAAAATTAATATAAAATCCATTGAGCATATGGAGCAGGAATTTTGTAATGTGGTCCTTGATATTTCAAAGGAGAGAATTTTTAAAGGTATATTTGTGTATGTAGCAGACAAGTACCTTTTACAATCTGTAGAGGATATTATTTTCTTAAACCACTTTAAAGATGTGTAAGTATTATGTTGTATTTTTTACTATTTTATTGTAATATTACTGTTAATATACTTCAACAATGTTATAGGTCTATTACAATAAAATTATATAGTTTAACCTTGATGTCACAAGTCTATATTCAACAAGTTTTTCAATTTAACAAATTTTCAACAATTGCCTAGGACTTCTACTATTGCAAAAAATATCTTTACCTTAATACATCAATATCTATACCTATAATAATCTGTTTATTATGAATTTTAAACTATTCCAAACTCTGTTATTGACCTCTTTTTATAAATAATTTTAATCCCTAACCTTTAAATAGCAATTACCATAATTTATTTCCTCTTCATTTTACTAATTTATTCTGCAATTCGAGAGATTTAGACAAAACTATTCAAAGACAGTCATTGTTGTTTGTTGATTAGTAACAAGTTTTTTACTTCATAAAAAATAATTGTTATTGAATCGAATCTCATTCTAACAAATATTCTTGCTATAACAAATATTTTTTAAGTCCCATCAGTTTTGTTAAATTGGGATTGCACTTTGTTAACAGAAGCTTATTGTATATTTGTTTTACAGGCAACCTGACATACCTTATGCTTTAGGAGGCTGTATCGTTGAAGACACCATATTTGAAGAAAGTGATATTAATGGTGTCATTGAAGGAATAAATGAATTCAGAAATTTCTTTAGTGAGAATCTAATTTCTCTCATCATGTTTACTGTGCCGAAGAGCCCACAAAGTAATGAATATAATTTTGACATGTTCTCATTAATTCTTGATTCATCCGTCTGGAGTAAGGCAGAGATACAACAAAATATTAATGATGTAAGGACTATTTTAAATGTTTTATACTACTAGGAAGTATAAGTATATAGAGAATATGGAATGCAGTATGATCTTTTGAATCATCACTTGGCAGCATCATCAGGATATTGAATTTTATAATTTATGCGGTCCTAGACTGGTGGGCAGTGGCTAGCTATGCCCCATACCAGCAACTAAGCAAAAAAAATAGTGTTTCAATATGTTGCTGTGTAGAAACCACAATGGGTATGTTTTACTAGACTAGCACACTTCCATTTAAGCCTGTACTTACTATTAGAGATATTCAAACTTATATAGAGACTTAAAACAAATATCTGATCAATTTAGCCTGCCAAAACACTCAAAGATTTTCATCTTGTTATATGATAATTTTTGTAGGCAATCAGTAAGTTTGCTTTTACATTCATAATTTGTTAGCAAGTGCATGACCCATACTTCATTAATTGTGTAATATTATAGAGACACAACAAAATTTTTAATTTTCATGTTTGTATGTATTAAATATTACTATACAAGTTATTATATATATTGTGAAATAGTAATTAATCAAGTAGGCCCCCTTTTTATTATATATGTATTTTCTAAGTGTGATTTGGTTCAATAAAGTGTTAAAATAAATAAATTGTTGCAGTTTTCAAAGAGGGTACCCCAGTTTGAGCACAGTGTTGTTGTGAAGCTGTCATGTGTTGGACGCGATCAAAAGCACAAGTGGGAGCAGGATTGCTTCCGGGCTGTGTTCCCTAATACAAGGCTTCTCGGTTGCTATGGTAACGGGGAATTAGGAATCGCCCATCCTGCAAAGCCTCCTGAGCCATCACCACCGTTATCAGCCAAAAGACGCTGCCGAGATCCTAGCCCCCAGTTTGGCATCATCTATTCATATTCTACTGTGTTTGTTTACATGGGCTGGGGCAAGATATTGTCTAATGGACCTTCTTAAAATATGAGTCTTTATTTCACGTGAATTAGGTAAGAATGGCAACTTGTGTGTTAATTTAGTGTTTTCGATACAAAATAAAGATGACAAGGTTAATCATTTGATATGAATGAAATCGAATCTTAATTCGCTCACGTTAAAGTCCATTTTAAAATAACCTTAAATATCTAAATAGCTATAACTGTAACTGATCTTATAACATTGAATAGAATTTTAAAATTCACTTTCAATCAAATAGCTATAATTCGAGTTCATTTACAACAATTTCTATCGGACTATTAACCTTGACGTCTTAGATCAAAATAACGTAATGGCGCAGAGGGAGGGCAGTAAGGCCCAATATCACCAACCTCCCCTAAGCTTTATGTGTCTCCTCAGTACCAGTAAAGGAACTGTTTCTATAGATAAGAGTTCCCCTTTGTGATGTTTTAGGGAACGTTGGTGATATTGAACTCATAACTTTTTGTTCAATATAGTGATATTGTTTCGTTACCTATTTGTAAATATACAATTATTTTTAAGCTTAATATCAATATTTTAAACATAAATGCATGTTATCTACATAACGCTTACCACCTTATGTACGTAAAATCCATTCGTGTTTATTATTTATGTAACGAATTTAAAAGTTCTTTATGTGTATGTAAAATGAATTCTTTGTGTGCAAATTACCCTTTCCGGCCCGAAGCATTAAAAAATTACTCGTGACCCGAACGGGGGTACAAAAAGACCCCAGTTCAATTGGATGGAAATCTGAAACAGTGTCATTTAAATATCACGTGTATACATTTCGCTTCCGTGAGGCGACTTAGCCACATACGGGGCCGTACAAACAGGCGAAAACGAAAAATGTGTCGTAAATTTGTCTCGCTCTTTCCGCATTTGTTTGAGTGAGACAAATAATATGTCACTAGCAGACTAAAACAAGGGGTGCTAATAATAGGAATGTAACTGTTGCGTATCAACTACAATTTAAAAAAACGGGGAAAGGTTTCATTATAATGCTTTTATTATTAAAAAAAAATATGAAGTAAATATATCTTCTAATATTCAAGATGTTAAATTATAATACATTCATGCTTTGGGCCTTCTAGGTTAACCATATAAGGCTTGAATTGCATTTAAGTTAAACTAACCTGCTGTTTCTAGAATATGACACATAAAACCGAGACTTATATAAAAAAATTGATTTTATTAGACAAACCAAACATTTTCATTTATTGTTTTGCTTATATGAGCTGTATATCGCAATCAAGATGAAGAGTGGTGGGGTAATATTTTGTACATTTAAAACCTGATATTAAGAAGTGTTTTTTATGTATTATGTCTTTATACATTCTTAGATAATACAAGTTTACAAAATTACATTATACAGATTTACAATTTAGCACGGAAGTGTGAAAACGCGCCCTTATGTAAGCAATCTCTTACAGGCAACCCTTGGTGAAGGTAATTTTTAACAATCGCAGGGAATTGCACACTAACACAAAAAATGTGTGATTCAGAGTGACGGATTAATTTACTTTACTGTAAAAGAGTTACGAATAAAAGTTAGAATTACAGAAAGGAGCAGTCAAACAATAAGTCACTGGTGCAACGGAGATTTATGTGAAGATAGCAGTTTGAGCTACTCTAACTGAAACATTCTCTTAGATACGTAGGTGCGGGAGGGTTAATTAGAATGGAATAAAGAAGTTTCAGACAGTGCAGATTCCGCCGCTGCTTAATAGGAAGCTACTAAAGTCGCGCGCGAAATTCTGACACATGGTTAAATTTACGTAAACCAAAAATAAATCTGATGCATAGATTTCGTCAACGTTCAAGCTTATCTAGTTGGTCTGATAAGTCGGGATAATATTAATCCGTATAATCAATTATAGACAATAGGACATAGTGAGTCAACGCAATATTGCCTTAATAGGGAGGAAATGTTTTCTAGCGCCGTGAAAATCCGATAAAGCATAAATTTTTGGGACATCTGTGCCACGTTACTATTTCATGATAGGGAGCTATCAATATGTAACCCGAAGTTTTCGACAGTTGAGGTTATTGCCATATCAGTGTTACCTAATCGAGTAGTGGGAAAGGTGGGTTATAATCAAAATCAATCAAAAATATTCAAGTAGGCATATTACAGCACTTTTGAATCGTCAAATTATATTTTTTTTCCACACTCTGATTCTAATATACGTCTGATGATGGTAAACAAAATCGGCTTAAAATCTAAAGTTACCAGGGTTCCTTCGCGCCCCGATCCGAGAAGAACCCACAACAAACTCAGTCGGGTATTTTTTTTTTACCATCATCATTACAATAACATATTAGTTTACTATATTTTAATTAGAATTAGAGCAATTCGTTCACTCCCAGGCGTTTCTATCGTCTAGATAATCTTGCAACTTATAATACGATTTTTCTATCAACTTTCTTTTAACAAAGACTTTGAATTTATTAATTGACATTTTTAGAACGTCAAGTTTAGTTAGTTGCTTTATATCATTGAATGTGTTAGATAAGTTTGTTTATTTTAATAAAACTGTAAAAAAATTTGGTAAAGCATGGCCGTGTCACATGCAAAAATTCGTGCTTATTTACTTTATGAATGTTTAAAGTAAAAAATTATCTAACACATTTAATGATACTTATTAATATCAGCTTTTAAATGTACAAAAAATATTATTTTATCTTGCTTGCGTTGTACAGTTCATATAATAAACAATAAATGATCATCGTACACACTTTTTTAGTTGCCTATTAAAATGATTAAGATTTTGCATTTTCGAAATTTGTCGACTCTGGACTTGGACTGGGGGAGGCTTCAGCCGTACCATCAAAGACCTTCCTAGAAAAAAAGAGGTAAATTATCTCTTACCAGGTTTGCGTGATTCCATTTTAGACAATATCATCTAGTGAGATCACAGTCAACCATTATTGATGACAGCAATAAAAATTTTTCTTTCTAATATAAATAATAAGATCATTAAATTTACTGATAATACTGATTTACTTCACAAGGTTAAAGTTATATATTATGAAGGTAATTAGTAGTGTAAGAGTGTAATTGATAAGATAATCATGTAAAGGTAAAAAATGGTATTGTCTCAATTCAATGCCATCTAGTAGTTAATTTTATGAACATTGTATCTATGGATGTGGCATTTATTAAATCGGTAATCGAGGTCAATGTGAAATAAATGTATCCTGATCGTGTAATTAAAACTTTGTTTTATTTCTGACCAATTTATAATTACTATTCACCATATGTGGAATGTCGAACCCGGATAAAAGAAAGTTCAAAGGACCGACATAATATCTTTCACGCTTAACAGAAGTTTTTCTCTACTTGCTCATACAGTTATATATTACTAGCAATTCTCTGCGGTTTCACCACCGTAGATACCGATCTCGTGACAGTGGAAAGTCTACCGAGTCGGACTATAGATTTATTTTTGTTAAAGTTGTATTTCACTTGGATTTCAATTAATTCCTTTCAGATTATTAGATTTTGTTTCAAGGAGACCGTTCGAAAGTTACAAAAAGAAAAAATTACAGAGTAACGTAGAACAAAAGAAATTATAAGAAAACCTAACCACCAACTTTTCTATTTGACAATACAAACTTTTTGATGTAACCTTACGGCGTTTGACATAACTGTCACACGGATATAGAGTATATGTATATATACATTTAAAAATATATACATAATACAATCATTGTAATCTATTACAATTAACACATTACTAGAGAAGAGTCTTTTGCAACGATGCCACGGTGATGATGAAATGCTAAACTTTCTTTTATTCAATTAGATAAGAGGTTTATTTGTAATACTGCCTCACTGGATTTGACATTCTGGAGTTATTTTCTTCAGAATGAGGTTTTAAAATTCGTTATGTCGTATGTATATAAAATTGCATAAGGATTAATACAGGGGTATGAATAATATGGTTTCATTATTGTTGGCACTTATGAACTTTTAAAATGCCAAAAAATACTTATAGTGGCATAACTACAGTAGTTGGACATATGGTATCGCTGACTTTTTTGTAGATATTAATATGTTCTATAATTTTGTTCTATCATCAATAGTTTCCCCAGCGCACGCAAAGGCAGACTACGTGACCAATTTTTTCACACATTGGGTTACATTAATGCATTTTTATTCGGGATCCCTACTTTTTTAAGTAATATAGCCTATGTCACTCAATGAAAATGCAGCTTTCTAATGATGAAAAAAATTTTCAAATCGGTCAAGTAGTTTTTGTGTGAAAACGTTACAAACATATGTACATACTTAAATGCAAAAACACAAATCTTTCCTCTTTATAACATTAGTTTAAATATGGTCTCGTTGGCGCAGTGACGCTTGTACTCGCTTTGCTAAAAGAAAGGTCCACGGTTCGTGCCTTGGTATGGCAAATTTTAGTATATTGCATGTTCTTGAGTTTGTATTTATGCGAGGCTTCGGCCGTGACTAGTTACTCACCTTCCAATAAAGACATATGCTGCTTAGAAATCCTAAGAGGTAAATTGCCTCTTACTAAGTTAGAACGCTTCTATTTTAGACTATATTACTTACCACCATGTGAAATTACAGTCGAGTGCAAAAAAATGATTTTAAAAGTACTTTTTTAATTTGTAAATTTTATCGGATCGCGTATCGCATGTTGATGTTATCAACATAAGTTGTCTCATGGCAGTAACAGACCACACGAACACCCCAAAAATGGGGTGTTCGTGTGGTCTGTTATTGACACGGCCGTTTATTCTACGTGAATACGACTCATAAAGTGACGTTACGTGTATGTGTTACAGTCCTTTGCTTAAAACATTCTTTGATCCTTTTGCTATCCAGGTGTGTAATTGAATTTCGGAAGGAGGTGATAGATATATTGCCGTCCCCGACGAACAAAATCGTAATAAGAAAATACAATTATACAGGAGCAAATAAAAACTGAATAACTTGAAAACTATCAAGACTAATAAGAACATTTTTTAAAATCAAAAATACTGAATATTTTTTTGCACTAGATTTTTACTAATTTTTTATTATAAATTTTATTTATCAGCCAAAAAATTTCAATTACTGAAAATTTTACGAGTGTTCGACTGTAATTACAAATCGGTGTTGCTATAGCAATATTTCATTTTGAATTATGACTTTACTATTACGAGCTTATTCGATGATAATTTTTGGGGAAATCCTTATTAATCGGAAAATGTAATCTAAACTCTGCATTGAAATAAAATATCTGTTCTGTATTTAGAAACAATCGAGTTAAATTTTTGTTGTCAATTACGGCCTAGCGATGTTCCCGTAAAAATAAGTTTTTTTTAATTTATTTATTTAGGAACATCAACAGCACATACATTAAACGCGTATAAACTAGTGTAAGTAATAATGACACATTCTAATGTATGAGCTAGTTATAGTTATAATTATTAAGTATAAGTTACAAGTTTTTTAAATTGTGCAACTATCCGTGTCTTAATAAAAGTTTATTTGAATTTACAGACAGAAATAAATTTGATGGCAAAACGGTGGCATCCCGTTTTGATTCATTTAATTTACGTACAATATTTTATATCGTCGCGTGTGAAAAATATGTGTTAGCGTGATGATATACTTGAATGCAAACTAAACTGGTGCATATAGCGGCATTTTAGACAATGGTTTCAAATGCAGAGTATGCATTTTAGCAGATGCTAGAGCCTGGTATCGCGTGTACAATACGACATTAATGTTTTATCGTCATTTTAATTCTGTCAAGTGAATTTCGTAGTCAAGGAACATGTAACGTAGACTACTGTCAGAAAATCTTTACACATATTCAAGAATACAAGGCTTTTGCAGCACTTTTGAATGTAACTATTTTTAATGTAAGACTAATGTTGATATTAGAGAATGAATTAGAATCTAAAGTTACGAGGGCTTCTTCCTTCCCTATTCTGAGAAGAGCTTATAAGAAACTCAGTCACTTTTTTATCATTATCGGAATGTGATTAGGATTTATTTTATAAAGATTAGAGCAACCCATTTATTACCACTCACGTTTTCATCATCTAACTAATCCTTCAACTTTATTTATAATTAGTTTTTTATAACACAGTTTTGAATTTATTAAATGACATCTCTAGAACGTCTACTGGTAGTTTCTTATAAAAACACATACAGTTACCCTTACATGAATCGTTAATTTCATGTATCATAATAGAATTTACAACAATTTTATTTTTATTTCTTATGTTACATAAGGTGTAATCACTTTTTTCTCTTTTTTATTTTATTATATAAAATAAACTAGTGTTTGTTACACCATTTGTAACCAACAAGAACAGCTGCACTGATTTTAATTCTCTATGATTGTTGGGTTCCTTTTCGGCCAGATTAACAGACAAAATATCGGAGATATACATGAAAAATTATTCTGGAAAAGTATCATAAATACACGAATTGAAATGTAAACAAAAATATGAAGTAACAATCATAACAAATTTTCTCTACCAGTAAAGATTTCATTGGGTTCGTGATTTTAAAATTGGCAAGAAATTAGAAAAACTAAGGCGTATTTACGTTCTACTGTTAAACAATAATGTTATGTATCTGTGAACTCTGTGATTAATAGTCTGTATTTCAGATAATACCCCTGAGCCTCAGCTTCAGCGTGTGGTTGGATGGGGGGGGGGGGGATGGCGTACAACGACGGTGTCCTGATACATTTGATTTTTATGTTTAATTAATACATTGGAGTATATTAATATAATATCAGTATACCCCTATGCACTCGTCTAATTCAGTGCTACATTTGGCCTATAGCCCTATATGGATGTGAAGTTTGAACTATCAAGAAAGAAACTCGAAAACGTATAGAGGCTTTCGAAATGTGGACATATCGGCGCATGCTCTCAATAACTGAGACGAGTTGGTCAAAACCGCAAGCTCTAGTAGACCATCAAAGTCAGGAAAGTTGCCTACCTTGGTCATACGAGACATACGAAATATATGACCTCCCGCAACTGATCGATGGAAAACGCGGTGTTGGTCGCCGCAAGAAATCGTGGCTCCGCAACATTCGTGAGTGGACTGGTGTCACGAGCGCTACCAAATTGTTTCACCTCGCCCCAGATCAAGACAGTTTCTTACAGCTGATATCCAACCTCCAGTAATTGGAGAGGAACGACAAAAGAAGATTGAAGTCACTCTATATCTTCATAAGGACATTACAGATAATGCGCTTAACAGTACCTCACTATCTTTGGAAAGAGTTTTATTTGCTCTGAGCCACTAAGCTTTATTGCAGGTATTAATAAGCTTTAATTTGTGCAGGTATCGTTAGGTTTTCCATCACCTAAAAGTACATGTTTATGAAATATCATGTAAAGAAAATTATCAAGAAAATAATGAGTTATTATTAATTTTTCATTGGGTTTAAATATATGATATGGTTTCATTTTCTATCGGATCCTGGTAAAGTATCGATAAACCATAGATAAAAAGTTTGAATTACAGTTTACTACGCGGTCTCTTTGCTTATGATTAGTATCATATCATGATCATGATTTCATGAGAAAACTTCTTGCATGACTATAATTGCCGTTTGAAATGTTCATCTCCCTACGTTGTTATATACCTACTTTAGTCTGAAATGTATCAATTACATTTGTTGTTTATAGTTATTCAGATGAATTTTATATAATATACCTATAGAAGTATTTTATTTATTATTTTGCAGATTAGAATTTTGTTAATCGTACTAATATTATAAAGAGGAAACATTAGTGTTTTTTTATGTAAATACATACATTATTTATGTTTGCAACGTTTTATATTAGGAAGCTGCATTTTGATTGAGCGACATAGGCTATATTACTTTATCAAAAATTCTCAAAAAAATGTACCCCAAGGCGTGAACCAAAAATCTGTGATCGCGTGCGCTGCAGAAACTATTGATGATAGAACAAAAAAATGTTCAACAAAATTATATAACGTTTTAAAATCTATAAAAAAGTCGTCGATATCATATGTCCAACTACTGTAGTTACGCCATTATAACTACTTTTTAACATTTTAAAAGTTGATAAAATTGCGGACACTAATCAAACCATATTATTCATACCTCTGTATTAATCCTTATCTTATTTCGTTTTGTTTACATTCACTTTCATTCCTTTCTCTTTCAAAGCTTTATTCATAATATTTACCATCTCCTGTAGCTCATTAGCGGATGACGCAAGTAACACTTGATCATCAGCGTAGAGTAAAGATTTGATGAGTAATTCATTCATTCATACATACTTTCTTTTAAATCTGTCAAACAGTTATCCATGAAAAGGTTGAATAGCCATGGTGACGCAGCACATCCCTGTCGAACACCTCTTTCGACAGGAAACCATTTCGTGTACGCCCCGTTTATTCTGACACAAGCATTAGAACCTTCATAGAGAGACTTCAATGCATGAATCAGATTACCGCTCACCCTGTACGTAGATACCGTTGACCACAGCTCATTCCTCACCACTCGATCATAGGCCTTTTGTAAATCTACGAACGCGCAATAAACTTTTTTGGTGAGGTTACTCCTTTAAATATAGTTTTTGTAGGTTACAATGCGTTTAGCTTTCATGTGCAACTGGAATCAATTCGAAATATCTACGTAGATGAAATAAGCCTTAATATTCACTTGTCGAGCATGTCGTATTTATAATGAAAATTGTAACTATGTCGATATAATGTCGAATGTATTTAAGGATAGTCTATATCAATATAAAGTTACATTGCTTTTTTTTGTGTTACACTTTTTCCTTATTCATTTTAATTGTCTGCTATAAATATTGTATTTTACTCAAAATAACTCTATTACAATCTCTAATATATTATAGCTATGTATATCTTAGTTAGTGGAAACTTGACTGATTTTTGTATAATTAGTTGTTATGTAGTTTTTAAGTTCTTGTTAATTATTTGTTTCTCAAAAAATATATAAACATATGCCTTTTGTAATAGGACTTTTTCGACATATATCTTAAAATTATGTGGAGACAAACTAAAAAGTTATGTAGAAGTAATAAGTTGGCTACAATTTATTATGCATTGTATTATGCTCGTTTGCTTGGTACGTCTGTTTGAAGCAACCAATACAAGTTAATTAAGTCATTATCTATCATTATGTTTGCGCGTGATAAGCTTTGAAACGTTTTAATTGATTATGTCTTGACTATTACAGATATATAGGAAATTGCAAGGTGAAAACTTAGCTAACGTTTAATTAACGTTTTTTTAGATTTTTTTAAATGTTAGGTGTCTTAATTGAAAAACTAAAGCTATAAATGTTACCAAATAAATATATTATTCAAAAGAGTCACACACTACAAGCTTAAAAAGTATGAACTTGAGTGGATGACTAAAAAAGTATGCTTTTTTTCGGCTTGTTTGTAGTATAATATTTTTGTATTATACATATAAACTGCCTCATTGGTCTAGTGGATAGCATGTTCGACTACAGCATGAAGTCCTGGGTTCGAGTCGGATTCCCGTCACATCGGCCTATGAGTGAGAAAGAGTAGATGAAAGAGCGTGGTGGGTCTATGCTCTAAAACCCTCTCTCCTATGTGTGACAAGGCCTGTGCCCAGCAGGGAACGATAATGGGCTGCTACTTACTTACTGCTTATCCAAATGAACCTTCCTTTAGAAGCACTCTATTGCTGAACTGTATTAAAATCCGTTGAATAATTTAAAAGATCTTTAGTAGCTAACAGACAGCAGAAGCTACTTCATTTTATACTGTGTGAATATACATAAAAGTATGGGTAAAATAGTAAGTGTTGCCAACAAGAGATCATATGTAGTAATAAGGCCGCTCGTTGCATGCTTCTTTTTTTATTAGAATGGATATACTTCAAGGGTTGTTTGATGATAATTTGGTTAGGTTTTGATTATGGGATCCATGTCAATGTAACGGTACTCTTCAATTGTTAGGAGCAAAGAAACGATATTCGGCAGAATCTTTTATAGGCTAACCGGATATTTGACCCATCTACCGTAACGTAGTTATAGTCAAGTAAATGTCGTAGTTAAACATGACGATCAATGGAACTCCTCAATGGCTTACAGTAATGGTGCGATTTATGGCAGAATATCTAACTGTCTGCAATCAAATTGCAATGAGCTTACGTTTGTTGCTGCATTGCAATATCTAGAAGGTGTATTATGTGTGAAGTGGTGGTAGTCAAGTGTGAGAGAACTTTTGCGTATTAGTGATGAGCTTGATTACCATATAAAAGACTGGTGATAGCGGGGTGGCTAAATAACCCACATGCAACGTATGAGGTTGTGGGTTCGATCCCGGGTGCGGCGTAACCAATGTAAATTTCACTTTGTAAAGTTGTTTCATCTAAAAGGCGCTGTCTCATTCGAGCAACGCGTTTTTTAGGTGTTCACAAATTCAAACAAATTTGTTAGTTTACTTACTATACTACTACTGGTACTATACTAGTATATGTGAGAGCGGCGCGAAAGCTGCCAAGTGGACCCGCAGGACACTCCTATCTTGGATTCAAGTAGGCTCAAAAAGCACTTTTGAATCGTCAGTAGTCTGCTGGTTGCTGCGTTGGTAACAAATCTACCACTGGTTCGGAAAATTGATTCCGCTGAGCAGAAACCGGCAAGAAACTCAACGGTTACTCCTTTAAACATAGTTTTTGTACGTTACAATGTATTTAGCTTTCATGTGCAACTGGAATCACGTCCATACATCTTTGTAAAATAATTAAAATAATCCTCAATAATATGCCTTTTGTAATAGGACATTTTTAACATATTTCTTAAAACATTTTTTTATGTGGAGGCAAACCCAGAAGTAATTCTGGTATCCTATAAAAAATGCGTATGCTCAACCCGACAAATGGTTTTCTCTCTCTAACCCTTTGAATTTTTTACGTATTGGTCTTTTTTACCGACTTCAAAAATAGGAGGAGGTTATCATAGTTGGTCTGTATTTTTTTTATGTTTGTTACCTCATATCTTCGGACTGAGTGAACCGATCTTGGTATTTTTTTTATGAGAGTGATGGAACTCTTCAATTCTTAGGAGCAAATTAATGATACTCTGCAGAATCTTCTATAAGCCATCCAGATATTCGAGTAGCCTACCGTAACTTCGCTATGGTCGTAGTTAGTATGAAGATTAATGAATCTCATCAACGGTTTACAGTAAGGGCACGGTTTATGGCAGAAAATATAACTGTCTGTAACCAAATAGCAATGAGCTTACGTTTGTTGCTGCATTGCGATATTTATAAGGTGTATTATGTATAAAGCGGTGGTAGCCCGAGGGGGAGGAGGGACTTTTGTGTATTAGTGTTATGCTCGATTACCTTATAAAAGACGGTATAAGGTTGCGGCTTCGATCCCGGGTGTGGCGGTACCAATGTAAATTTCACTTTGTAAAGTTGTTTCATTTAAACGGTGCTGTCTTATATAAGCAACATGTTTTTTAGGTGTACAAATATTCAAACAAATTTGTTAGTGTACCCCAGATTCACTAAAAATCATAAAATAAATAAAAGTTTTAACAAAAATGAACCACCTTCAAAACAAACTGTAACAAATACATTAAAGTGCTCTAAAATTTAAAAAATAATATGCGTATTCTTTTTTAGAGTTCTTCGTATTCTTATATTCGGAGTCGGTGTCAGCCTAGGCACCTTCATATATAGCTGTAGGTTGTAACTACATATACAAGCTATAAGTGGGAGAGGTGCGGGAGCTGCCAAGTGAACACGCAGGAAACACCTACTTTGGCTGACGCTGACTCCGAATATAAGAATACGAAGAACTCTAAAAAATAATACGCATATTATTTTTTTTACTTTATAGAGCACTTTAATATATTTGTTACAGTGTGTTTTGAAGGCGGTTCTTTTTTGTTAAAACTTTTATTTATTTGTAATATAAAGACAGTTTCAATGTCCGCCGCCTTATCCCATAACAGCATGCCGTAAGACATAATGCTGTGAAATAAGCGAAATATACCATTTTAGCAGTTCCAATATCAGTGTATTGCCTTATTTTTCTAACAGCAAATGCAGCCGAACTGAGTTTGCCTGCCAGAATCTTAATATGGGCACCCCACGGAAGTCCAGAGTCTGTGGTTATTCCTAAGAAGATTATAGACTTAACTTTCTTTAATGAACAATCATCTATTTGGATATTTTTACAGACTTCTTTTGCATTTGGCAAAGCGAGTTCTACACACTTAGTCTTTGCCAAATTTAATATTAAATTATTAACAGAAAACCAACGTGAGACATGTGACAGGGTACGATTTACATCGTCATAATTTTCTACATTTCTGTCTACTTTGGACAGTATGGAAGTATCGTCAGCAAATAGGACAATATCACATTTGTCTTTCACATGGTATGCTAAATCATTTACATATATTAGGAACAAAAATGTGCCAAGTATTAATCCTTGTGGGACAGTGATCCTAACGACTCAACACCTTTTGAACTCTCTAGAACTCTCAAAAAGAATACGCAATTATTTTTTCTTTTTAGAGCATAATAGTGTACTTGAAATAGTTTGTTTTGAAGGCGGTTATTTTTTTTTGTTAAAATTTTCATTTTTTTTATTTTAGTTTCATTATATATATCTCTAGATTTTAAAGTAATGTATTGTGCAATGTACATGAATGCAGTAAAGAGTTTTGTCTATCTACGTATAATGCAATTTTGAAATATGTTTTTTTGTATAAAACTAAAACAATTTCTTCGCATTTCACACAGCACTCTCTCCAAAGCGGCAAGCCATTCTCCTTAAACAGATTCCTTCGACTCTCGGCTCGGCAGTGTTCAGTTAAGCGTTCCGTCGTTTACACGCTTAGCCTATGTACTCCGCGGTAGACGATCGCACGCATGCGGTATTCATTTCACGACGTCCTATTAGACGTATTGAAAAGTTTTAAGATAAAATTACGTTTAGAAAGGGTGAGCTGCATTAGAATTTATAAATCACGATTCTACGTGAATTTCACATATATTTACACGATTTTCTTTTATACATACACGTGTAAATGAACGCGTTTATAATTTTTTTATATAGACCACAGTGATTTCAATGGAGTATTTAGACAGTATTGCAAATATTATAAAATACACTCCTTATATATTACATTTGGATGACTTATATTTATTATAAAACAAATAACATTTGTCCTATTAGACGTATCGAAAAGTTTTCAGACAAAAATACGTTTACAAAGGGTGAGCTGCATTGGATTTTATAAGTCACGTTTCTTCGTGAATTTTGCATATATTTACACGATTTTTTTTATACAGTCACTTGTAAATGAACGCGTTTATAATCTTTTTTATATAGACCACAGTAATTTCAATGGAGTATTTAGACAGAATTGAAAATATTATAAAATACATTCCTTAGTCCTTACTATCTTTTAAATTTGAATAACATTCCCGTAAAATACTCCACACCCTTCAAACTTTGCAATAAAATAATAAAAAAACATCATTAAATATTTACATAGGACATAAAATACATTTTTATATCAAAATCTGACCAGTATATTGCAAATTTATCCAGAAAATCTAAAAATGAAATCGTTTATTTTCAATGACTAAGTACAATACGATTTTAATTCATAAAATTGGTGAGTTTTTATTATAAAAAAGTAAGTTTCTGTCATATACGACTACTTAAAAAATTGCGGCAGAAATATATATTATATATCATATGCGACGATAGTTTGAGTCTATTTTTTTTTAATAAATGTGAAAAAGCGCTCTCATACATAAATCGTAATTTTTTTCATTTTATGTGGATAAAGTAAAGCAATTTTCATTGTAACATTAAAAACACAATTTTAAAATGCAGTTAGCATTGATTTTATTGCTTTGAATTAATTAATAAAATATATTTTGAGTATTAAAAGAAAACTAAGCTAGAAATTTGTCGTCGATCTGCTAAAATATAATGATTTTGTACATTATTTTGTTCAAACTTAGATAGTAAATTAATAAATTACTTTTAGGAAGGTGTATATTTTGTAATATGAGCTATATGCCTGTTTGCTAAGCAAATTTTCTTTTATTCAGTAATGCGGTAAACATTTATATGTCCGTATTAATATTCAAAGATTTTTTTTTCATAAACGGAATTATACTCATTGAAGCGCGTAAAGTAAAGCGAAATACATCATTGACCGTTGAATAATAATTATTATGAACTAACGGACAGTTATAAACATCGTGTGAAACAATCCTGATGTACTTATTTTATACGTGTTTAAGTGATACTGTGCATGCCTCTGAGTTCGCTCGAAATCAACACAAGTGAAAGTTTGTTATAATTTTCTCTGTGGGACAGTCGGCAAAAGTGAAAAGACAACAGAATGGACCACGTATTTCGGCAACGAAGAATCAGCGTGCCTAAACGGTGAGATAATTATGCATTTCTTTTATTGCTAACCGGTTAACGCTGGACTATAGTCTCTCCTGTTGATAACTGATGCAGTTTATGATGGTAGAGTGCTGTTGTTTCTTTTGGTTTTTACAAAACTTTCTAGCTGAATGATAGTTTTTTGCTTGTTGGCACTTCTTCGCTGGTAGAGTGGTAACTAGTCACCGAAGCCGTCGCCCATTTCAAAGTAAAGAATTCTTCTTTTCAAGGTGCCATCTACCCGAGGCCGGCTGTCGAAAGAGCAATTTGTACTTTAGATACAGTTTACGTCTGACAAGGATTAAAACATGTCCGTAGATTTTTGATTTACGAGGTGCGCCTTCTATCGGGTGTTCGTTTTCCTTCCATCTTCCCCTGTATTATAAGTTAAAGCAATCGGTACTTTATATCGCTGCTTTAGCTTAATAAAGACACATAACTGAGTAAAAGTAAGTAGCAGCCCGTTAACGTCCTACTGCTGGGCACAGGTCTCCTCACTCCAGTAACGTGATGGGTCTATGCTCTAAAAACCCTTTTTAGAGCATAGACCCATCACGTTACTCCACTGCGGATAGGCAAGCATAGTACACAAGTGCACTCTCTCTTTCTTCACTCTCATAGTCCGATGTGACGGGAATCCGACACGACCGAAGAGAGATCAGGCGCCAAATTTTTCCCAACTTCGGGCAAATATTGAGAAAATTTTAATCGAAAACACAATATCGATTTCGAATTGGCCCGACCCGGAAATCGAACCCAGGACCTCATGTCTGTAGTAGAACATGCTAACCACTAGACCAATGACGCAGTTAAATTCAAAAGACACATACCAAAGTATTAGTCAAGTACGCAGAATTCAGAATAACCTATATTTGTTTGCATTAAAAGCTCATATTCAAATCGATAAAAATAATTCTGTGGCACCAGAAAACGTCATATCATTGGCCGATTTTAAACGGGTCCTGAAAAATTAACTTTTTTTAATTTAATGTAGCAATATATAATTCATTTGTACGTGTGAATATGACTGAATTCCTTTTGAGCGGCTGGATTGATTTTGATAAAATACTTTGGGTGTGTTCAGGTTCAAGGAAGATTGATAATTCCATATGATAAAGAACTGATTTCTCCGTATTTGTACGACATTGCGAACTACGCAGGTGACACCGCCGAGAATAGCTAGTATTTTTATAAAAGCATACTTGTTTTCGTAAATAGAATAAATCGCCAGTAAACAGATTATTATGATGAAGTAAGTCGTGCTTTATACCCAGAAAACAAATTAGTTTTTAATTTAGAATTATTTTGATATTTACTTTGTCTGATACTGAATAAAGAAGAATTTTAACTAATAATAAAATATATTCATGTCTTATTTAAAAGTCCGTTTAACGTATCTATTCAGAAACATCGAAACAGACACTTTTTCTAGTATATCTATTACGTTGAATTATACAGTATGCAGTTATCACGTTTAATTTTGAAAGACCATAAAATTATTTGAATTAAATAGCTAAATATTCTGTCATTTGTCTGAGCTAAAAAGTATGCTAAGTAAATCAATTTTATTTACTAAACTACGATATAATTATTGTATATAACAAGAAATTAAATATAAAATAGCAAAAGCGTGTCCAAACAATTACAACATTCGTGAGCGATTCTGTTAAAAATAATCCCGAGACACGAAACATTCAGTTTTCTATTCGGATGAGCATTATCTAAACAAAAAGCTGATATCTTAAAATGATTACACGGACGGTAAGAGTTTACTTATTATATATATTTTCCAAGTTCTTAATTCATAGGTCATTAGGTAATTCTTTTATTAATGTAGCGGAAGGGATTTATTTTTAGTAAGAGGACGTTAAGAATTTGGTTCTAGTGTAGTAAACTATTTTGAATTTACAAATTAGGTGTTTTTTTTATTGTAAAAAGTTTCGAGTGCAAAAAAATTGTAGAACGTTTACTTATGAATTATTATGTGTATAATCAAATAATTTCTTAATATCCAATGAATCTCGTGATTTCAGCCATAATAACAGTATAAATACATATTATATATTACATGGCAGGATGGTTTTAGTCTTTTGTTTTTAAGAAAATAAATTCTAGAGTAGCGCTTTTATACATAAATTATATAATTTCACATTCTCAAAATAAATTTGCATTGTAACTTTAAAAATACAATTTCAAGTGCGTGTGTAGTACACATGACAGAAGTGAAACTTCTTTGGCAAACTAATATTTAAGACTTGTTTATATTTATACAAATCTAAAACTAGGTTTCCGAGACCAGGGGGAGGGAAAAAGGAAGATATGTTAGGAATTTAATGAATTCAATTTTCATTCAATATTTTGTGAAAAATAGTATATTAAATTATTAAATGACGAGTGGTAAATTAAAATTCCTCATGTTATTTGTAAATATTAAAACTACCTACCCTTCAAGCGAATTGGCATAAAAAACGCCGCTTATCTTCGTGACGCTAATCGCGTGTTTCATCCGTAAAAGTTTTACCCTTATGCGCCTAAAGAAGTTTTACTTCAATAAACTTAGAAAAACATACTTGTTGTCGAACTGCTAAAGTAGATATATATTATGTATTCAAAATAATGTATTAACATCAACTGTAATTAAAAACCACAAGTTTAAAAGAATGAAAATTTGAAGATAAGTTATAGGGAGAGTGTGAACTAATGTAGGAATTGAAATATGTAATGTATAGTAGTCATTCGAAGCTAGGATCGCTCTGACGACCTCTCGTCAGTGTAATTGAGGTAGATCGCGAAAGAATTGACGTTATTCTTTTTATATTACGAGTTCTAAGCTGAAATTAATGTGTTCTTTTAGTCTATTCACTAAAACACAGCAGCTTAGATAATTTCTCATTTTAAAACGCCTAAAGAACACGGCCTGTTTGCGTTGTGAGTACAATGTCAATTTTTTTTTTTTGGTACCGTTGTAATATTATTATCGTAGACAAGTTCTTTAGTAGACATCAGATATATCTTCCTATACTAGAGATTAATTGCAAAAAAGATATATTTATCTGTCGCTAAACTGTATATTCATGGACGTCTAGTAATTGATTCATATCTGTCACTTCACATCGTACTCGTTCTTTAAGTTGCTGTCTGTCATAACTTCTACCTAAAATTTACGATGTCGTTACACTTTGCGAATAAATTATACACATAATAGCTTTCACGGTAACGATTCCCGATGCCTTTTTTAAGCTACTCCTTATAATATCAGGGGTCTGTCAGTGAAAATCTTGTCAAAATCCGTCCAGTCGCCTCAGAGATTATCAGAAAGGAACAAACGGCATACATAACATACAGATATATAACATTATGAAATTCAATATTATGAAAATTTTAGTTATAAAACAAATATGGTTATCGCTATTCTACTACATTATATTGTAATATTATATTCTTTAGATTAGCATTTTTAAATTCGTTATATCATTTGATTGAACTTTTATGATACAAAACAGCTTGTTGATAGTAGGATACTCTTGAATAAAGAATATTTCGAATTTGATTGAGCTTTTTAAGCTTTAATATTATTGCTGACATGTTAGCGCATGGCTGTAATTTCAGCTGCTGGTAAATTTCTATGTTATCGGTTACGCAGCATCGTATCGGTACATCATTGCAATTAAGGTGGTAACTAGCCACGGCTGAAGCCTGCTACTAGTTCAGACCCAGGCAAATGAAAAATTGCAATTTTCTATATTTGGCCCACTAGGAATCGAGCCCGAGTCTTCTGCTAGCGAATCCAGTACTCGCACCACTGTGCCAGTGATGCAAGCTTCTGAGGCAGCTTTAAATCTAGTGCAATGCATTAGCCTTGTAAACATAGATTTCTTCAAAGGTGAACGACACGCTATTGACGGTCGAGGTTTTTTGCGACCGACGTCTAATGCACGAGCATTGATGATAACAATAGGGGATCGGTACACAAGAGCGTCTGTATATACTATGTACTTCTGGTATTTCTCGTGTTTTTTTTTCAAGTAACAAAAATAGATAAGTAAACAAATAAATGGCAGAGTCCTCCTCAAATGTCCTCAATACGTTGGTGGAACTTGGGATGCTACTGAGACTATTTTAAATTATTTTATCACACTACTTACACATACCTATATGTAAGTAGTGTGATGTGGCTGTAAAATCTTTTTTTTATGTGTTTACGTGGATTCACAAACTGTTAAGGTTGGATTTTCATAGGACTGGGAACTACACGTGTAATACCTCCGGTAGACTTAGTATGGTAAAAATGTAGCAGGTCTACAAATTACTTTTACTCAAAATTAATCTAATAAAAAGGCTTAAATTTTTTCGATTCAAGTCCATAAGGAGGTTTGAACCCCGGTTCAAGTTAAAATTATAAGTCCTTGCCAAAAATAGGACATACAATTATATGCAAGGTGTTAGGAGACCACTTCCGGAAATGAAGACAGACGATAGTGCTAATGGCACCTTTGATGGTACGGGGAAAATATCGATCCCGATTAAAAAATCATATTTTGAAAACGTTTTATTAGCATTATTTACGCTCCATCATGTCAGTACAGCTATGAAATACAAAATTAACAACAGCTGATGTCTTTGCGCGGGTCAACGATCTCTAGCTGTTTACGCGGCCAGTTTATTTTACGTTCCATCATCAAAGGTGTCATTAGTACTATCGTCAGTCTTCGTTTTCGGAAGCCGTCTCTTAAGACCTTGTATATGTGTGTGTGCTTGAACTCTCCTTAAATACCTGGATCTATTTGTATAATTTTTTGTGAGAGTTCAAGAATACTAGATTTTCTTATATTTACTATTGGAAAATACGCGTGGGACACTGACGGGAACAGCTATTTTATTACAACATATCAAATAAAAGGATTTTTGCTAGAGATTAAAACAGACAACACAAGTATAATAATGTTTATTTACAGTAAGATTAGCATTAAAAGGACGTTGGCCATTGATTTTATTACAGGAAAGCCACAGCGATGTCTTTATTAGTTGCTATTAGGTGTATGTTTTCTGTTTTCATTCAATCCTCAATAAATTTCGATAATGTCCAACCACGCACGTAACAAGAGAGATATAAACTTTGTTGCAATAGTACCCGATGCAGTATTTGGAAGAATAATGACACAATTTAAAAAGCCAACATTACTGGAGATGAGAGTTTTAAAATTATAATTTGTGCTACAGCAACAGTGTTGCCGATTTGAGAGTTGCTTTTTGACAAGAAAATAGAAACTGTTTTCTTCAAAATCTTGATGATTCCATGGTTCTGATGATGCATTCAGTGATTATTTCTCCAAAGAAGCGATCTGGTACTTGTTACGAGTTTTGACGACCTCCCTGGTACAAGTACTTGCTTCGACAGGAAAGGTCTTGTGTTTGACCCCCCGTAGGGCTAATTTTGAAAATTGTTTTTAAATACCCCGCTAGAAAATTTAATGCGTTCCAGTACAATAAAATGTAGAAGACATAAGAGATAAATTACCTCTCGTACTGGAACTGCAAGTAAAAACTTTTTTGGCATCGTTGTGATTTGAAAGTTGATAAAACGAAAAACCACAGAAAAAGAGCCAGACACAACTTCGTAAGATTTAACGTGAGATGGTAAGTGATGATACAGTCTAAGATGCTATCGCGCATACCTGGAAGAGGTTGTTTTAATTGGGAACAGATTAGCACTTCGCTTTAATGTCACTTGATGCACCTTGCACACAAGCCTTTGTTATCTTCTTTGTCTTTGCTGGTTCAACAGTCCAGAATGAAATAAATTATAAAATTCAGCGTTCTAAATTTTTAGGGAATTGAATTCTAGACCTCGGCTAGAGAGAAGAGAGTACTCTTCTCTCTAGACTACCATTCCATCAGGGAGGCTGTCAAATTTATAGGTTAACAAATTCAGTTGTCTGGAGTCTTTTCCCTCTTTAAATTGTTTGCCACGACAAAGCTTGTTTATTTTGCAATGGACCATCTACAAATGAGCATAATTAAAAGGCAATCTGGGTTTTATGTCACACAAGTATAAAAATTCCTTCCTAGTGTGAGAAATTTTATAACTACCTATTATCTCATATGCTGCCGCTTTATTTAGAGCGTTCGCAATTATTAAGATGTATATAAAACTTTCTAACGACAATTTCTCTGAATTCCTCGCAATGCTCCACATAAGAGAACGTACAAGGTTTTTTTGCGTTAATAGATCAAAGTTTTTTAATCGATTGGGGGGCTCCTTTTAAAAAACTTTACAATGGACTAGGCAATAACAAACCTACTTATAGCTTTGATATACAAACACACAAACTATACAACAACCTGAATATTAAGTAGTGTGGATATATTTATGGGGAACATACTAATATTGATTGTTTTGTTATATCTCTAAAGGATTAGACAACTTTTTCCATGAAAGCTTCTAGGATGCTTAATTTATTTACCACAAAACCTTCTCAGATTATATTAAACTTTTCTCATTAATCACTTTGTATATAATATTAAATAAAATCAGTTCAGTCGTTCTCAACTTCATTGCGAACAGATAGACCAATGGGAATAGGAAATGCATTTGCACCCATAAAGTTTTATTCACTTTTATTGTCCC